>NW_017547201.1:114779-271803 GCF_001854935.1 Bemisia tabaci
AAGAAATGCCGGTTGGTTCACACTTGGTATAAGTCAGAAATTAAATCCCAATACGAATATTATCCAGGAGTAATATACATCAATGGATTCATTATGGCTTTGACTACCTTTAAATAGCAAAATTTGCAAAAATTAATGCTGATTGAATTATAAAATACCTAAAAAACACAAGCAATTCTTGATTTCTCCATAAAGCCGCCGTGTTACAAAATGCCGTTGGGTTCGCAAATGGTTCACTATTTTCGGAGCACAAGTGGCTCGGAAACGCCTGTTAATGGATTGGCTTCATCGGCGCTCCAATACTTTGCGACTCTATTGTACTCTATGAGAAAAGTATAGGGCAACGGGACCTAACCAAACCTGGACACAGCAGGCGAGAGTCACAACGGCCACTTACGCGAGTGACTCTTCTATAGGCGTTAGCTTTATTATTCTATGTTGCAAATGGAGTAACGCTGTCCGGGCCTTTATCGGAAGAAGTTTCTTTTAATCACTATTTATAATTCTCTTCTACTTTTGACTGAACTTTTCGAATACTTGTTCTTCCTCACACATTAATTATCTTTCCTCAATTTACGAAACCATCCTAAACTCCTAAACTCTGAGAACTGGATCGGTTTTACCAACTCTGATGATTGTGAAACTTGGTGCACAAGCCATCTCTAAAACTTAACTACATTACGCTGTAAGTACAGTTGCTGCAGTATATCTTCCTCATTTCACCGTTCATTCAAATCATATCATACCATTCACATGCATTTACGCTGCCTAAAATATTTTATTTGTTTCTTCAAAATTGTATGGACCCAATCTCTTCCAACAATGTTGAGTTACGCTTTCTGCATATCCCACTTTCAAGCAGCTCATTTATTTAAAACATGTGACGCATGGCTTGTAACTGGAGTTATCTAGACTTCAGACATGGTAAATACCACTATTTGCCGTCAACAGGCATTACCTAGTTGTCTTGATGTTCTGTTTACGGGGACATCAATTCACTAGCACTTCCAGTTAGAGCCCTAGTTTTTATTTTGCTCAATTCCAAGTTTAAGTATGGAGGTCTCTATTTTCTAAAGAAACCATGAGACCATCATCTAATGATACAGCTCATCCCAATTATTTAGAATCTGACGCTATCTGAAACCGATACTGTAGTACCCCTGCACAGCTCTCAAATCTTGCCAACATCAAGAAAGTTGAGTCCATGGTTGCAGTTTGAATGAATCATACGTTTCAAGTTGAAAATCAAATGGATATACCTTAAAAACCTGCTTAAAATACCTTCATGGCACTGCTAACCATATGTGAATTAAGGTTAGGTTTCTCCGCTTACGAACGATTCCCACCATCAGAACAGACATGTAATCAACAATGAAATGGTAGGTCTTAGCATCTAGCAATGTCAATAGAGGGGCAGAAGAGACTGGACATCAAATTCTTGAGTTTCAACCAGTCTATTTTTACAGATCTAGGCCAAGGGCTGCTCTAACCTCCAATTTCACCTGTAGGTTACATGTTTTCTTTTAACACTTGGAGTGGACTGATGAAGTGCGCATGTCCTTCGATATTATAGGGAACTCAGTGGTTAAAACCGAAACTAATACCTAATCTCACGTTCAAATTCTTTTTGAGTTGATTGTGTTAATTCATTTCAATCTAGTTATTACCTAATCAATTAAGGACTGACAAAACTCAAGAAATTTTGATTGCCAGATACAGTCTGATGCAATTTACAATCATGGAACGAAGCAGAGCCAACGTTATGTCTATATTTACAATTTAACCATGTCATAGCCACTTCATCAGTCCACTGGATAAAGTCATGAAGAGGCTTCTTTTGGTAGTCACTAGCACTGAGCGTTGCTTTTGAAACCATTGATGTCAACTGTAGAACCAATCATTACATTTTTAGATGTTTGCATTTAAATGCAGATCTTTCAAGTCCAAACTTGAACCAGAAATGTTTCATCAGAACTTCTGTCAAATAGAATGGCAGTTATATATGTTACTTTTGGTAGTGAATAAGCTGCCGTTTGTCCATTAGCACTAAAAGATTGATCTTGCGCGATGTCGTAGCCCTGTGCAGATACATGAAACGTTTACTTAATTGTGAATGGCCATTTAAGGGAAGAATTGCCACCTTACTTGACATTAGCTCTATTTCATTCATTGTTAGAAGTAGCACTGCAATAGTACTTAGATTACTTAGTAGAGGTGTGTTACCCAATTGGACCATTTAAGAATGCCTAAATTATTCTAAAGCCAAAATTTACATAATTCTAGCAAATTTGTCTCTCTCTTCCTTCAAGCAGAACATGTTTAACTCTAAACAGAATAATGATCATCTCTTACACTGATGTTTTGATCTCTTTCAGAGTTTGAGAATTTGACGATTCTTCAGTCTTTGAAGAGGTATCAACATTTGATCCTGAACTTGCTCAGGGAATGAAATGACAATGGAATCTCCAACAGTCACAGAAACGCCCGAGACTAGCAATACTGAAAATCTGACCAAGACCAGCAATACTGAGAGTCTGACTGAGACTAGCAATACTGAAAGTCCCACCGAACCTACAAACACTGGAAGTCTCACTGAAACTGCGAACACTGAAAGTAACATGGAAAGTCTAACCAAGACTAGCAACACTGAATGTCCGGCCGAGACTAGCGACTCTGAAAGTCCGGTCAAGACTAGCAACACTGAATGTCCGGCTGAGGCTAGCGACACTGGAAGTCCGGCCAAGACTAGCAACACGGAAAGTCCAGCCAAGACTAGCAACACTGAAAGTCCAGCTAAGACTAGCAACACTGAAAGTCCAGCCAAGACGAGCAACACTGAAAGTCTAGCAAAGCCCAACAACACTGAAAGTCCGGCTGAGGCTAGCGACATTGAAAGTCCGGCCAAGACTAGCAACACTGAAAGTCCAGCCAAGACTAGCAACACTGAATGTGTGTCCAAGACTAGCAACACTGAAAGTCCTGCTAAGTCTAGCAACACTGAATGTCCGGCTGAGGCTAGCGACACTGGAAGTCCGGCCAAGACTAGCAACACGGAAAGTCCAGCCAAGACTAGCAACACTGAAAGTCCAGCCAAGACTAGCAACACGGAAAGTCCAGCCAAGACTAGCAACACTGAAAGTCCAGCTAAGACTAGCAACACTGAAAGTCCAGCCAAGACTAGCAACACTGGAAGTCCGACCATTAGTACACGGAAGAGTCCCCGTAGTAAACCGTCTCCCGCTAATAAGGAAGCAGCCAATGGGGCTGTATCATCATCTTCGGTGCGCAAAAATCTCTCCAAAGCAGGAGAGGTTTCCTCTGTAAATGTCAACATCAAGCTAGAAAACAACGAAGAGGAAGCTCCTGCACAATTTGAAAGGCACTTTATCAAAGTAGAAGCTGCAGCTGAATGTTCCGACTACGAAGAAAATGTTGAAGCTGATGATGCTCAAGAGACTGTTAGTGAAGAGGTCAATCAAGAAGGTGAGTCATTTCAACAAAGCATATTTATCAAGCGTGATTCAGAGTTAAAAACAAGAGAAACTAGCAAAAGGAGCAGAGGAAAAAATACAGCTGCGGGTAAAGCTAGTGAGACTGGAGCAAGCACCAGAAATGATGTATTAGAGGACTGGGATGAAGAGAGTATTACGTCCGTCCATTCTGACGATTGTGAAGTCCTCCATGAAGACATTCCAGTCAAAAGAGCTAGGAAAGCTGCGCCAAAATCAGTTCCCAAGAAAGGCAATGCCTCTAAGGGCAAATTGAAGCGAAAGAAAGAGCCAGCCAAAGCTGTGACCAAAAAATTGAAAACATCCGCTGTTGCCGGAAGTAGCGGCATCAAAGCCTCGGGAGGATCTGCTTCCGCTGGTCTTG
Organism: Bemisia tabaci; assembly: GCF_001854935.1. NCBI lineage: Eukaryota > Metazoa > Arthropoda > Insecta > Hemiptera > Aleyrodidae > Bemisia > Bemisia tabaci. Next base: position 118,653 of record NW_017547201.1, read on the forward strand.
CTGGCCTGAGAAATATAATTGGTTCCAATTTCAAGAAATTGAACCTCACCGTTAATGAACCATATGATATGAAGAATGAAATTGGATTAAGCTATAAACTTGAAGATCCATCAATGGACACAGCTGCCAGTAATCAGAATGCTGACGGAAGTTTTGAGTGTCCCAAATGTGGAGCCAACTTCAAGTGGAAAACTACCTTGAAATTTCACATGTTCAATCATTTGGAAGACAAAGCCTTGGAATGTAATGTCTGCTTTAAGTTGTTCCTTTCACCTGCGTACCTCCACGAGCACAAGAAAGTGCATCTATTCGAGAACCAAGACAGGAATTTCAACTGTCAAGATTGTAGTGGTCAGTTCGAATCAGAAGCAAGTCTAGCGACCCATAGAGTAAGCCATGCGAAATTAGACACACAGCATTATGTTTGCAATGTATGCAAAGAAAAATTTGCAAGTTTGTTCAGCTTGAATTCACACAAAGCCAAGCATTCGTCTGCTATTAAATATGAGTGTAAGCCTTGTGATCTCAGATTCAAAACTTTAAAAACATTGACAAAGCACATTGCTACTCATAATGTGGAGGTCAAGATCACAGAAAATCAGTAATTGTTAAATGTCTCCCCTTTTACATTGCCTATAGGTAAATCGAATGACTTCCCATAGTTGTAACATCTGAGTAATATTTTTTATGTTTTTTCTGCCTTTTCTGTTAGTATTGGTGGAAACTAAGTTAAAATAAAATCAATTCTGGTTTGTGCAACTCACAACCCAATTGATATGTTTTACTTCCAAAAATGAGGAAACTTCATTCATAATTTTGCAATGAAGACTCCCAGCATTTTTAAATTTTACCTCCTAAGAATTTTTTTATCTACAGAACACCAAGTTTTTTTAAAGGTTGTCCAATTTTCCTATGGCTTCAATATCACTGCCTCCGAAAAATTCAAAGCTTTGTAAATTATTTTGTAAACAAATGAAGGGTAATCGTATTTAATTTTTAGGGTTAAGTTGTTTCATTACTTTGATATCTGTAAAGAATTTTATGTATAAACTTTCTTCCCAAGAAGAGCTTGACGAGTTTTCTCTCATACTTGTCGTTCTTTAAAGAAAATTGTTGTAGTTATTTTTAATCGTCTTACATAGATAAACTCAAGTTTAGATAATAAGAAAATTCGAAAATTCAAGTTTCATGTGATCCTACAAATCATCATCTTCGGAATTTGGAAGTTGCATCAGTTAAAGTATTGAACTGCTGTTTTCAAAATTAGATTGTCATACCTTACCTGTCTCCGCGAGTTAACATAGTGCCCAATAGTGTTTTTCCTTCATTTTCTGACATGAGAAACAATTTTGGATTTTTCAACACAGCTAAATAGAGAGTTATTTTTATTTTTATTTGTTTACACACATCCGAAAATCATGTGCTAAGTGGCTCTAAAACCACTTGCACACTTGCCACTTACTGGGTAAACCCTCAAGTCCTCAGAGCTCCCAGTCCAAGGTACAACTTTTCCTTGGATCATAAGTTTTTACTGTAAAAAATACCGTAAACATTAATTTTAACATGAACTAAATCTCCCAATCAGCCTAAAAATTTGAAATTTTTCTGTTTGTCCTAAACTATCTGCAACTGTGAAAGCTTCAATTCAGTGAAAGAATCAGTCGATACTTTCAGGTGCTTAAAAATTTGAATGGGCCATCCTTTATTTGAATTTCCTTAGTTTTCGGATGCATCTCACTCAAATGTATCGTTAATATATCAACCCTTTGTAATTCACTATTTGAATTCTTATAGATATTACCTACTTTTGAGTACTGTTAGAGGAAATGTCTTAGGACAGTTCTTGCGCGAAAGTCTTCAATAATGTAAATTGGTTTAATTTACCAATTATTTTCAGTAAATGATTACAAAAGAACCACCTATTATTTTGCCTTCTGCTATTATGATTTTTTTATTTCACAATCAGATTTGATTGAATGATGCAAAAATGTCGATAAGCATGTACATATTAGGAGTTGGGAGTCATCAAATGTTTTAAGTTAATATATTTTATTTTTATTTTCTTTACCTACTTGTTATACATTTTGTAATTTAGTCTCTAAAATGGGCTCAAGTTGTCAGATATTAACGATTTAACTGTAAACTGATCATGCTGTATGCATTATTGCAAAGATGTACAAACTACATACATATTTTGCTGCATAAGTGCACCCTCTCTAATTGTAAGATCATCTTTAAATCACAGTGAATTTAACTTTCATTTTTCATTTGTCATTCTGGAGAATAGTTTCAGCAAGTTCGCAAATACTAATCTTTCTAATGCAATTGCAAAGCACTTACAGAAAAGATGTTTGGGAAGTTATCAAAATGTGTATTATCGAATTTAAGTTTTTCAGTGTAAATTCTTTTAACTTCAAAGTATCTAAGGTTCGGATGAAGAGGTACCCAAGAATTTCCTTATTCGGTCTTATTACAGTCTTTATAGACAGAAATTTTTAGAGGCTTCATTTTAAAGAGTTGATGTTATTTATCATTTGTAACAGAGGCCTAGACGTGACCAAATGAAAATCATCCTTGTTGTAATATCCATCAGTGTGTGTCTAACTGAAAAGTTGAAAACCACAGGAAGTTTCTCTGTTTTCCTTGGTCGTTTGCATACTCAGTTAGGACCTAACATTGTAAATATTATGAATTCCTAGGTATCCTTTGTTAATTCACATGTATTAATAATTAGTATTGGTACTTGGATAGTTGGCACTGACAATCTTTTGTTTACAGTAATTGACACCTCAAAAGATTACCCATTTTTGATTAATTAGGTATTATTCATAATTTGGTTTATGTGCCTTATTTATGATCAACTTGTTTTCATGCCAGATCAATTTTATTTTAATATAAACCCATAAACTTCATCTTTTCGTACTTTATTCATAAACACCCTTACCTTTCTATCTGTCATGGACAGGAATATCTGCCCAAAACATTAGGGTACGTACAATTTTTTACCTTCTTTCTCAGCAAAAAATTTTTGAGTTACCTTATGCTGCCATGCTAACTTTTAGAGGTTTCAAAAGAGATTTAAAAAGACCATCATGAAATGAGGCAGTTTTCAATGAGCAATGAAAAAACAGTATTCCCATTAATAGTAATACCCAGATTACCTGACCACTAATGATTCAGCCACCGATTATCTGCTGCAGTCAAAACTGAATGTTTTGGTCAAAATTAAGTTAGCCACCATGACAAAGACCAGTTTTTTGGGCTAAAATTGAATGTTTGTAGTTTTTGTGGTCTTTTCCAATAAAATGCATGATTTCCAATGCAATTTTCCATGATTTGCAACTCTGGTTACAAAAAAACTTGAAATAACATTTTTTCAGTCTTTTTCTTTTTGGTGGTTTTAATAATCTGACGTTCGATATCTGATGCAGCACTCATCACAAATTGTTGGATAATCAGGTTGTTACTGTAGAAACGAAAATTATGAGTTGATCAATAATTCAAGCAGCTCATAGGCCTCCCTTATCATTGAGCATCCAGGCCTGATTTTTAAGAGCACATTTTGTATGGTGTTGCGCAAAGTTAATTATTTGAATAGTGTTATCTATTGCAATAGGAAAAAAGAGGGTGAGGTAATGAAGATTATGAGAGATTAGTGCAATGGTGCACGGTTGAAAGAAACAATGCAGTTTAATTTCAAAAATTTACAAACTTTTAATGCATTGTCCATGGCGTAAAAAGATTAATAAATGCACTGACTGATTGACCATGAGTCAGGCTTCTTAGTAACATGAAATTCAGACTTAAATTATGATCAGACCAGAATGCTTGGACCATCCTGAAACCTATACCGACGTATAGGCATTGCAGTTAATTCTGTGAGTAAAACAAGTTTTAATCATTGCTCATTTTACTCGCAGAAATTGTTCTAATCGATATTAGAACTACCTGGGCAAAATAGGATTTTTTTCTGAAATAAGCAGATTGCTACTTACAGTTTAACGAATGTACACAACAATATATCAACACTTTACACAAAAAATAAGCGTAACTAGAGAATTAATTATTTTCTCTTTTTGAATTTCTTATTTTTCTTAAAGCTAGCACCTTTTTTCCTTTTCCCGTTCTTCATGTGGAAATTTCTCTTCGCCTCCCAAGCCAATTGCTTAGCAGACGCATGATCATTTACAGCTACTTGTGATGAGCTTCCTACTTTACCGTAGGCAGAACCTGTTTGCTCCAGCATTTCAGAGAACTGTGCCGCTGGAGCAAATAAGTCATCTAATGAAGTACTGCTAACATTATATCCTCGTTTCTTTGACTTCTTGGAAGTTAATATATCGTCCTCATCGAAATCGTCCATACCGTCCAGATCATCCATTTCATCGAGATCATCATAGAATTGATCAGACTCTTTAGAAGTCTTCTTCTTCTTCTTCTTTTTCTCTTTCTCTGGTTTGATGTCTTCGTCATAAAGCTCAGAGGCTTCTTCTGACTTGATCTCTTTTTTGATTTTCTTCGATTTTTTATCAAGTTCTTCATCAGAGGATTCTTCTGACTTGATCTCTTTTTTTATTTTCTTTGATTTTTTATCAAGTTTTTCATTTGCTTCAAATTCTTCACCAAATTGTTTTTTCTTTTTGTGTTTTGTTTCCTGGGTATCGAGATGCTCCTTGCTAGGTTTTTTCTTGGTGAGTTTTTTAATTTTCTCCCTAACATCTCTGATTTCATCATCATCAAAACTGACATTCCCATCAAAACTGCCACTATCGTCATCATCAAAATCCATGGCTTCCTCCTCATCGTCTACCGACCCTTCCAAATCACTACCTAGATCACTTACATCAAGTTCATTATCATCCTCATCTTCCTCGTCAGCGGCGCTATCGTCATCTTCATCATCATCATCATCAAAATCTTCTTCTTGATCATCTGACCCTTCCTCACTAAAGTCCTCTTCTACATTTTCATCATTTTCATCACTTTCATCACCATTTTCATCACCTTTGTCTTTATTCAACTTTTTCGCTCGTTTCGTGTCAAGGATGTCATCTTCAAAATCGAGAACATCACTCTTCCCCGTCATCTTGTCCAGCAAATCGAGGAACTCTCCGTCAGTGACCTCTTCATCTGCACTATCGTCTGGTTCATCATCGTTCATTTTTGTTCCTGTGGTGTCGCGTTTTTCTTTTAGGTATCGGTACAGGAACAGCTCATCGACTGGAATCTTCTCTTCACTTAAGTTCAGATATTGGTTGGTATTTACTTGCATTCCTTTAGCACCTTCTGGAGTTTTCTTGGTGATTGCTCCACTTGGCTTCCTGATTAATTGTGCCTTGGGATTCTTGAATGAGAACCTTTCCAAAAATCTGGAAAGGGTGAAGTCGTTCAAAGGATCTCCTTGGTATGTGTTGGGAACTCCTGCAAGAACAAAAAATCAAACAACTGACTTCATAAAAAAAGAAAACAAACAATTGAAAAGAGAAAAAAACTAAGGAGAGAGTTCCTCAGTTTTCGACCCATTTCATTTCCCTGATATGGTTCATGGGAAACAGATTAGCAAAGCAAAAACCATTCTTGCTAGTAGCTCTCTTGATGTTCACAGTAATTCTTCTAAAATCTGGAAAAAATGCAGACGTCTAGCAAGTAACCCCTCCTTAAATAATGCATTTTACCACTCGTTGGTATCAGTTGCTATGTCACAGTGTTCAGCAATATTATTTCAACGAATTCTGACATTCCGTGTATTAAGATATAACACTGTCTTTTATTCATATCTTAATGAAAAATTATGCCAGAGGTCTGAAACTTGGTACAGACACTCTTGAAGGTTTGCAGATCCTAGAAATGCGTTATTCCTAAAAATGGCGGATGTTCGATATCCACTGTTTTACAGATACAGCTTCATATATGCAACATGAATGACATATCGACGGTGTAAGTTGGCAATCATATAGCTCGGTTTGCAAAGTGGCAGACTCCCTGTCATACTTTATTTTTTAAACGGAAAACTACTCAACGGCAATTTTTTAAACTACCGTGATTTTTCTTCTCAGTGCGAACAAAGTTCTGCAAAAACTTCAAGGGATTGATGTCAATTTGCTCTCCTTTAAAATATAACATACAGGTGGAGATTTTCAGACACCGCAAACGAGATATATGATTGCGGACTTAGGCCGTCGATATACAGATATGGAGTATGCGATTGCAGGAATATTGTTCTCCTTGCTGACTCCCAAAATCTTTTGATTGATGTATGTAACAGTACAATGTATTTACCTTCAACGATATTTTTCGCATATAAAGCTACAGTAGGATGAAAGTGCTTTGTCAGCATGAAGAGTTCCCGGAAGACAGCTCTTTCTCCTCCAGCGTAGGCGGGATTTCTTTGGAGTGGATCGTACTTTGCATGAAAGTGAACCTTTTGCTCTACAGTATTCAAACAGTGGTTCCATGAGGAAGTGATCGTATTATTAGCTTCATTGCTTTTAGATTTTGTTGACTTCGTTGTCTGTCCTTGATTTGTTTCATCTTCATCCTACAAAATTTTTCATAAAGATACTAACTTGAGGAGCTTCAAAACATTTAAAAACAATGTAGTTTTGTGAAAACAAAAAAAGTCAGGGCTCTCATGGTATATTTGGACTGAGTTAAACAGAAAGGAACCAACCCACATTTTGGAAAAAATTGAGTTAAGAGTGGTTTTGAACTCAACCACTGCTCTACTATCTATCACCAAAAATTCAAAGTTTTTGTTGGAGCAAATTTTGCAGAAATTGAACTTGAAGTTTATCTTTTACATTGAGTCTTATGCAGGAGCCAAACTTTCAACCTCTTTTTCTCGGTTCGATCCTGATGTGGCTTGGTTCCTTTCTGTTTAACTCCGTCCATTTAAGTGTGTTGTACAGATTTATAACTTCCTTGATTTGAGAATCACCCGAGGAATGAAAGGAAATTTATTTTCTCATTAAAGTCTTCCATATAATCAAGAGGGTCCAACGAACAGCTGTGATATTGATATTGCTTCAAGAAAAGTTGCTAAAATTTGGGAACGGTTGGACTCATCTTCCCCGGTCATTTATATATGTCCTCTACATTAAAAATTCAATTGAAAGGAGATGCTAAAAGATATAATAGGACTTTGTTTTGGTATTGATAGAATGGTGCAATTTTTTTTAAAGTAAATTTGAAAGTCCTGAAGTAGAGAAAACAGTGGGCATTAAAATCAACTTGACCTTATTATCCCTTCATTTACATACCGATGGCTAACGAACAATACCGCGTAGCTGCAAACTGACGATTTTGCCAAACGAAGAGAAAAATTCACCATTTTTGTAATTTTTCGATTAGTTTGCATTTTTTCCAACATTACAGTGTCATTGAAGCGCTTCTTTACATAATTGGAGAAAAACTAAAATCATCAGCTTGCATATTTCATACTGTAGAATGCAGTAAAGTCGCTAATTCATTTTTGCCAAAATTGCCGGTTAGGCGGTATTGTTCGTTAGCCCTTGAGATGCTTGGTTTCTTCTTAGGTGTGTTCAATTTAATATGTTGATAACCGCGTCAGGTACCATTGCATGACAGTGTTTTTAATGAGTGAGTGGCATCCATTTATTCATTCATTTTCTGAGAGTAACGAGTTACTAAGCATCTACGAGATTCTTTCAATTTTTTTGAACCCTAAATGACACCTGTTTTGAAAATGCTAAAAATGGGACCCGTTTAAAAAAATATTTTTGATGGGCTCTGGTGATGTAGCTGGATAGGAGAGGTGACGGTTGCAGATTGGCTGAACCCAGCTTCAGGCTTCACCTTGATATGTCAACTTGACTGTCTGCTTTTGATTAGTTGCATTTAGATTAGGATTTTCTCCCCTTAGAAATGATTTTTTGAAATTTTTAATGAACATTCTGATCTTTTCACAGAATTTTTTGTCAGAAAACTAAATCACAACTTTGCAAAGATTCCTTGCTACCGTCTAATTCTTAAGCAGTCTCAAGCACCAGTGACAGTGACTGATAGGCTAGTATTGAACTGTAAAATGATAATTCTTTTGTCCTTAAGTTATGATCTGAAAGCTCCATAAATTGTCTGAACATCATATTTTCTTGTCCTCACTGTTGCTCCAGTTCAAAAATGAGAGGGATCACAATGCGGAGCGATGTGTGACAGTACATCTGTACCACAATCCTTTTCACTGACAAACATCCCCGATGCCAACGTGTTAAAGAATGCTAGCAACTGACCCATTATAGCTTAGTACAAATGGGTTCTGGATAAAAGTACAGAAGTTGAACAAGGGAGCAATCTTATTTGGAAAATATCTCACCTCTGATTTGATGTCCTTATAGATTTCTTCCGTTGAACCATCATCTTTAAACTTATCAACATCATCAAAATTCTCCTCAACGAGACGACCGATTTTGAAAGCATGATTTGACTGAAGTTGAGAGATTGAGTAAAGAATACCACAAGCGAGTGGCACAGGAGAGTACAAACATAACTGAAAAAATAAGATGATGCAGAAATAGAAGTACCATCTTAGAGTTGGTCATGTTTTTGCTTGAAAATAGAAAAGACAAACTACTCATTGGGCTGATCTTCAGTGGACGTGTAATGCAAGTTTGAGAAGAATCATGCTAAAGAAGGGAAGTAAGACCGAACTTAAATGTATACTTCTGTTTGGAAATGAAGCTCTATGGAGATTTCTGACAATAAAAGCTGAAACCTTTTTTTTTTTTTTTTTTTTTTTTTTTTTTTTTTTTTTTTTTTTTTTTTTTTTTTTTTTTTTTAAAAAAACAAGTTCTGTCTACTCTAACTAGTACTTTTAAGAAAACAGGTTATTCTAAATCCTTTCGACGAAAGATCTCTTCTGCTCATTGAAGACTAATAATTTTTGCTTCTTCTTTTTTTCTTCTTTTTTGCAGCTATTGATCAAGTCTTGACATGCTATGCTAGTGGACATTAAGAAAATGAAAAGACTTGCAATTTGTTGTGTAAAAACTTGCCAACTATGTGGAAGTAAGGAGGAATCAAAAATCAAAATGTCTCTTCCATGCTAGCCTGAAAGTAAAACTTTTAAGATGCGATTAAAAGAGATAAATGCAGTGAAATTAGAATTGAAAGGGAAGAAAAAGTAAGTTGCATTGGTATCACTCACATGAAACAGTCTTTTGAGAAAAGCTCTGATTCGATCAAAATTCCTATCTTTATTGATTGATTTGTAAATCAGGTTGATGAACAGGGCTGGATGGGATGTTTGTGGTAAACGATGATCCAGCATTTTTCGATAGAGAGCTGAGTAAAATCTGTAAAAGAATTTTTAAAGACATTGATAATAAGAGAGATATGTTCATGATACCCTCATAATTGGACTTATAAAAATGCCTTGGCCATGGTAACTTTATTGACATTTTTATTAATATGGCAAGATCACACGATAGTGTGACCTTGATGAATGCAATGCAAAAAAGCTTTTTTGAAATGTAATAGGCCTTAGAAAAATACAAAAGCTCACTTCGTGGTTCATTTCACTAAAATCTAGACAATGGAGTTCAGAAGAGAATTTAAATCATTCATCAATAAGAGGAATAAAAAAAAAAAAAATTACCGATCAGAATGGTCAACTTTTTGAAGCAATAAGAGGGCTTGAATCCCTACATTGAAAGCTCCAACATACACAATTTTGTACATAACTTCTATGTGCTCATCAGGAATGACATTCTCCTTGGGGTTGACCAAAGATGCAAAGTAATACGCTTTGTGCACACCATTGATCAGCGATGCCAACAACCGAGATTCGACATCCCCCTGAAAGAAAAAGTAAGTTCAAAATTTAAGGAAGACACTTATTTTAAAATTTCACTCACACACAGTATTGTTCCTTCATTTTGGTTAGGTTTTCTCGAGTCCCTCTGCGCCAACCTATCTGCCACTTAGGAGAGCTGTCCGCAGACGAGGTAAAGTTGAAAAAGCGTTCTACAGACTATGCACATTACGCACTGAGGAAAAGATTTAACACTTTTTTGATGTGCTCAACATGGTTTTCATGCGATTTAACAAGTGAAAGTCTAACTTGGCTTTGTCTCTTGCGGAAGAATAGTATGAATATTGAATTACAGACAGATTTCTTAACTCTCCAGACATTTTTTCTGTTCAGATACTCTTCAGCTCTTTAAAAAACTAAACATCATTACCAAGAGGCTTCTGAATGGAATGTGTTCGTTCAGCAAAATAAACAAGCTTACCTCTTTGATACAGGCTTTGAAAAATGCAAAGTACAGCAAAATTAACTTCTTCGCAAGTTCCATATCACTTTCGGTGAATTTTAGTCGGCACAAAAAGCTGATGCAATAAAATTTGCATTTAGGAGAGCAGTTAGGTCTGAAACAAAATAAAGATATGATTAACAGAGAGAATATTTCAGGGTTTTGGGACTGCAGACTTTGTTAACAAACTTCAATTTCACACAATCCAAATATCTAGTTTTTACGTCCAATATCAACAGATCATAATGTTTGAAAATCAACAGAGATATCTTCTTCATCTGCATTCCTGGTAATCTTTTTTAAGGCCACTGGTGATCTTAAAAGAAAGAAAAAAAAATTCCAAATGGATGAAAACAGAAGAAAATTGCAACTCACCTAAACAAAAGTTTTTCTATCTCTTTCACAACAACTGTCTTCATATTTGGGTGAGTAGCTAGTAAGCGACTTAAACATGAGACAGTGAAGTTGACAATTCTTGGGGTAGGATCACCAATTTTGTTCACAAGGTTCTTCAATAGGACCTGAAAAATGTTCAAATATGCAATTAATATTAAAATGAAAAATGAATCGGGGGTGCCATTTTAGTTTATTGCAGGGCTGGGCTAAAAGAGACAAGGTTTCTTTTTCTTTTTTGCTCAGCTTCTCATCTTGGGAAAAGGCAGACAAGCAATTTTCCCTGACCCAACTCAAAAGCGCAGGTTGCCTGGCCTGCTCCACCTCGAATGATGCCCCTGCATTGAACGTTCAAGGAAAAGTTTGCTACCTGTGTTTAGTCTCTTTTCTAAGAGAATATTGTAAGTTAAAATTTCTATCAATTTACTTTACTTAGTTTAAAACTCGCAAAAAAAGGTGTGCTAAAAACTGAAACAGCATAACACCCACCATCTGGTGGGTTAAAAAGCCTAGATTTTAACTTTTGTAGCTAGATGAACTGACTAATGAAAATGCAGTGTTTGATGAAATATGTCAGTAACAATTGAACTTCATGATGTCTTTGAACACCTGCCTCGTTTCCTATCACTATAATTAAGTTTACATTCTGCTTACCTCCTCCAGTTCTGGATTCTTGATCAAGAGTTTAGACATAGAGTAAATTGCTTTTTCACGAAACTGCTCAACAGTGTCATGAGCGATGGATTCAAGAGCTGAGACAAATTCGCGGTACATTGATTTAAGCTTATCTTCAAACAGCCAATGTAACAACTGCAATTTGCGGGTCAGGGCATTTCCGGAGCAGAGTTCCGATAAACCTCCAAGTGGTTGATTTTCAAAAGATTTAAGTTTTTTCCCTGGCCGAAGAAGTTCTGTTATGAATAATTCAGTTAGATTCTCTGGAGGAAACAATAAAAGAAGGAAATTAAAAGAAAATCTAGTATAAATAACCTGACTAATTTATTGTAAAAAAGCAATAAACGAAATGGAGCGTTTTCGGTGCAACAATCATTGCAGTTTGTAAGTTAAGAACCAAAAATTTGAAAGGCCTTCATTTTGAAAATTTTTAGGGAAAACAAGTAGCAAAAGCTACCTGCTGAGGGGGCGCCGCCCCCCCAGACCCCCCCTTTCAAATTATATATGTGAGACTTTGAGTNATTGGGAGAGCTAAGAACTATACGCATTCCTGTACACTGAGGCTAATTACAGGGGTGTACTTTTGTAAATTTAACCATAATACATGAGCATATCATGGAAATATGATCACTTTCTTAGAACTATGATCGGTGAATTTGACCACAGTACCTAACTCGAACAGTCAGACCTATGTGAAACAGGCAAAGCTTCACTCCGATTAATATATGATCTCCTCTTAGTTTCAGTAGATTGCTAAACCAGAGAAAAATCTCATTACACTTGGATAAAAAAATCATTACATAAAAAATTACATGCACTACTTAATCTGAAAAAAATTCAGAGTACTTACTGATTACAAGTACACATTCTTTTTTCTTTGAAGCTTTGACCTTGCTTATTAGAAAACTTAATGAGTTAATGTTATGGACAGGTGACTGTTGAACTATAACGATCCGGGCAGCAACTTGATCAGAGTAAGTTCCTTTGGAGGCCATCATTTTTAACCATTCTTCTTCTGTATTTTTTTTGCCTGATGTTTCTGAAAAAGGTAAAAAAACAAATTAGTTGACCAAGGAAGAGCTTCCTGCTGACAGAGCTTGCTGCTCATATGCTGCAGTTATCAAAGCTGAGAATTAGTAAACGAACAACTTTTAGAGGCTTTTGATACATCATCAAAGATTTGAAAAGGAAGAGGTTGGAATAAATGGGCAGTGTTTTTCATAAGGAAACCAAATGGCAAAGCTGCTGTCAAATTTCATTCAACAAATTATTTTTTGCCATGGGAAAAATTCTCGGAAATTTTCAAGAGAATCAATCCATCCGTTCTTAAACAATGATGTCTGATGAAAATTTGCAATAGCTGATGTCACTTAACTTTCCCTCCCAGTCGAAAAAACAGATTATGGCTTTCCAAAACATTTCTCCTTTTTCTCATGTAACCAAAATCTTATGATCTCACATTTACTTCATGCTTGATTCAGGTATTTGGATACGTTAAGTAAAAAAAAAAAAAGAAAAACACTCAGTGATGACTTACTTGTTCTGTATCTGACTTCTTCATCTCGCAAAATAAATTCAGCTTCATCCCGTAATGCAGTAACTTCTTCACTGGATAGTTTGGGGCACTTAAAATCAGGAGGTGGAAGCTTCAACTGGAAATATTAAGAGGAAAAGACAAAAATAAATAGATGCAAGCACTCAAAATTTTAGATTTAAAAGGCTGAAAAGAACCAAAATTATTCCTACAGATAAAACCCTTTGCAGATGACTTGTCCTTTTTCAGTGTATACGTTGAGTACAAAATTTAGTGCCCTCCACATACAACGAAAAGGACAAGTTACCTGGAATGGGCTCTAACCACATACCTACTACAGCACATCTTTACTTCAACTCTCTAGTAGAGACTTTTTCACAAGTTCAACACAATAGAAGTACAAATTTTCCAGAAGAGCCAACATTTGTAGCAACGCTGAAAAATTCACATTTGACTCCAATTTTTTCAAAATTGGCACACAGGTGAAAAGTTTGGTTTTTTTGTATTCAACGCTGCATCCTTTAATAGGACAAGGAATCAATTTGGTGTTCATTAAGTAATATTGTTGAGTATTGTTTAAATGTGGCTTAAAAACATGGTTTGGCTGAACGAGCTGCTAAGTTAAAGAAAATGAAATTGAAAAAGCAATTGTTGAACCCACTAAAATAAAAAAAAAACTGTTCACTAAGAGAAATCCATGATGAGACACTAAGATTTTGATAATTCACAATTTTAGGACATTTTCAATTTCCTTATTATTTTTCCAATCAATTTTCATTTCTTGGACAGTGTAGCTTTAATGTTTCAGCTTATAACTGATTTCTGCCTCAACACATCAAGAGTTGCTTGCAAATCTATCTCCCTCATTGGATTGCTCCAATTCCTACTGGCAAGTGTGGAAATTAACTTCGATTGGACAACATTATCCAAGCTCAGATTGGCAGACAAGCTAGGCACAGGATAGCAGTGCAAATATTTAGTACATACATTAGAATGTAGATTTGAATTTTCTAAATCACATGAAAGTATCTTAAAACTGAGAGTGGAATCAAGCTGGATATACTTAGTTGAACTCTGTCTTTTAAGATAATAATTGGAATGCCATCCGTAGTAATATGATATTTGACTTGAGAGCTGAAGTTGGACAGTTTGTATGCAGGGGCAGACTGGCAGTCGAAAAGTTAGAAAGCGACCCAGATTTGAGGGCCCCTCCCACGGAAAATTTTAAAAATTTCACACTTGCATGAACGCAATTTTAAGCATTTTTGGAGTCAAATTCAAGCGTACTCAAACTTCTAAAGAACCCATTCTCAGGATTATTCTGGGGCCCCAGGAGCCAACTAGGTTTCCCTGTATATTCTGTATAATAAACTTCAGGCAACCTTTTATGTCTCTTAGAGAAAAATTCAAGGATTTTGAGGCATGGTAGTGACTGTAAAGGATTGGAAAATTACAGCATTACCAGGGAAAAATAACGAATCGAAAAAATCGCCGCGGGGGCCCCTTCAGAGCTTTCGCGGAAAATAGTTAGGAGGCGATCGCCTCCCCGCCCCTGTTTATATGAAACACAAGTAATAAGGTAAAAACAGACTCTCACCGTGAGAGTTATTCCGGTTATTCATTGTAGTGCTCATGCTTGATTCTTACGAGGACCTATGGGGTCACATTAATCCAAGTAGAAGGAGACGGACATTTACTGCTTTCGAAAGAGTGCTTATACTTAATACTAGGGGTTTGAAGACTGTTTGAGGATGGTTTCTAAAATTATATAAAGGTAATACTTACTTTGTCGTACCACTTTATAAACCCTTCTTTTTCTTCACCCATTGTAAGTGTGAACTATTTACTACAAAAGACTTTTCTTTTAAAATATGGACAACAAATAATACAAGCACTTTGCATCCATGTGCGGTAGCGGACTAAACTTGCTGGAAAATAGAAAAAGAAAGACAATTTTCAACAAATTTTTCCACGTGTGGACAAGTTTGGAAATAAACATAACCTCTCAAACTTCACAACTTTTCATGACGTCATCGATGGACGTCACGAGCTGACTCCAAACAAAGCATCTGATTGGTTCCTTGTCTGCACCACCCTTTCCTAACCTCAAAAAGTTTAAAGTTTGATGAAAGTTCGTCCAAGTTATCTCAATACGCTTGATTATGGATGAAGTATGTGCATAATTTCTCTGAAAGTCCTTAGCTGACTTTAATGTCACGAATTTTTAGCGTTTCACATACATTGATTCACGCGAAAAAGTGTTGAATCCATTCAATTACTCCTATGTGCCTAGAAAGAACTTAGCTTCACACAAGTTTTGATGGCGGGGTCCTGTGATTTTTGCATTCGAATTTTCAAATGTATCCCTGTTCTGTTCGTTTTATCTGTGGTCGCCTGGTCTTATTTCGCATATGTCGTCCAATTGTGCTTCAGTAAGTATCCACCTCTCATATTATTGCTTTGATCAGAAGATTGTGAAAGTAACTGAGAGCATCACTCAGATCTGCATCTGTAAACTCAGAATCAATCCGCAAAAATACTAAGAGCTCCTTGTATGCAAGCATTTGGGTTTGGCACATTATGTTTCTTGCAGCGGTGAGTTTTATCATCAATGGGACTGTAGCCATGCGTGTCTGCGATTGTGCATGTTTGTATTGAAGTTTAACAAGGTGATGCGTAACAGGAATTGCGACTTGCTCTCATGGTTGCGTCGGCTGAATTCAACTCTATAATGTATCTTTCAAAAGTTTGAAGTTCTTAATTAGTGTCTAATCACACACAAATTAAATCAAAGCTGTGCAACTTTTCTAAGTCGTAACATAATGAAGGCTTTCTTCTTTCTCCCAGAATTGTCTAGTCCATCAGAAATGTTACGTAAGGCTTTTAACTTTGTGAGAGCATCAGAATATCTCATTCCTTATTATTTCTGAAAAAAATCAAATGTATGCTAAAGGATGATACTGGTTTTAAGTTAGTGCTCATGTATTTTAAAGCATTATAATTTCCTTGGTTTATGTGTTGCAGATACAGTGCAGTCAAATGTTGAGCGAGTTTTTGATTTGATGGTATACCATATCCTATTATTTTTTTTCTTATGGGCATATTGGCAAACTGTATGCACTCCGGTCTTCACTGTGCCTCGTAAAGTAAGTAATATTGTAATTTCTTGAAAAATTGTTCATCTGCTTTAAGAGTCTCAGAACTATGTAAATGATTTTATTTAGAATAGATGTACCTAAATGGTTCATCCGTCAGTAAATTTTCAGCATCATTTGTGAATTTGTATAGGATTTTTCAGTTCTATAAATGACAGGTGATCAATGTATGCTTGGTGTAATAAGTGTATATAGCATTTTCATTTAAGAATCAAATTATTCATAATTTCATGGTTGATGTCTCGACTCTTAACCATGAAATTTCTTTCTAGTTTCTCTTTTTTTAAGTTTTTCTAGAGTAAATTTATTTGTACTTTGTTTAACATTCCTAGTTTAAAAGAAGAAAGTAACATCTGGAAAGGAAAAAAATCTAATCCAGCTCCAAAATGTATCGAAGACTCTGTCCTCCTCCAAAAATTTAATAGCCAAACGGTCCAGAAAGCCCAGATTTTAGGGGCTACTTCAATTTTTCAGGAGACAGATAACTTTTTGATGTGCTGCATACAGCATAAAAGGCATGCACTGCAAACGGTGAATTGAGAGCGTTATCATTGCTTCACGATTGCAAGTTTGAAGAAGTCGATGGGGTGCCTCAATTTTTTAGGTGCCCCGCCACCTGACAATTTTAAGGTGCTGAGGGAAGGCAGAACTTTGGCGAAGGACAAATCTTAAGCATCAATCTGTAACAACTATACCAGATTAATTTTTTGGCTCTCGGCCAATAGGAGCCCTTTTATTCTTACGGACTTTCATTTCAATTATCTGAAGCTACAGGTTTTTGTTATGTATTTCAGTTTGTTTTATCAGCTGAGGATCAAGACAGATTTAACAGAGCGGAAAATGAAGGTGCGCAAAAGCAAATAATAGAGGAAGTAACTCAATCCCTCCCTCTAGCCACAAGAACCGCCTCTGGAGGTGAGAATGTCGAATATATCATTTCATTCATCATTTGAGGGACTTCTTTTATGTATGGAAAGTTCCCAAATCTGCTGTTATATATTCGTGAAAGTTTAACAGCCGAGCCACATGGCTCAATATTCTGAAGATCAATATGAAATATTGCTACCACATTACTTATTTTTTACCTCTTTATTACTAATTGTTTTGCCAAAAATGCCCATGCAAGAGAAAATAGATAATGAATTATCATTCCAATGCATGCACATTGTCATTTTTAGCAGGAAACTTAAATCAAAGTCATGCCTAGTATGCGCTTGTTTGTACTCTTCTCAATCAGAGTGCCTACAGGTCTGGAAAATGAGGAATAGTGAAGGAATTTTGTCAGTTCCGGAAAATCAGAGACCAGCAAGGGAATTTTATGCACAAAAATTTTTCTATTAAGTATTGTACTTTTTATGTTATTGACAAAGTAACAATTTTTTTTAACAATGTCTGAGATTTTATTTTTTACCTTCACTTTTGAATCAAGTCTTAAAATAAAAATGCCCTTATAATCGCAATCAAATCACTATGACTAGAATGAATCATGAGATATCTTTTTTAATTGTTTCATTTCAGGATTCCGTTACTGTCACATTTGCAGTCACATTAAACCTGATAGATCTCATCACTGTAGCGTCTGTGGAACTTGCGTCCTGAAGATGGATCACCATTGTCCATGGGTCAACAATTGTGTCTCATTTTCCAATTACAAATATTTTATACTTTTCTTAGGCTATGCCTTACTATACTGCTTATTCATCGTTATGTCAACCCTTCAGTACTTTATTGAATTCTGGGAGGTAACCGTACGTATTATATTATATCACTATTTATACATTTTATTTGTTAATTTTTTAAACCCCACTATCTTGTCTCAATTCAGCTCATTTTCAAAATCTCTTAATTTATAATAATTATGTGGAGAACAACAGTGAAAATCAAGATTGTTAAAAAAAAAAAACAAAACAGAACTCTTTAAGGGCATTGTTCAGCCAAGAGGAATAAAGTGATACGAACTTTGAAATGGAAAAAAATAGGTTTGAAGTTTCACTCTCCTGTAAGTCTCAATGTAACCTTCAAACCAGAAATCATAATTCTCTACACACGATGTGTTCGAAATAGCAGGATTTTAGTTTCCCCTATCAATACATCAAGAAGTCCCATAGACAGTCCAGCCTGAACTAGCATTTTCTGACAATTTTTGATGATTGGAGACTGGTGGTTTTAAAATACAGTGTGCCATTTTTTTAAAAAAAATTTGGTGTGTTATTTATAAGCTAAGCATCAAAGCATAGACTATAAAATTTATTGTCATTAGATAATACTCCTTAGACCAATTGTGAAATGTCTTTTTTTTTCTTTCTTTCAGGGAAATCCAGACAGAGTGCAAAGGTTCAATGTTTTATTCTTATTTTTTGTAGCTGCGATGTTCTTGTTCAGTTTAGTTTCTCTATTTGTATACCATCTTTATCTTGTATCTCACAATAGAACAACTCTAGGTAAGCTATTATTTTTTATCTTATTCACTCTCAATTTTTACGTTTTTTGATTCCTCCTCCCATTTTTTGTTCCAAAATTAGAGTATAGAATTTTTATAGCCTCTAAGGAACCATAATTTCTATTTGTTGTCATATGGAAATGCATTTTGAACTCAGCCTGGAAAAACAATTGAGTTCATCAGTGATGTCCAATGAAAGGACAGTGACAGAGTGTCAAAGAAGAGATTTAGAGGTATCAGTTGCCTCAAAATATTGGGAAGACAGATACATGAGACGTTTTGGTGCAGCAAAGCATCAGAGTGCGTTGTAGGGGTGACATGGATATCATTGGCTAAATGCCAAAAGTACGCATTACTATTGCAACGTTTGCAAATCTCCGATTATGATTCCTTTTTTTGAGGAATATCAATATGTTTCCTTGCTATTTTGTCTTATTTATTTTAGAGTGAGTGAAGAAAATTCACAGCCTATTTTAGTGAAAACGGTTGGTTAGCTTTCCTGTAAAAAGATAAAACATGAGTGGACACTTACAATGTCGCCGTCTGAGATATGCATTTTCCGACTTAAGTCATCGATATGTATTTATATTGAACTCAACCGGAAAGTAACAATTTAGTGTATCAGTGTCGTGTGCCTGCTTTAACTAACTACCTAGCCTCATCTGCATATTTATTTTTGATTTTCCAGAGGCTTTCAGAGCTCCCGTTTTTATCAGAGGTCCAGATAAAAATGGCTTCAATCTGGGTTGTGGCCCAAATTTCACTGAGGTTTTCGGTGATGATGTTCTTCTTTGGTTTGTTCCAGTGTTCACCAGGTGAGTTCGGAAAAGGAAAAAAATCCTTTTTTTTTGTATTTGAACAGTTGTCCAATATTGTCCTTGTGAAATTGCAGTGAGGTCAGAGATTACATACCATTGAGTTTTACAAATTTGAGGTAAAAAAATCATACCAAAGTACCCTCTTTTTTGAGCTGGTAATTTTGTTCTCCTTTAACTTTGTTCCCCTGAAATTTAAAGATTAAGAAGGGTGATCTTCATCATGTTCACGTGGTTTTGCATTTGGTGTGACTGTTTGTGAATTATTGAGATACTCGTGCACAATAATCATGAATGATCTGTCCGTTTGTTTTATTCCTCTTCATGCTTTTAAAATGTTTATCATTGCACCATAGCAATCAATATCTGCATCACACCTCTTATAATACTTTTGATCATGTTCTATCCTACTCATAAAAATTTCCATGTTTTCAAGCGCAAAAGGGTGTCAAAAAACTGCGACCTGTTTAGGAGTTTCACAAGATTTTCCCTTGTTTAGGACTAGGAGACAGGAAAAATACTTTTCAAGTGAGCGCGTTCCTCATTTAGGAGCAGAGAGAGAATAAAAGGACTTTCCGTTTTTGCATTAATGACTTCATATGCTGCTTTCTTGACAGAGGCACCTACAAATTTAAAGAGCAATAACTTCGGTAAAAATACATAGTGAGGTTTAAGGCCAAGAGGGGTGCAAAAACTTCTCAACTTTGCGACTGGTGGTCGCAATCAGGCAAGTGCAAAAATGGTACGGGAGCTTTAAAAATAGGAAGATGGCTTGCATTAATGTAAAAACTGTGCATTTTTTCGCAACATTGAGGTGAAAATTGCATGTGTCTTGCAAGATTGTGGTAAAAGTTATATACTTTTCTTAAAATTGCGGCAGTTAGTAAACAGAGAATGAAGTAAAAGGTCATCTGTTTGAAACTTTCGAGAAAATAGAGGGTTTCTAAATGGGAGGGCCGATTTGAACAATCAAAGAACTTTCCCTAATGGCATACTATAGAAGTGTGAAATTGTGAAGAATTCTCAGGATTTCTCCATTTGAGGGGCTTTTTTAGTCGTGTCTAGTTTCAGTCCTTCCCCTTTTTACGGTTTTTCACCTCTCATTAGAACTCACAGTTGAACTCTTCCTATAAATTTTCATATTTTCATATTCCGAGTGAGTGAAAAGCTGATATTGACCTCTAAGAGTTCATAATAACTCAGCAGTTCCTCGTTTCAAAGAGCCTCTTTCTATCCTTTTCCATGGTAAAGTTGAAACCAGTCCATTTCGAGTCTAAACCTTTGAATCAGTCTTGCTTTGAATTGCAGCTTGTATCAATCAGCTTTTTTATGAAGTTCCTTTCACTTTGCGTTTTGTACATTTTGCTTTCTCTGATTTCATGATTTCTGGTTTTATGAAGGTTAATAATGTAAGAAACCAAGAAAAGACATAAACGAAAGTGAACAAAAGAACAATTATATATCCTAAAATGAGAGAACTAAGTAACCAAAACTGGACACACTGATTTAAGGTATTAAATTGAAAGTTGTTCAATTCTATTAAGTTTAGCTACAAACGAGAAAAATTTAGCCAGAAAATGGACCATAACTTTCTATAGTTAAAACATACAAGTGACCCTAAAAACCGTTTTTCCTCCATAATTTTTTTTTATTTATTCAAATTAGGCCCTTTTTTATTTAACTGATTTAAACTTTGCTTTTGCAAACTTAAAAACTAAATTTCTGTCCTAGATGCAATTGATTTTGTGGACAGTCCTTGCAGAAGCATGTGAATCATCATCGCAAATCATGCTTTTCCCCCCTTTCTACCTCACTTAGCCCCTGCTCCTTAGTCTTAATATCAGCCCCCATTTTGTTCATTTTGCTCTTTTTATCCAGTTAAACCCTGTTTTCTCTTTTGCATATAATAAAGGAGATTCATTCATTTTCGTGCCTGATTCAATATTATCAGAATCAGCCCAGGCTTATTTTTTTATCCTGTAAACTTTTGAAGGAACTGTCTTTTTCGACATTTTTTTTATTTTCATTCATTTACTCTTCTGCTCAGTCATAGCATTGTTTTAAAATTGGTTTTTTTGTCCCCCTCTCTTCATGACTGCATTTTTGCAGTATGGGTGATGGCGTAGAATTCCCCGTGCGTTATGGATACAGTAGCTCCTCCAACCGATATCACTCAATGGGACGGACCATTAACAGGTCAGCCTTTTTTCATTATTTTCAATTTTAATCACTGAATTCAACAAACATGGGTTTTTAATAAAGCCCCTTTGCAGCCATTATTTTTGAAAGTCTAGTATTTAGATCTACTGGATTCAATCGTGACATTTTTCTCTCACTATCGATTATTTCTCTGCCAAAAGATGACGACTTACTCAAACAGTTTACTCCTGGGTCGTTTCACAGGATTTTTTTTCAAAATTTTGAACCCTAAATTCTCATTTGTCCACAACTTTCAACCAAAAATTTTCAAATTCGGAGGGTGACTTCTCTTCCTTTATCAAATAATATTAGCTTCACTCTCCTTCAGAAGCTAGCGGGTTACAAGAGAACCTTGGCCAGTCCAAATTAGGTTTCCTCGAATGAGGAGGGACACCTAGTTTCAGGGAAGAATAGAAGCTGAAATAAAAGTATAATGTAGAATTGAAGGTCTAAAACGCACAGGAATCTTCCAGTTAATTTTGAGATGCGTGGTATCCAATGTCTTGAAAGATTTCAGCTATGCAATGAAAATACCAGAAGGATTTCATGTGCCTGATAAAACTTAGTGCAATAAAATACCATATTTTGAGATCAAGAAAATTCTAATGGGAATCAACTGAATCTGCCAGAACATGATTCTCTGTTCCCAAAGGATCGTTCATTCTATTCTCCTCCTCTGTAATCATCAATGCTGCAATTCCTTTAAAATATAGTATTTATGGCTTTGACTCTTCTCTATGTTTATTTCCATTTGCTTGCTTTGTATGCTACAAGTATGCTGTCTTCACCTCAGGCATGTGCATGTTGCTTATTATTAGAGTCCTTCTTCTTTTCTTTTTGCCGTGAATGTGGATAGCTGTTGTATGTGTCTGTTCATTTATCTTTAAAATATCATTTCTTTGATCCCTCTCAATCAAATTTGAGGGGGAAGCTGCGTTGAACTCGCGCAAAACTTACTAAAATTTAAGGAAACAATTTGTTGGCCATGATCAGTCTAACGGCATTTCACGTTTCCTAATTTTCTTTCATGCTTTATTTCTTCAACAGAGAACTAAACTACTGAGCGCCTTTGAACTTCCTGTAAATTTACTCTTGATTATAAAGAAAATACTTCGGAAAATTTAAAGGTTCAATGTTGCTTAGTTTTCTGTTTGAAAAATAAACCATCAGAGACAATTAGTCAACATCTGATGTGGTTAAGCTGATTCTAGACAAATCTGTTATTTGTTCTTGACAAACACTTTAATCTCTTCTGGATATTATTTTGCCCAGTTCTAAAATAATTTTTGTTTTGTTTTTGTTGGTTCTTTGTGAATTTCTTTGAAGCTAAACTGATAATACCATCCGATATGAGACAAAAATATCATTACTCAGAAACTTAAGCACCAACATGACCTAATGAAATCTGTTGCACTATGCTTAAATATGAGTATATTTTGTGTTTACAGATCCATGTTAAGTTTTTATTTTGAGTAGTGTGCGTATTGTAAAACTAAATTATTAGTTTGAATTTTTTCTCTCAATCAGCAAAGGAATTTTTTTCTTCTAATTAGTGCAGTTAATTATTTTTTAGTTTTGAATCAGTCTAAGAGTACCTACAATGAATAATTGCAAATTACATAATTAATCTATAAAAAGATAAAAATCTATTCTAATTAAAGCAATTTAAGGTCACTTAAAATTAGTGCACGTTGTGTTTAATACAGTTACAGACTCTCAACTCAATTTTTGACTCTTAAAGAATTTCTCTCAAGAATAAAAGTGTCTATTAAATCATACTCTAAAATATAAAATCATAAGAGCAATGCGCACCACAACACTCAACGCCTGAGGCACAAAGCGCTTTAGGGATTGGACTGCATAGTGGTGAAGAGGCGTGGCCCCTTAGTCAGTATAATTTTTATTACCGTTGTATTAAAAATCTGACTCAGAAAAAATCGTTTAAGATTTTAAAGTTTGAAAGGACCTCAAATTTATAAGTTGGATTTAGCCATTGTCAGCTTACATTTAAACTCAATTGAATTTATGAGGAATAATCGGATTATTCTGCAATTAGATTATAAAAACAACTTAAATACGCAGGAAGACACAGCCAAGCAAATTAGATGATACTTATCTATCTGAATTGAGGATTTTACATTGCTTTGCACTGATTGTATACCATTTGTCTAGAGGTTAGCTAACCCTTTAACCTATGTTCTCACTTATGGTGATGATATTGTTGATTAGTATTGGTGATGGTGTGGAATACCCGCAGCGAACATTGGATCCAGCCTCTGATCATCTCTTAGGTTCTGATAATTGGACGGATGACAACGACGATTTCAGATTCGCACCCTATGTTCCTCCATTATCCCCTAGGACTGCCAAAAGAGCCTTAGCACCTACTAATTTAGGTTAGACTTCAATTCTAAATTCTCTTTGCAGTAAAGTTGTATTCCTCAAGAGCTTTTTGTAAAGATGAAGTAAATTTTTTTTAAAAAAAGGCGTTGAGTATAATATGCGGATGACTCAAGATTTTCTTCGTAATTTTTTCGTCTATTTGTACTTAAGTATCAAGTAAACTATTCGCCAGCAAATACAATACTACCGTTAAAAAGTAATTCTGAACATTATCAGTTTTCTTAACTATATGACATTGATAATTTCTTTCTGAACTTCATAATAAAATCTGTTGCAACACAAAAATTGAGCTCACAAACGAGAATATTGTCATTAAAAATCAGTGAACAAGCAAGTTTGCAAGTTTGCAAGTAAGCTGGTCCTCTCTATGAAGAATTAGAGATCATTTTTTATTTTTTTAGTGCTAGAACTAATGAAAAAAATAAGCTATTATCTACATGGAACTTTTCTCGACTTATTTATTGGCTTAATCAAATTTTTTGTTGTGGCATAAACTCCAATTTTTTCTTTAAAATCCTACGAATGAGCTTTAATTCCAGCTAAAACAAGATTATATTTTTTTGTCTCAAGAGTTTGAGGTGAGCAAAATTTCCCATTTCATTCCCCATGAAAATACTTCAATCCAAGTGAATGAGAAGTCAAAATCAGAACAATTCTAATGTCATCAACGTTCTTGAATTGAAATTGATAGATTTTGTCCTATGGCTTCATCCAAAAGTGTTTCCAAAACTTGTGTTAGTCCCAAGTCAGAATCAGTAAGCTCAGAATTCATTATTACTTGGCTTGGTCTCAAGACTCCTGCATGTTCAATATTAAGACAATTTTTCTTCTGAAAAGTATTTTCTCTGAAATCCTAAAATACTTTGAAAAAAATTTCCAAATTCCAATTATGGTCGAAATTACCCTTGTATGAAATATGTAGTGGGTATCATAAATTTTTAAACCGAGAACTTGATTTAGGGGGAATTTACTTACATTCTCCTCCTCCCTCGAAACCTAAATGGATCATGGTTGCCCTCAATGTTGAAGTAATTTTTCCTCCATTGTGTCTGAGATTGTTCCAAAGAAAGTAGTGAAATGGGAAATTTTACTCACAAATTAAATCTTACCTTTAATTACTACCTTTTCTAGTTCTTCCTAATTTTTTCTCTTTACTTCTAGATAATTCCTCATCTTATGATTCTACAAGGTCGTCTGATCAATGGTAAAAATAAATTTTATCATCTGCAAGTGAAAGTATCATGCCTTCCTCACGTTTTCCCCTCTTTTCACCTAACTTTGTATGTTACCTCTTTGCATCTTGCCTGTCTCGCTCTTTTGGTGAGTGTGTTCTTTTTCTTTATTTTCCTGACCACCACTTTCTCTGTGGGGGAAATCTTGAAACATCCCTCTCCTCTCTAAAAGGACATTTATATTCTTACCTTTTCTTGCACGTGGCACATACTTATCCCAGGATTGATGGCTAAGCATTTGTATGAGTTAATTTTTTTTTGAATACTTGTGTTTTGTAGGTAAAAACCTGCTTTCATTTTTTTTATTAGGTTTTCTTTTTTTATGGGTTATTGATTGATTTTTTTTCTTTTCTTCAATTTTTCAGTAATTAACTGTGCTATTTTTTCTGTTTTTTCAAGCTATTTTTAACTATTTATGATTGCGCATATCGATGTCTAAATGCGAATAATGTGTACGTATTTCAGTTGCAATGTTTAAAAATCTAATTATGTTTTATTTTCTTTGAGGAAAACTAATCAAAATTTTTCCCTGCATTTTCATGAGATGTATTCAGAGTGAGTAAAGATAACTCACCAAGAATTTCAAAAGAAACTGTTGATCGGTTTTCTTTTTAAAAAAATAGAACATAAGAGGATACCTATAATGTTGCAATATGTGATGTGAATGTTTCAATTTTAGACATCCCACCCTGTCCTATTATTACCTCTGAATTTTCATAAGTCTGCTATACTATGTGTTTTCCCCCCTAAGATACTTGTGTATGTATAATTTAATCATGCATGTGTCAAATTGTTACCACATCCTTATTTTATTCAGCCTAAATTGAAGGTCCTAGTCCTAAAAATGTTCCTTTTAACATTTAAGAACAAAATGGCATAACGCTCTCTTCTCCCCTTTGCCATAGAGCATTATGTGTTCTATCAACAGCCCCTTACCAATACAGAGTATTTTTTTCTGTTTTTTTTTTTCTGTCGTGCATGCAAATTTAATAATGCACTGTCTTTTTCTCCATGTAATGGTTTTCAAGTTGCACTGCTTTACCTCAGCACTATTAGTTCCTTCTTACTCTTTTTCAAAGATTTCCGCCTAAACATGTTTTAAAAGGATTGCAGTATGTACCTTGCCATAACAAAAAGAAAGTAACATTCAGATTACAAGCAGTTCTGTTGCTGCATGTGATGATGATAATTCACGTTTCAAATTTTGATGTATGTTTTTTTTCTAGGGTTTACTTCTATTGAACTTACTCTATTCATACTCTCTCTTTTTTATTTTTTGTTGCCGAACGAAGACTAGCTGTAATTGTATGTACCTTCACAGGTTATACCCCAAATGTAATTTGTATAATGAGTCAGTTGCGGTTGAATGAGTCACAGAACAGTGTTTTGATAATCTCAGATTATAAATCAGTAAAAAGTAATAATATCTGTGCAAACATCAAGTTTCCGTGTCTAATATTATCAGAGATATCGCCCTTCCAAATACAGTGTATGACGTCATCCATCACGGTACTGCATTCCATGGTTTCTTTCAACTTGGTTTCATCCATATTTATAAGTTCAGCAACCAGTACAGATGCAGTGTCATTAATTAATCAACCCAAGGTGAAAGAAACCAGGGTTATGTATGCTATGGATGACGTAATACATGGTTTTCTTCGAAGGGCAATATCTCCATTAAAATTGGACTCAAAAACTAGGGGTTTGTACAGATCTTATTGTTTTTTGCTAATCTTCAAGCTCAAACGGTCAAAACACAATTTTGTGACCAGTGCAACTGACCCATCAAGTTGGAGCTGAGGAGTACTCTCAGTGGAATTAAATTGACCTTATTTTTCGGCAATTACTAATTTTTTTAATATAATTTTTTTAAGCAAAGAGGAGTGCTTAGGTGACTAGCTAATGTACGCAAAATAGTTGAGGTAAACAATTGTGATTTCAAAATAACACACGAAGCAGTTTAATTTTAAATTATCTCAATGCTTTCAATCCTCTTAGAGCAAGAATTATTGGTTGGAAACAAAGGAGACGTTGAGTAATTTGCAATGGAACAGTGTCTGTATTTTGAACCAGCTGATCAGCTTGTAAGTGTACCGAAGCTCTCGTCTACATTCCAATATTTTTCAGTAATTATGCGATAATGAGCCACTGACATTGCTCAAATCTTGAAGCCGTTCGTAAAATAATATGGCTAAAAGACCATTTTGGTCACTCTATAATGTCATTAGTTTTCTGAATTTTATACCTGTCCCTCTCTCTCTGCGTACTGTGCAGTAAGAGCTTAACACAATTTGTTTGTTCAACTGACATTGACTTATGTTTTTGTTTCAGTGAGGAAAATGGTCTCAATACAGGTTCAAATTTAGATCGCCAGCAGACATTCGTAGTATAGGATTCATATATTCAAGCAACAAAAACATCAGCTTTAGTGAAATTCGTAAATATCCACTAGTCTTCATTTTCTATCCTTGTCTTTTAAAAGAACTTAAAAATTCTTTCTCAAACTTATTTCAAGCTTCGCGGCAACTAATGATCACTATGAATTTATAAAAGTAAGAGTTTCCCTTTTATCAAACGACCTAGCAGCAAATAGGAACCTGCTATTTCGAGAGACTTACCTCCAGGTATGTCACCCATTATTGTGATTTATTCATTGTTTATATTGTTTTTAGATTTACGTTTTTTATCGCATTTTGTAACTTACAATTACTGCAAGTGCCGATATGGGATACCCGCAATATGTGATCGTGCTCTTTAATTCTTTGGCAATTTTCTTTTCGTGATAGTGGATCATCACTAAATCAGAAGGAAAAAAACCGGAACTTCTCCCCGGAGAAGTTGTCAATTATTATGAAGTCAAATTTAAAACTTAAGCAATTGTAGACACTTTCGAATTAAAATAAATTCCCTGGTAGGATGTAAATCTACCCCATAGAAAAAGATTCTAACTCCAGAAGTTTAAATGATACTGGATCACTAGTCAAAGTACGAATTTAAGGATTCTAATATATGTTTCCTCTTCAACAAAAGTATGTGGAACAAGATGCTTGCAATGGAAATTACTGAAAGTAACTCCTAACCAAGATATTAAAAATTTTAACAAAATATCAACCTTTTGGCACTGTTTATGAGAAATTTGAATTTCCTGCAACAGCTGAGCCGAAGGGTCGAGGCTAATGTTGTCATATTTTCATACTGTAGAGCTAACATGGTAACATTTTGACCACATTTTGCAATTTGGAACTACAATTTCTGGCTCAATTTAGAAACAACGTACGTACCATTTTCAGTTACCTCATGCACATAAGCGTTTTTACCGATGAGCCAGAAATTGTTGTCCTAAATGCAAGATGAAGTCTGTTTTATGTGTAATTCAACTCAAGTAGAGAACGGTTTTTTCATTAGCAGGAAGTTCGGATCTATGCATCAAAAAACGGTAAAATCTTAGTAAGGAGTAAAATTCAATAATTTTCGTGGCATAAATTGAATCAGTGAGAACGAAAACACACCAACTCGGAAAAATGAAAATAATCAAGACACATACAAAACTGCAGAGTAGATGAAGAAGTTAGTTTAAGAAAAATATTTTTGCTGCCAAAAGACATGCACTTATTGACCTTTTAAAGGTAAAAGTTGGAACAGATGCGCTAACTTCAATGACCTTCATGTAAATTAACTGTGTTTAATGGCAATTGAGCATTTTCGAGTTACCAAGTTGGTGTGTTTTCGTTCTCACTGATTCAATTGTGTTCTATGTGAAATTTCATGAGAAAAGGGCATGCACTTATCACAATGCTTAAATTCACACTATGTATAGCGGTCCATTGCCTGCTTTCACCTATTTAGTTGTATTTCTTTGCACTAAATTTAAAAAAAATTTGGACAAATTTCTCAGAATTTTCTTTTTTCTGTCCATTTAACTTCTGATTCACCATTTTTACACAAATAACTGTAATCTTGTGAAAACCTCCATGAAAGTAACCTCCTCTTTTCATATCCTATCATTAGTACTTTCAAATTTCTGCGGATTGTGATTTCTGAACTTGGAATCAAAGAAAAAATCAGGGACTGATCCTTTTCTTCTTTTGTTCAAGCGGGTATAAATACTTTCTCCTCAATCAGATTCGTTGCATCGAATTTCGTCAAAAATTTACTCCCCAATTTACTGAATTCGATTTATTTCCTTGAATAAGCACTTGAAATGACAGTTTCTGTAAGACTTCTCATCTAATGCCTTTGTTTGATCTCTTTTTCCTCTTCGCATCTTCGTAAATTGCATTTTTAATTTTATACTCTGTCATCAAAATTTCACTCCATCCAAGTAAATTTAATTTTTTATTTGTCATGTGCAAGCTCTCGATGCTTCTTCCTAAACATTTTCTTGAATTTTAAAGGAAAGAGTGGGAAGTATCAAGTAGCGAGTTTCTGTTGCTGATAGGTCAAGCGAAGTTGTCAGGTGTGTTCTGCGCTTCATCGAAGTATCAGGGCTTAATGAAATTTGAAATTTTCATGATTTACTTTTGGTCCTAACAATGAGCCGAAATCGTACCGATCCTCGGCTTAATAAACCGTTAATTCTGTCTTTAGACTGACAAAGATTTCTGGAGATACTGAAGATCAACCGAATTAACGGAGCACTACACAGTACTGTACAATTGAACTACATTTTGCAATTAAAAACCACAATATCTGGCTCAGTTTAGAAACAACGTATGCACTATGAGTTTCTATTAGCAAATAAACGTTTTTACGGATGAGCCAGATTTTAGTGCCTTATTACAAAATTTAGTTCAATTGCCGTTTGGTACTTCGATAATCCCATCCAACAGTTTGAGATCCGTCCAAGTTGGCCTGTCTGATCTGCAACGGAAATGGGCTGAAATGATTTTTCTCAAATGGACTTCATCTTGCCACAAGGAATTTAAGACTCTACCATAGGAGCACCTATCTGCAGGAAGGAGCCTATGTCGCATAAATTGGTTCTGTAAGGAGCTAAGGACCGTGGCTCCTTATTGCAAAAGGTAGTCCAAACGTTGCGATATCCTAGATGTTCTTTTTTCTCAAGACAAAAGTGTGAGAGATTTTTTGATTATTTTTTACTGTTTTGCCTGCTTTGGTAAAACTGTGCATCCCAGTCACACCCATCTCCATACTTACAGGAATTAATAAATCACTTCATTATAATGAAAAGCAACAATTTTCCGAAGGTGTGGGTCTTGAGGAGCCAGTAGGAGGGTCCACTGGATCCTCATACTGTGCAGAATGCTTTGCTTTGTTTGGGTCAATACTCCTTAGACACTGCATAGGCATAGTTAAAAATGCCATATCCAGTGCATACAGGTAGAGGTTTTCTTTTTTCTTTTTTCAAAGATTTAAGTATTTGTACTCATTATTTTACTTTTTTTCCTGAAGCGTCTGACTGAATTAAACAACTTCTCCAGAGCCAATCACTTTCCAGGCGTAGTTACAACTCTGCATAGACTTCCGTTTACTTCACTAACATAACATTTTGGAACAAGGCGTATGGAATTGCTAGCTTAGCATTTATTCTAAAACATCGATTTCAGGGAGTTACGCTTTCATGGTTGCAGCGTTTCGAGCAATGGCATTTAAAGAGTTGAAATCAGTAGGATTTTTCTCAAAATATGCATTTCTTCAATCTGCTAACGCCTCCTGCTCCTATCCTCTAGTCCAGTTTAGATTTATTTTATTTCTGTTGTTTTAAATAGGTTTAAGTTACGAGCCCCTATGAGCAGATTAGAAATTGACTGAAAGCTTTTCACTCATTAATCAGTTTTGAAACTATCTCTTTGCTAACTTCAGATTCAACTTTTTCTACAGATTCTTTAATTTCATTGGGTAAAATTTTCTTTTTTTCCTCTCTCATCGCAGTTGAATATCAGTTCTGGCCCTGGAGTGAAAATTTGTTGTCTGTGCGTTATTTATTCTGTAAATTAGATTTATTTTTTTGGCAAATAATAAATTAAATCTCAAAAGTTCTAATGAAAAAAATTTTTATGTCAGGGTCAAACCTTGAAGCTCCAAAAAACCTGACCGTTTTTAACAAATCTCATTCAAAATAGCCACTGTGCTCCAATCAGACTGAACATTGAAGAAATTATGAAAATTAATGTATGTACTCAAAATTATGTCCTACCTATCAACTGTGCAACCTTTTATCTATGTTCCATTAAACTTTTGGACCCATCTACGCAAGAGAAAAAATGTCAGTCAACTATCTGACCCAGGGTAACACAGGATAAAAGTGGGTTCTCGCCTATCGGTCTTGTAAGTCATATAGAACTCAAGAACACATCTGTATGAAGAGCATGTATTTCTCAGCAACCCATAAATCTATTGTGCCGAAAGTTTGTGAATTTAACGATTAGGACACTTAAGTGTTAGAACCAAAATGCCCTAACTGGATGCTCCATTTTCCGCGGTACAAGTACCCTTTTCTTATCATAGGTTACCCTAGTCAAACCTAGATTTGACTGCGATTGTTATCTTATTTTCAGAGGTACTACCCGTATCTTGTCAAACTTGGCTTTTTTGCTAGAATACAGAAAGCATGGTTTGGTCGTATGCATTACTCTAATTCGACTGGTTAGACCTGTCAACAAACGGTTTCTCTAAATTCAAGGGTTTGTACGTCTTTCCAGATATTAAGGAGTTTTAAGTCTCTTTCTAATATTTATAGCTTAATAATGTTGAGCACAAAAAAATAGTGTCAGAGCCCTTACTCAGTTATAGAATAGCTGTACATCACAGAGAGAGAAAAAATCTAGTAACTTGTAACTTTGGATCTTATTCAGTAAGTGTTGTAAAGAATCTAATGTTATTGGTTCAAAAACCATGTATGAATCATGGTGTATAATAGAAATTCTGTCCAACTTCTGGCCGTAAAATTTTACTTTTTGAGAGTGGCCCCTCATCTTAAAAAAAATTCCATCCAATTCTCTTCAAATTTTAATTGCAAAAGCAAATTTTCGTTGTTCCTAGGTATTTTATCAGTTCCGTCATTGTTTTTGTGTTTGACATCGCTACCTCGCATTTGAGTTGGTATGTTTCTTGGTCTCAATTGAAGGAAACTATGTACTCAGTCGAAAATTTTCTAATTTTCATTTCGATTTACCATGTCAATGAGACTGACAAATTTATAACAAATATTTATGCTTTTTCTTTCTGCATAGAGTTTATTACAAGCACTTTAAAATATTTGAGAATGTCTAATCAAATCGGTGCTTGTAAAATAGAATGTGTACTTAATTTTTTACTGCCCTGTAAATTTTTAACTCTTGTAAAATTATGACTGTACATTTTTAGTTAGGTAGTGAGTGGATTGTGATTTCTTTGAAGATACAATCAAAGTGAACAAATTGTGTTGAATTGTAAAAAGCGAATAATAATTTTGTACAAAAAACGGTTTGTATATTTTTCCTTTCCCTTCTTACCTTGCTTCTCGACATTATTGAAGAAGCGAAGTTCAGCAATCAATTTCTGTATTTTCTTTTTTTTTTGTAAATTTTACAGGAGCCCTGTGCTTGCTCAATTTGTATAATTCCTTACTTTTCTCCAGTGGCATATGATAATTTTTTTTCAGTTTTGTAAGTAATGAATAGACGCTATTAGTGCCACGTCACAGAAAAGCGACATAGATCAACTTTTTCGCATTGGTAGCATTGAAAGAGGTTATGCCAATGTTATTGTTTGGATCCAATTCGATATTATGGAGAATCCCTATAATGATGCGCCACTAATAGCGTGTATTATTTCATCTATTTTGATAATCAATAATTCAATATTCTTATAGTGATGCTTTTAAAATAATTGGGGTTCTATATGTAGGTATAAATTTATCACTAAGCCTGTAACAGGTAACCTTAGCCATAAAATGTACTATGTTTACCTGATTTATTTAAAACGAATGAGTAGATTAATGAACAATGCTCAATTATTTTCAATAACTCATTTTGTTTATTAAATTATCAAGAGTGAATAAATTACACTTCACCTTCACAATACTAAGAATTGACAAAATCATAAATTTTAAGAACTCAAACAAGGTGAATGAGAAGTGTTTCATGCAAAGTTTTATGAGAGCAGCAATTCTGACATTGCATGAATTTGACATAAAATGTAGCAAAATCTATCTTTTTTTAAAACTAATTATATAAATACATAATTCTCTCAGTGATCTTTATCTACAAGCTCATCTAATAGATCAGAACGTTCCAGTTAAAAAAAAGAAAGAAAAATCAAAAATCAATAGACAAAAATACGGATTTGTACAAACAACCAATTCCACTCAATAGTTGAGCATATTTAAAGTACATGATTATTTACCCTTTGGCAAGACTCAACACAATAACAATTCATAAAATTAAAAATAAAATTTATTAACACATCAAAATACTAATTTACATATTACAACAATCATCATAATTTTAAATAATTTATTTATACACATAAAACTTTTTCCTTCATACCTCTGCCTCTGGCGTAAGGGCGTATCCCTTTTTCCTAATGAGCCCTGAAGAGCATGGAGTTATATGAAGAACAGGGCTCTTGTAGAAATTGAGATACACCCTTATGTCAGAGGAACAACAATACGTAAATTTCCGAAAGAAAAAAATGAGGAAAAGGCGACTAACAACTAAGAGAACAATTCATAAAAACTCGACAGATAACATGGAAACAACATTAAAATAAATAAGTAAGTAGTACATCTGTACTTCTTGAAGTAGAGCAGTGAGCAAATTACACACATGTGCTTTGAAATTTAAAGAAAATTTCTCCCATCACGAAATCCATTCGTCCTTTTCACTGGGAGGCAAAAAGAGCTCACTAAATAGGTTATTAGGAAATATACAAAAACGAAGAAGGGAAAAAAGGGTAACAAGTACTTGCAGTTACTAAATATATTCATATGAACTTTTAAGACGAGCATATTCTGCATGATGGGTAAACTTTTAATAAGTCAACTTCTTTAACTTTCCATGAAGGCACTTAGATCATACCTTAAAACATTAAGAGGCTGAAAATAGATATTTTGATCATATCTATGGAAGGCACATTTTCTTAACATCTTTTCTCATTAGTTCTTCAAGTAAAAAGAGAAAAAGAACAATAAAAAAAGCAAAAATAAACTGTAGATAGGCACATTTAAGCACTTAGGTCAAAAAATTTTCAGTATTTTAATATGTGATGAATTTAATTAATTGGGTGAAAGTCAAAACTTGATTTGTTATTAACATTTTTAAGGTGTCAAGAAAATATGAAAAAAAAAAAAATAAAAATATGGCAACTTGAGATTAACTTTTTTCCTAACTACTTAGAAGGATTTTTTTTTTTTTTTTTTTGTTTGTTGCAAAAAAGGAATAATTTTTAGCAGTCATTTGAAAAACATGTAATCTAATTAGCAATGCAAAAGATGCAAAGATGTAAGTAATCATGAAATCCATCTTTAGTTATGTAAATA
Source organism: Bemisia tabaci (assembly GCF_001854935.1). Lineage (NCBI taxonomy): Eukaryota > Metazoa > Arthropoda > Insecta > Hemiptera > Aleyrodidae > Bemisia > Bemisia tabaci. The sequence goes on from NW_017547201.1 coordinate 153,251, forward strand.
CTAAACACCAGACTTCTTAACGCTACCATTTAAAATGTAAAGAGGGCAATCCAAATAATTTCCGGCAGGGAATACATATTGTATTGGAGAGAGAACTTATTCTTTTAAAGCATAGGAGAACAAAATATTTTCAGTTTTAAGGGTAGATGACATGCTTTTGTGATGACCAATTTAATGGATACAGGGACTCAGTCCATGACTAAAAGACATTTAAATAGATGGCAAAAACAATTCGAAGACACCAATATGGACACTATTTTTTTTTGGAGAATAAACAGGCACTACCTCCGTTGGCAGAAATTGTTCGTTTTGGGTGTTAATGACATCAATAAAAATAAAGAAAAAAAGTAATCATTCAAAATAAAGGGTAAATCTTAAACAAATTAAGCACTGAAGAAATACATTTGCAAAAAGTGGGCTCAAGGCACCTCGTTGAAGATTCCTTTTCCCCCAATCGAACCTCATGACATAAACTATGAATAAACGGAATTAATTTGCACATTGTCAGGAAGACATAAGATTGAGAGTGGGGACTTTTGCTCAAAAACTGAAAAGAAAAAGCTCATCAGTGGCACAGTTCCAATTACTGATGGGTCAAATAATGATGTGTTGAACATTACTTTGAGGAGAGCAACAGAAATGGAGGCAAGTATTGGGGACTTAAAGTAGGATAGTCTCTCTTTATGAAAAATTAGGTCATTACACTCTGCTCGATCTGCGCTTCAAGCAAGAGATGACATACATGCAGAACTATTTCTGGCCATGACAGATACTTCACCTCTCTACGTTAGTTCCTTTGCGTTCATCGCTATTGAAATTAACATGGGATAATATAATAAACATTACTTAGTATCTATAAAAAACAAATCAACGGTGATCAGTGCTAATGATATAAAATAACAAGTTCGCAGGAACCACTTTGAAAAACAGTTTCAATGGCATCATAAAAAATGTTTGAGACGAGACAATTTAGAGGTGAGTGGCTCGTTTCTTCTTGAATAAGGAAGCTAATACATTTGATCGTTTATCTTTGCGCACTATTGGTCCTTGTTGTTCACTTTCACTAGAGCTTTCACTGGGCCTGTATTGGTTATTATCATTGTTGACTTGCTGGTACATGTTGGCTGGTGGTGCATTGATGTAAGGCGGTAGAGTGGAGGCTCTTCCCTGAGGCTGGGTTGGTATTCCAAGGGGTTGCTAGAACATTTTAAAAATAAGGAAAAACATTAATGGCTACTCTCACAGTGACCCTCTTACAAAGCTACCATTGAGAAATTGTTAAAATGGTTGTTGTCGACTTAGCTAGATGAAAGTCCTAGCATGACAGGAGCATCGATGTGAAATCCACGCCTTTTTCCCATAACCATATTTTTGACAATCTAAAAGCGGTGACTACAACAATATATAAAATATCATGGTAAGAACCATGCCATGCTTCAAACCATGATAAGGGGGACAACAAGTAACTTTTACTTTATAAAACACGTTTTTTCTTGGTTTTAAAATTGATGTAGCAGATTCGGCTGATATGTAGAAAAAATGTTCTCAACAAAAGTGCTCTTGACTGAAATTAATGAAATCTGTCGTGGAAAGCTCAGCTATTTTATTTTAACAATAGATCCTGACAAATTTTCATTTCCTAGTTTTACTACACCATATGGTCACAAATTGCAAGAGTGACAATAACTGTTTACAATCATGTTCCACCTAATAAAATTTAAACAACCCAAACTTTCATTTCAATAATAGGATTCGTTCGTTACTTAGTTTAAAAGTTAGGAGGGGTGAAGCTGAAGATTTCGATTTTGCAAGTTTCATTGATATAAAGCAATATTCAATAACTAAAAAAACCGGAGTTTCGGAAGTTTACATCTGATATTGGCTGGAGTTATGAGGTGGGTTTTCAAGAGTTACGTTTATTGGCCGTTCAAATTTAATAATTACTCTTTCAGGGGGACGGCAAGACTTTTGCTTATCCTTACACATGGAAAAAAAAGAGAGAAGAAAGAGGAAGATAAAAAAGTTATAAGTGATACAACCCTGAACGGTCATTTAAAAATGTGATGGTAAAACTTTTTTGGAAACGATTTCTGGTATAAACCTAATGTAGAGATTATAAGACGGAAATATTTACCGGTCGTACAGCAGGTGCTAGATTTCCATAAATAGTGCCATGTCGATAAGATGAGTTGATGTCATTTGGCCATGGATCTCTTTGAGCGCCTCTTGTTGGAGGTGCTGTAGCTGGTAAAGGTGGAGGTGGTGAGGAAAGATCATACGAGTTCCTGTACTCTTGAACACCTCCATTTTGATGATGATTGTTGCGATTACTGTAAGATTGCCGCATTTGATTTCCATCGACTGCATCTGGAGAAATGAATTACATAAATACATACATTAATGTCGCATTTGTTACGGGAGAAAGAGAGGGGCAAGCTGTGAAAGCTCATTTGAGTCACTTCATAGAATAAATGATATCTTTTAATATTTTAAGGCACAAAAAATTACCTACGCTTCTTTTATTCCTTCATGCATTCATTCTTATTTTAAGAAGAAAACCGATATTATTTTGTTTGAAATGGTTTTTTGGCTGTTAAGTCATATTCTATAAAGATTGTTTCCTTGAACTGACTGAATTTTTAATATTTAAGATAGGTACATAATCAATCAATTTCTTATTTGAAAGTTCTAATTTTTGAATGGAAGATGAAAAAAAAAAAAAAAAAAAAATAGAAGTAGAAATATGTAGAGAGACTAGTCGTTACAAAGAGCAGAACTCCAAGATTTATTAAAATTTCCACAGGGATAAGGATGTGGTATGGATTGGTTTGGTAACAATGCCACAAAAATAAATAGATAAATAAATTACAAAATTTGTTAATACTTATTTTATTGCTGTGCCAAAACTTGAAACGCTAATCACTGTATCAATTGAATTTTCTTACCTATTGAATGCCTGTGCCTCAAAGGTACTGAGTTTGAATCTACCGATGGAGTTCGGACAGGAACAGGTGGGGGTGCGGTTCGCGGAGGTATTGGAGGACCTGTTGAGTTACTTTGTTTCAGACTTCGTCTTCGTTGGATTTCAGGAGACGAGCCACGACTTGAGCTTGAACTCACATCTCCTCCTACCAAGGTCGGAAGTCTATCAACACTAGGTGAATTCTGCAAAAGAGAAGGAATGATTTTATATTACTTTCAGAAAAGGGAATTTTTAAGTCAATTGTTGTAGTTTTTTAAAGAAACTATTAAAGAAATGCTACTTGGATATTTATGAATTCACAGTTTTGCCTGATCAAGTATGCATAAAATCTTTAACATTTAGTTTTAATGATAAATATGTTGGGAAAAATAGGGTTTCTCCAATCGTTTTGCTCTAAATAACTCTTTCTAGAGAGATACAATTACAAATCTCAATTTCTTAGCAGAAATAATAGATTTTATATAAAAAAATTCAGAGGAGATAATTTCTTCGGAAAAGTATCAATGACTTAAGTAAAAAAATGCATACCTCCATTGGAACATTGAAAGATTTCCGATTTTTTTAATTTATTAAAATGGAAATCAAAATTATTCTTTAAAAGGAAATTAAAAGTAAAGATTTGTGAATAGATGAAGTAACGCTGAGGCTTTTAAGAAATCTTTTTGGTTGGTTTTCTTATGGAAAAGAAGAAAAAAAAATAATAAATGTGAAAGGAGATTTATAGACGGTAGCAATCGGTGTTGGCATTTTACATCAGCCGTCAGTAGTGTACAAAAATAATTTTTCTTACTTTCTGTGAGTCATCGTAACTAAGCAGCTGCAAACTCGGAGGAAGTTGAGCATGAAAGCTTATTTTGTTCACCCAATCTTCCATTTCCTGCTCATTTGAAGCCAAGAAGAGGAATTCCGAGCCATCGGTGCAGTGTAACCGAAACACATGTTTCCTCTTTGTATAATCTTCCGCTTTTTCACAGCGAGCTTTGAAGATGATGATGGGCGAAGTAGCTGCTTTGCTTGCGACAAAGTCATCTTGGTCCTTGAAGAAGCATAATAGCTGACCGCATAGGACTGCAAAAAAAATACATACTTAACTTGGTAAAAATCGCAACCTACCATCAATGAATAGGTTAACATAAATTCATCATTGGAAACACGTTAAAAAGTAACATTTTAGAATCTAGAGCCAGAGAATAAAATGTGAAAGGGTGAAGTTAATGTATGTTTGACTTGCTAGTAAGCAAATGGTAACTTATCATACTACTTTCGGAAGAAAACCACAGTGTAACAAAAGGCAGGAATTACACAAATAACAGCGTAAACTGCTGGAGGAAATGGTCGGCTCTCATAATCGAAGCTATGACTGACTGCACTGTCATTTGAGTGCTTCCTGTCTTTTTAATTTGCCAATGAATTCAATCGGCACTTACTCCACTTGAGATAGTAGGTAGGGGAATCACAAGGATCGATAGCAAAAACCATTGCTATGAAATTCCAATAACCTTTTTTTTTTTTTCCATGATTTAGATTGGGTTGTCTTAGAAATCTCAGAGACTAAATACTCAAAAGGAAAGTCTCAACAAAACTTACCAGTGTACAATGTTTTCCATGACCTGACTGCAGCTTTCTTGCCGCCACTTTGAAGCTCATGCTTCCTGTCAAGGATACCCTGAATCTCGACAGGTGGTAGTTGATCAAGGTGCTCGAGCTTTTGCAGTTTCCTAAAGCTCTGCGTTCTACGCCTGGTTGTAAAACTGGGCGTTCTTTTTGGTTTTTTTGTTAGATCTGCTTTCATACTTTCAGCACGTTTGATATCTGAAATGTGAAGAATTTGAGTATGAGTCACGGTTTAAATATTGAAGGATAATCATCATTTGCAATCCGGTTGAACAGAACTACATACATCCAACAAGTATGACACTTTAGACTACAATAAAAATCTTTTCAAACAATTAACAAAATAATATGTGATAAAATCTTAGAATTTTTTTAATTGTAAAAAATGCATGGTGGATAATAACAGAAAAATTGCGTTTTGGGGTAGGAACTTCAAGGGATCATGCTGTCTGTGGCTTGTTTAACAGTCACAGAAGCAACATGAACTCATGAAAAAGAACGATAAACAACCGTAAAGGAATTAGGCTCCAAATGGTTTTGAATCCTTGGGAAATTTCAAACTTTTATGGTACAAAAAAGAATTTTAAATTAGAAGTTTCGGCCTAAGGAGCATTGAAATTGTATAAGTTGAAAATTCACTCTCTGAGAAAACTTGAGAATAAAACTCACCTTTTCGTCGATCACCGAATAAGGAGGAAATACTGCCAGCTTTCTGAAGAAGACCAGGAGCATCAGGAACTTGGAGCCTATGAAAAAGAAGAAAAATTGTGAGATACATTTTTTTAGCATACTATTAGAAGTTTAACTTGTGTTGTAGAAGATATTGCTCTATTTTTCGTTATCACTTTTACGCAGGAAAAGCCTCTCCATTCTGGCTCACAGTCAGCTAACCATTACAGTACTGGAAAGCCTAAAGATTCCTGCAGTTCAATAAATTGAAAATCTATTAATGAGATTTCAAGAGGCATAAAATCTTTTCCTGCATTGATAGTTCTTGAAGAGAAAAGTTATTGAATAACTATTTTGCTACATTGAGTAGGTGCTGAAAGCTGAAAAGTAATGTAAAAATGAATGGATTACGTCATACTCTAAAATACACATTTCTTGAGATCAAAAGACATGTTCAAAGTAACTTTATGAAGAATGAGAGGAGAGAACGATCTCTTTCATGCTCGATATTCTATTGTTAATTACTTAAGAGCTGAGAATCCAGTCGTGTTCTCGGGTACCTACTGTCTTCGTCAAAAGATAACATGTTCAAAAAAATAAAAACAGGATTACCAATGCAGGATGTAGTTTTATCAAAAATTGTAACTAGTTTTACATGGATGGAAGTTAAAGAATAATACACCATCACTTCATCAAAACTTTTCGTAATTTACGTATGATGAGAGTCAATTTCTAATTTGGGTGGGAAAAAATTAACCACATTCAATTAAAGAATGCCTTTCACATTTTGGCGTGAGTTTTAAACAGACACCATAAATATGTACGGGAGAAAATAAAATACATTGGCAAATTCTCTGCATAACTGTTCTATTTGACCCAAGACAGCATTCTATAACTCAATGTTATCCGACTGCAGTCCTCTGCTTCTAATCATTGAATATTACCTAGAGGATGTCATTGCTGATGAGTCATTTGTTTCTTCAGTGGTTGCTTCACTTTCATGGTTATCATTTGAAGGCGTAACAACAACGTCTGCGTTATGCGCTGTATCTTCAGAGGCATCTGATGCATGCAATGGTTCTTCCGGCTTAGTTGTCAGTAAAGCTGATGCTACACCCACATGCTGAGGACTAGGTACATGCAAATTATACACCTCCACAATTAAAAAGAAAATCGCAAGCAAAACACATTCAAGTTCTTGTTTACAGCATCTTTAAATATATCTTGTAAACAGTAAAACCTTAAGCATTCCTCAGTTTATCATAAAAGGCAATCATCTGTGGCAAAGATGGGTTATTCATTCAAGAGGCGTTAACTTCAATTTTATCAATCAATCAATTTTCTCAATTCTCTTTGAAGAAAAATGCAGGCTTAATTTTCTTCAACTATGAAAAATTTCGTTAAAAATTGAAGTTAACACACCTTTCCTGAAAAGCCTACTTGCCTGACTGATGCCTGCACTCAGCTTGACCAACGTTTTCTTAATGAGAAAAGAAATAGGAAAAAAAGAAAAAAAGCCCAACAATTCAAATCTGCCATTCATATCAATACATGCAAATTTACATTTTGTTACATATGTCTCTACGATAACAGTGCTTTCAGGGATAAGTTGTGTTTAAAAAAGAAAACTTTCATAAAAAGAGAGAGAGAAGAGGATGTTACTTCCATGCATATTTATTTATTTATTTTTCTTTTGATCATTCATCATTTTAGATTCATTTTTCCTTGTGTGCGACCACCTGCCATGCTGTTTTTAATTGAGTTACAGTTTTTTCCCCATTAACCAATTATGGTCGTTAAGTGTACTATCCCTATGAAGCATAATTTTACAATGAATGCTCAAATTGAACATTTTAAAGAGGTACCTCTGGTTATTACAACAGTGTGAGAGGGAAATGAATAAAACCCATGCATTTCATTTATCTCTTTTCATGTTTAATAAAGGCTCACGGAGAGAACATTTTCAGTTGCCATCAGTTTTAAATATCATTCCACAAATTGAAAAATAAGAGAGAAAATAAAATAAAAAAAGCATGCCTATTAATGGTACCAATACTATACATGCAATAAATATTGTCACAAAGACAGGAAACAAGCACCCTTTAATTGTGATACCAAGGACTTTAAATTACCTATTTTTATCGTGATGGTCCTCATCATTTTCATTAATTCTTCTCCTTCCATCTTCTTTGCGTCTTTCATCTGTGATACGTTGGACTTCTTTCCGTTTCCTAGCTTCCAGTTTCTCTTTCTCAACTCGATCCCTCTCAGCCAGCCTGGCAGCCATCTCTGCTTCTTTTTGTTTTGCAAATGCTGTTTCCAACTGTTAACGAATAAATGGATAAAATTAAACAATTCTTTTAATTTGGTTAATTGGTAGGAGATGCTCGATACTCGATTATTCACACATATAATTTGTTACTAAATGCACATAAATATTAAAATAGATTACATTTAATAGTCTAGTATCTCAAAATAATACATCAAATAATTTTTTTTTTTTAGTGATTTTAAAGATTCCTAATTTTTTTACTAAAGTCTGAAGTATCACTACTAAGTTTTAGGGAGCAATCAACTTCAGGACGTCTTACAAAAGCTGATCACTATCAGTCACAAAGTTGTTTGGAAATGTTTTAGCCCTTGACAATGCGCTATCATACACAGCATCAAACAAACGACAGAATAATTACAGTTTTGGCAAAACCATTCTCCAGGTTTTGTCTTCTTACTAGTTTTGGAAAATTCCAAAAAATCTTCCCTTGAAAAACAGGTAATAATGGGTAAAATATAAAGATAAGAGTAAAAATAAAAAATTGCTTACAAAAGCTTTAATGAGCGGGCAAAGTGAACTAAAAGGTAATTGCAACTCAATGCTTAGAGATAACAGAATTTTTTGCATTCGAAAGAAAACAGTCTGATTTTTCACATCAAAATTGATTAATTAATTAAAGGATTAAAACTTACCAAAGTGATGCGTTTTAGTGCACTAAATTTGTCTTCCTGAGCTTGGATCGTTTTCTCAAAATCTTCGTGTTTCCTGATTAATTCTTCTACTTGCGCGATTGAATCTCCAAGCTTGAAATCATTGAGAAGTGCTTCACGCGAGAGAATCCAACTTTCCAGTTGGTCCGCGTCTCTTTTGAAAAGCTGTGTATCTAAGTTTTGTTCATAAATTATTCTTCTTTGATTCCATGTGTCCAGTAATAGTTCATTTCTTTGTTCTAAAATTTTGATTTTCTCTTGAATTTCTCCAGCCAAAAAGTGACCCTGAAAGTTGGAAAGAGACATATTAGATGATTAAAACTATGAAAATTGAGAAGAAAACAATGAGCTGAAAAATATTGTTACCTGTTGCGGAACAAAGAATGGAAAAGAAAAGGGGAGGTCACTTGGCGTATCGACGACCATCTTAGACCTATAGGACTGATAGAGTGGTTCCAGCGCTGCCAATGATAGTAACCAAACAATACGTAATGAAAGCAATATACCGTCTTTCAATTAACAGGAATTCCTTGTTTGAAAAATATAGCTTAAAATTGTGTACCTGAGAAATCAGTGTATTTCCAGTCTTATAAAACGCAAGCAAAGCGTCTGATCTGCTGCCTATCTCAACTCTATGCTCTGCGTGTCTAGAGAGCAATAATTCTGCACCAGCTACATCCTGAGCTAATTCTGGAGCTGTGACTATGGCAATCATTTCATTTATCCATGCCCTGCAACAATTGAGACAAAGTCAATTATATTTAGACATTTTTGACACAATAAATACTGATTCTCATAGACCATTCATCATTCCCTTGATTTGTTTGTAGAACTATGCTCAATCTTCAGTCAATGCCCCCAGATTACTATATCTCATGTATCCATCAGTACTCTATTTAAATGCTGTAGAATCATCATAAGTGATTACTGCGATGCGAGTTCTATCTTTTGATTGCCTTCACGACAAAAGATGCAAAAAGTATGATGGTATTGTCTAGGTTTAAACTATTAATCAATGTTCAACAGCACAGAAGGAAATATTTCGATCAGTCTTACACAACCAGCATGTCTATGACCAGACTAAAGGCAGGGTGGAAATTTAGCTGCTCAACAAAAATAATGATTTGGTCTGCTTACGATAACAGATGGATTTAAAGACAGAAATCAGCAGCCTATTCTCTTTCGGAATATAAGAAGAAAAGAAAAACTTACATTAGATCTCTGTACTGATCAAAATATGCTTGAAGTTGCTCTGCTTGCTGCAATTTGTCCTTCCTCTGTCCAGCTCTCTCCAACAAAGAACTCCAAGCCTCAACAGTTTCTTCGTGCTTGACTTCTATGTGATCTTGCGCATCAGGGAAAAGTTCTGCCAGTCGTCGTGCCTCACTTACAACTGCTTCGACCTGTTTGGAAATATGAACAGAGTTCGTAAGAGTGGATTGATGATAATTTATTCTGGAGTAAAATTTACTGAAAACGTCATCTTCCGCATGAAGGAATGGATCTCATCTGCGCTGCTTCAGTATTTCTAAAAACATTTTATTTTTTCTTGGGAGAATTGTCTCACAAATTTGTCATGGAAAGCTTTCTTCTACTTATATTTTGTTCATTTAAATTCAGTGTAGTTAATAGACAGCAAAACAGAACTTTTTTGTTCAAAAAAGTTAAAGAGAGAGAGAGAGCAAGGATCTTACTTGTTCTTTGACAGCTGCCAAGTCCGCCTCGAACCCTTCATGTTTCCTGACAAGAGCTTGGATGGTTTCCAAATCATGGCCATAATCTTCTGCAGAGAGAGCAGCATCCTTTTCTAGAATCCAGGATATTGTTTCGTCAGCTGTTCTATCGAACACGTGGACTTGCTTAGCACCTGCAAGGGCCTGGAAAATGAATCATTGACACAATTAGAGATAAAGAAGGATTCCACTAAAAACTTTTTTGGAAAAATTCAGAGCTAAAACCCCCAAGGCTCATGTTAGACCAACTGACGGTATTCTCAGTTTGATTGAATTGAATTTACGAGTATGCGTAAAAAAAAAAAGTCAAGCTGGTTCAAGTCAATTGGCTCGTATTTTGATGTGGTTTTTCATTTAAAAAAATTGATCAAATTTATTGAACAAAAAAATAAGAGAAGCTATGAGGAAGTTATCTCTAAGGCATTGAACATACCTCTTGCCGTGCATGTGCCAACTCCTTCAAATCATCCCACAGCTGTTGAGTCTCATCTAATTTCGTCTGAATACGCTGAGACTCAGGGCTTCCTTCAGCGATTAGGTTACGACCTTGAACTATGCAACTGGAGACTCGTGATTCGTTGCCGCTCAAGCTGCTGAGGAAACTATCAAAAGTCTGAAAATTGAACAAGAAATGATAGATGCTTGCTCTTGATATTTTTACAATCAAGAGAGACATTGAAATTGTTTTATACGAAAAGCTAGCATACTCTTCCAGATTTAAATTTATTTCTTCATAAGTTGTTATCTTTAAGGCTTCATCCAAGGGGAGTCATTTTGTCTTATACAACTTTCAAGAATCAGTATTTCAATTCTATTTCATTGCTACTTAAAGTCCATATTTTCTACTTATCCAATTGAAAAAACTATACCAGTCAGTAAAGGTACTGTAAAAGACTCAGCTCATAAATAGAAATGATAAAAATGTATTAAAGCGGTAACTGGTTCAGAACAGTAAGTAAAAATTAGTAAACAAATCTCTGCGGTGCTTCAAAACTTGATTGAATAAACATAATATGATTACAAGAAGAGACGAGGATTATTCTAACTTACTTGAATAAGCAATTCTACATGTTCAACATCCCGGCCATAATCTTCGGATGCAGCGACAGCAGTTTGGTCATTCATCCATTCTGCGACCTCTTCCGCTTCTCGTAAGAATCTGTACAACTTTTTGCTCTCAATCAAGCGAGTTTCACGATGTTCAGCAAGTTTTTGAAGCTCTTTCAGCTGATTTTCGATTTCAACTTGTTTCTTTTCAATATTTTTGCTATCAAAATGACCACGATCAACGAGGCCTTTTTCTAATTTGGCTAAGCGGCCAACCGTATGCTGGAAAGCACCAAGCTCTCTTTCGACTCCCTCTAATTTTTTCAAAAGAGACAGAACCGAATCCTCATCCTTTCCAAAGTCGTTGGATGTTAAGATAGGATGTTTCTCACGGAGCCATGCTTCTGCTTCACTTGCTTCAGCATAGAACATTTGTGATTCGAGAGCATCAAGCAGCCTTAGCCTTCTGACACTTGCAATATCTCTGAGATGGGACAATTTCTCTTGGAGGTTGCTAGATGCTGTTTTGATACGAGAAGACGCAAAATGACCACTTCGAATCATTTGCTGGGCCCGACTAGATAATGCTGAAACCACAGGCTCTCTGGAGACTATCTCTGCTTCCAAGGCCTGATGTTTCTTCTGCAGACTCTGTACAGCGTTCAAACTATTTCCTAAGTCGGATGATGCAGCTAGGGGCTCCTTTTCATCCAACCATTGCATTTCATCATCAGCATCTCGCAAAAACTGATACAGTAATAAAGCATCTTCTAGATTATCTCTACGGATTTGCATTGGTTCTTGCAAGGAGCGATACCTAAAACAGAGAAACACATCACTTTTGATTTCCATGCATTAAGGAATTACAAATCTTTTGTTCGAGAAAAGAAAAAAGACTCAAAGAACTTTCCAAATATAGAATGAAAGGAGAAAAAAAAGGACTAAGGAATAAAGTAAATTTTCTAGTTAATTGGGATTTTAGATGAGTTCAAATTCAATGCGCTTATAGAGTGAAATAGAGATAGAATTCACATGTGCCCCAGGGTGCTTCTTCAACTTGCAATAATTAGAAACCAAACTAAGCTGTAAACATACCTTTTTATAACGTTGAGCGCTCGTTCTTGAATTTCATCCTTCATGAAATGATTTGAACGTTGGAAAATTGCAGCAGTGTCCTTCAAAGTTTCACATTGTTCACTATGACTGTGAATGTCAGTTTCCAAAACTGTGTGCCGTTTCAACAGATGGGCAACGCTGGACAAGTCTTTTCCATGATCTTCTGATTGTAGTTGGCTCTCTACTTCATCGATCCAATTTTCAAGTTCTTCCAAAGTTCGGCTGAATAGTAGAGCCTGTACAAGAAAAATTGATAATATTAAAATAACTTCACAAAACTATTTGCATTAAAATTACAGTTTTTTGCTAGTTTCCATACTAGCTGCAATAAAGTTAACAAATAATTGGCACAACATTTTAGCAATATGGTGCACTATTGCTAGAAAGCATAAAACCTACCTAATGATTTTGGTAGGTAAGACATAAACTGACGATTCTGCGGTTGCTAGAAACAACGGAAAAATCCATGAATCGCAGGGTTTCCATAATTTCTTCATTTTCCAGTTCCATGACTTTCCTCGATTTTTTCTTGATTTTTTTTTTTAGGGGCTTTTCCTTGATTCCAAAATTTCTGAATTCCCTGACTTTCAATCTAAACTCTTTCACTTAGATTGTTTCCATTTAATTATCCTGACTTCTGCTGAATTTGGGCAAGATTTCCACTTTTGGAGATTCAAATGATGGTGAAAGGCACTCGGAGATTGTTCCTGCTAGCTCAGATGGCACCAGCTGAAGATGCTGAGCTGAGGCACTACTCACTGAATTTCCTGACTTTCCTAACAAATTTTCTGACTTTCCCTTGTTACCATGTATTCCCGGACTTTCCAGGTTTTAAAGACTGCCAGAAACCCTGGGTTAGTTGCTTCCCTGTAAAGACTGTTGATGACTCAAAGGACTCTTCAGGAATCAGTAAAATTAAATTTTTAGAAAGTTTAATTTTGTTTTCATCCTACTTAAGAGGGCATGCGTCAATTTTTTTTCTGCACAACTGGACACAGAAGTGAATAATGCGAATGGTATCAGAGATGCTCATTATCACAGCCATAATGAAATATGAATAAAATTTTTTTACCTGGTACGCATCATTAAGCCGCTCTCTTTTCAGGGCACTAGCCTCTTGAAGTTGCCTCCATTCAGCCTCAAGTTCGTCCAGCCTAGCTTGGATTTCCATTCCTGCGAAGTGTCCAGCAGCTATCAGAGACTCTCCTTCAGTGGTAACATTGTTCACTCTACCACGATTGGCTGCCAGCTCTGATTCAAAGGCAGCGTGTTTTTGGATTTTGCTTTGCAGGTTTGTTGGGTCTCTGTAGTTTTCATCACAAGCAATCTGCTGCTTTTGCAATAACCATCCTTCAACCTACATTTCGAAAGAATGGTTTTATTGATACATACATAACATAATAATTAATAACCGAAAGGTCTCAAATCGTTCAATTTTGGGATAAAAAGTAAGTCATTCAAACTTCAGATACATAAACTTTCAAGATCAAACTTCAGAACTGGCTTGGTCAGTTAATTGAAAAAGCACCTCTTTTTTTCCATAAAGGATAGTGAGAGTTAGCAGTAAGCATGTTAAAACTCAATGAGTAAGATAAATCTAGGATTGATCACTTTCTCAGACACCGCCTTAGTCCAAAATAATGCGTGTCTGATTGGCCAGATTGATCCTGCTAGTAGTGAAAATCGATGGATAAAAGGGTTGAATTGGTAGAGTGAATTTTGGAGACAGTATACTTAAAAGGCAAATATTTGTAAGAGANGCCCCCCCCCCCCCCAAAAAAAAATCAACTAAATGATAACTAAATATGGACAATTAGACATTCGTTACGGAGAAAAAATACTAGTTTAAGGAGGGAAGCATTTGAACCTAAAATTGCTTTTTAAACTTTCTTTTTTATAACATTCAGAGAAGAGTAAAATATTATCAAAAAACTTCTTACCTCATACATATTTCTGAGAAATTGCTGAAGCTGTCTTGATTCTTGGAGGCGTCTTCTTCTTGCAGCAGCGGCTTCTTTCAAGCGATCTCTTCGGGCGCAAACCGACTGCAACCTGGCCTGAATTCCTCCACTGTCATAGTGATGATCCGCCATAATTTCCACAGCGAATTTCTCTAAATCTTCAAGACGGCTCAGTTGAGCTGCTATCGTCTTTTCAAAAGCCTCGTGTTTCCGAAGGAGAGCTTCCACCCCAGACAAAGAGTCCTGCAAGGTACAATTATATTAAATTAAGAATGTAAAGGTTCATTATGTATATGAAATCAATAGAATGGAATTTATTAGATTTTTATATAATTTTATTTTGTATCCTATGGCAACGGTCATGATTTTATATGTGTAGCATACTTCAGTACATCTTTAAATAAAAAAAACTCCTGCACTTAGGATCGAGAGATCTTGGCTTTTTTATGTAACAAGATGACCAAAAGGTGAATCCTAAATTCCCTGACCCTTCAGAGAGAATTCCGTTCCATACAAAATTCCTTGACTCATCAACATTGCAAACAAGTTTTGATCTCAAAATTCCCAAACTTTCAACGGACACTTGCGCTGCGCGCCTGCTTTGTTTGGCAGAAGTACAAAAAATGGTGGGAATCAGGCGAGGCGAACAAAAAAGCAGTTCATTTTAAATGCAATAAAGAGTATTAGTGGACAGTTTTTTCATGTCCTCTGCGTCATGTTCACATTTAAATTCCCTAATTTCTACCGGATTATTTTGCATTCCCTGAAATTCGCCTTTTTTGGCCCCCAGCATGTCGTCTGAAGAGATGAATGCAATAAAGGAAGGAAAAAATTGATTGAATACTCACTCCGAGGTCCTCATTGTTCAAAAATGCTTCTTTAGAGGCAAGCCAATTTTCAGCTTGATCAGCCTGTTCCTTGAAAATTTGAGACTGCAGTGCTTGATTTAGCTTCTGTTTTCGTTCTTCCCATGCAGCACCAATTGTTCTTCTGATTTCTTCAAGATGAGCTAAGTCTTCTTCTCTGGCTGGCGTTAGTTGAAGACCAAACTCTTTCAATGCCTTAAAAGTTTCTTGCCTTCCATCTATTTCCGCCTAAAATTTGAGCAAAGCAATAAAATTAATTGAGAACAAAGTAGGTAAAAAAGATGAGTCTTCATCTATTTTATGACTCACTTCACAAACATAATTGACAATTAAACTAACTTAAAAAATCATGAGCTAAGCTTTAAGAATTTCAAAACCTCAAAACTCAATAAATTAATAAATTTAAAGATGGTAAAAACTGCGACAACTGGTAGGATCTGGATGAATTTAAAGTTCAATTGATATTTACAATGAGGAAATCAACTAACCTTTCTTTCATGATGAAGCTCCAACATTGCTTTCGCCTCAGCGATATTGTTTGGAAGGTCACAAGCGTCTATCCTCTTGATAGTGTCAGCAACCCAAAGCTCCAGCTCACGCAAGTCAGCTGAGAATTTATGATTCGTGAAGGCTAGGCTTAATTTTTCTCTCCTTGTATGGGATAAGGACTGGAGGCTTCTCCATTTGTCCTGTAGTTCAGTCAATTTAGCACGAATAGGTCCACTCATGTCTGGATACTTTTGGACTAGTCGTCGGCATTCTACATCATGCTCCTGCAAATGAATGGAATTAATTACCTAGAGTTTAAACTAAAGAAATCCAAAGAAAAAATAAAAATTTGAGGCAGCTAGTTAAAGCTGCAGGAGAAGTAGAAAAGGAAAACGTAAAATGTGTTCGTAAAATCATCACAATGAACAAGTATGTGAATAAAATAAAGATTCTGAATACCGTTTGACAACATTTTGCTTTTATATTATCTTAGGGCAAATCAATATGTTTTGAGCTACACCCACTTATTTTGATGGCCTGAACACAAAAAAAAAAGAATAAGTTTATCAATTCTTCCTGGTATTGAAGTAAAATATTGATATTAAACATTTGCCAATAGATATTCAACTGCTCAATTGGGCAAAAAATGTACGTAAATCTACCTGAAGGGCATTTCCATGGAGTCAGTGAAAATTCTTTCTTTGGGTGTTGCCTCTTTCCGAATAAAAATGCAAACTAAAAGTTGTCCAGCCGTGGACCACCACTATGCGTACTAGTGTTCATTACAAGATCAAATTCAAGCTAAATATAGAGCTGTGACTTCATGAATAATATTAGAACATACCTTAATTTTTCCTTCGATGGCCGTCATATCTCGTTCTAAAGCATCTTGTTTTCTTTGTAACTGTTGAACAGCTGCTAGATCACGGCCTGTGTCCTCTGTTCCCATGGCTACAGCTTTTTCTGCGACTCGCTGTGACGTATCATCAACATCTCTGTTGAAAGCGTGAATTTCCAGTGCTCCTGCTAAATGTTCTCTGTATTCAGTTAGAGCTCCTTGTAATGCTCGCCATCTAAAAAATGGAAAAAGATAAACTTTGAAGCGTTTCCCGATTGGACATACCAAATTAAAATCTCTTCGCCACATATGAATTCCTCTTGATACTGAGCGAGGTCAGGAGGTCTTGCTAGGCTTATAGGAGTGTAATTATGAGTTTTGATTTACCTGGAGTAAGACCTGAAGGAGGCACAAAGTGTCTCTTTCATGCTCCAGATTATTTTCATTAAAAATTAGGGTATTACTTTTCACAAGCTTAATAATGGAGAGCATAGATTTAAAGTACACTTCATTAGAAAGTATCAATAATGAAGGTAACTAACTTTCTGATGGAAGAAAGACCTGTGAAGTACCTCGCCGAAATTTCACCATACAAAGAAAATGATATCTATACAAATATACGGTAGCTCTGAGCTTGGATTTCTGTTTATCATCCTAAGAAATCTTCTCTCTTGCCTTCTATGGAAAATTCACTTATTGATAGCTTCTACACAAAATATTTTTCTGACATAGATACTTGATAAGAGGGAATAAACGGACACTTACGGACATTACATTACGGACAACTTGAGACTTGACAAAAGTATCTTACTTGCAGTTGAAGTTTTCCCTTCTCTGCTGAACGGATCGGGTATCGCTTCGCCCTTGTCGAATTAGTTTGTCAGCGAGCGAATTAATTTGCCTGATTCGAGAATCATCAACTCGCATGTCGCTGTCTACGTCATCCAGCTTGCGTTGCAGAGCAAGGCAATGCTCGTAGTCTCTACCCATTTCTCCAGCTTGAACCATCATTTCCTGGAAAAAAAGAAGAAAAATCATTGAACTTAAAAAGTCCAAACGAGAACTAGAATTTTGATGAAAGGACTCCAGTGCTATCTATTAATTATAGGTGCACAAACGAATCTTACGGTGTTTCAGCGTCCAATTGGCCATTTAACACTTACTGACGCATAAATGCATCTGATAGTTGTGCTTCAGCACCGACGAATAGGGCTCTGGGCAACTTTTATGTGCTACTGACAAACATTACTGCAGATTCTTTAGCTTTGGAATTAATATAAAAGCATACCTTGTCTCGAATCCAAGCTTCAATTTTATCAACTTGATTATTGAACTCTAGAATATCTTGAGCTTCTTCTAATCCTTGACCTCGATTGTTAGAGGCTTGTAGTAAATTACGCCATGATGTTAACAGCTGCTCTAACTGGGCTCTAATTTCGTGTGATGCTTTGTGTTTCTTAGCCAATAATGTTTCACCTGGAGAAAATAAAAGACAAAAACAATTATAGGTAGTCCTAGAAATGAATGTTTATTTGATTTTTTTAGGGATAGCAAGATCCCGTTCCGTTACTATGGGATTAGGAGGATAAGTCCTAAATAACCGTCTAATATCAGTAGACTTTTATTATTGTAACTTTGGTCCTGTCATACATGAATTCTTACGGATATCAGGGCTCATGTCAGAATGGATGTAATTCCTCTTGATTTAAATAAGTCCAAATAAGAAACTCGTCAATTACCTTTTTCCTTAATGGTTGTAATTCTTCCTTGGTTAGCAGAGAGTTCTGCTTGGAATGCTTGATGTTTCTGCAATTTCTTAATCTTATCTTCTAAAGAACTAACTTCTCCTTGGCTGGCTTCAACTTCCAGCTTTTTCTCTTTCTCCCCAATCCAAGACTCGGCCTGAAAATAAAACCAATTTTAGTATTCGCAAGAATCATAATTATCATCGTAAATTTTGTACCAGACTCCTCTCCTCTTGATCCTAAAGTTTTTTTGTTAGGATTACCTCTGAAATCCTATAAATAAAATAATATAAAAATTTAGCCAATTTTTCAATATACATTTCTTCTCTCGCATAGCCTCTTACTGTTTATTTAATTTTGTTACTGTAAAACCCCACTCATAAAGGAGGATATTTCCTGTTTTTCTTCCTTTCCAAAGTAAGGTTGAAATAATTGTAAAAAAGGTAAAAAGAAGTGAACTTACTTCGCCAACGTCTCTGACAAACTGCGCATACAGCAAGGCATCATCAAGCAGTAATCTACGAAGTTCACAAAGCTGTTTTACTTTTGCTCTTCTCTTCAAGACCTCTGCGAGTCGCCTTGCAATGATGCTACTTTCGAAGTGATTTTGAGCGAGCAATTTCTCACTGTGTTCTTGTAATGCTATTACTTTTTCCTCCTGGGTAGCAAGCAATTTTTCAAATGCATCATGCTTCTTGACAAGGATGGAAACCTCATCGACTGAGTCACCTAGGATAACAGAAAGCAAGTTTAAGATTCATTACGTATGTATAAGCACAATCCATTCAGTAACTGTTAGTTTAATGATGACAAATTATGAATTTTTAATCTCTTGTAATCTGTTGTGAAAGGTATAAGGTAAAAAGGTATAAGGTATAAGGTTGTATGAGGTAATTAATAGATACATACATGCATGAATGAATTAAACAAGTTCCCTTGAGTTAATGATACTTATGAAGAATACTTACCAAAATCAGGATTAGAAAGAGCCACTTCTTGAGCAGCACAGAGTGTATCAATTTGCTTGGCATCACGCAAGAAAAAGTGGAGATCTATCAGTTGATCCAGATGAACTTTTTTATGCTGCCATGCTGTGTGAAGATTTTGCCTTTCTTCCAATAACTGTCCGAATTTTTCTTGGATTTCCTGATTATAAAAAAAAAAAAAAAAAAAATGAGAGAAAATAAAATAAAGTCTCAAAGAAATCCATTATCTAGTTACGAATGCTATTAATTTAAATTAGCCAACCAGCTGTTCGAAGTCAGACTGAAACTTGGAACCGAAAATGTCAAAAGTAACTTCCTTAGGAATGAGCCTTGACTTGGCAATTCTTATATCCAGCACATCCCTACGACCATGAAACGCAATCGTGAATGAAATCATTTTAATGTACAAACTAAATTTTTCAACTCAAAATGTTTTAGTGACATTTAAAAAAAATAATCTTGGTGCTTTTTTCTGTGATCCTAAGTGGAAAATAATGCTCTTTTTTAGATATCTGTTGGTATAAACAAAGTTTGACGGCTCATACTTTACACAGTCAAAAAACCTCCCGTTAAGAAACTTACATTGGCTGCATAGTGACCGCCTTGCACGAGAGCTTCTCCCAATTCCATGACAGTCTGAAAACTTTCTTCTCTAGCTTCAATTTCTGCTTTGATGGCATCATGTTCAGCTTTCAAGCTCTGAGCACTTGCAGCGTCGCGAACTTTCTCTTGTGTCATCATGGCTGTTCTTAATTCTGATACCCAATTCATTAGATCTCGAACCTGAAAAATTGAGAATATTTTTTTACATTCTAAAAACCTGATTGGACTAATACATAAGCCACATAAATGGTTATCAATATTCATTGGCTTTTCTCGACCAAAAACAGAGATACATATCTCAGGGTTCACAGTAATTTTTAAATCCTTAACTCTCCATATTTTTCTGACACATTATGCAGGGATAGAAAAGGCAGCGCAGACTTCAGTGAGAAGCTAAAATTTCAATTTATCTATTATCATTATTATAAAGTTTCAACATTTTTGCGTTATGAGGACTTTTGTTTTCAATTCCTAATGTTTTCCATGTTTTTCTCTCCCTGTAACATTAGAATCCTTTGTTTCTTCTGGCTGCTAAGAACCCTGGGTTTACCTTCTTAATAAAACAGTGAAGGGAAAAACTGATACAAATTTATGATAAAAAATATGAACACAAAACGTGACTATGAGATGTGTTGCTTGCTTCTGCATAGTTTTACTTTGAAAGGAGATGTGGAAAACTATAGAGACTTGTAGTTGAAAACAAATGAATTCTTACCTGGGCTAAAAAGCGGTGAAGATCACAGCTGGCTTGGAGTGCCTCTCGTCGATGAGCTGAACGCTCCTGTAACTTGCCCCACTGTGCAATGACTAGATTTTGCTTTTCAGCAATATGTGAGGCATTGTTACCTGGATAGAGCGCCTGAAGTTTTACTGCATCTTCGACTAATACCTAAAAGGAGCAAAATCACCGGTCTATTACTGAAGTCTGAGGGAAGGTAAATTATTGAGAGACACCTTTATCTTTCAAAACAAAGTTGTAAAAAATGCATAAGAAATAATTGAGAAAGAACAAAAAGAGGAAAGAAAAGTTATAATTGTATGGGTTTAGAAAATATATTTTAAACAAATTATTTAAAATTAAATTTTTAAAAAAAATAGGTAAGTAATCAAAAGTTTCTTGCAAACAGAAAAAAGACCTTGGAAAAGCATAAAAAGAGAGATGCAATAATTCTGTTCCAAGTCTTACCTGTAATTGTGCTTCTAGGGCAACCAAATCATTCTCGAACCCTTCATGTTTCCTGATTAATGTCAGGACAGAGTTCAAGTTGCGTCCAAGATCGTCAGAGAGCATGGCATCTTTGTCATTGATTCGAGAGAGTGCTTCTGCGACATCCCGATGGAATCTGTGAATTTCTCCCGCAGCATTCAACCGCTGCTCTCTATTGTCTAATATATTCAACAGCTGTTGCCAAGACTCACTGAAGAAACAAAACCAAGAAGAAAAACTTGAGCGATATGATTGACAGGAGCTTTTGGAGAGTCTTTTTTGAGAGGAAAGATATGGTTTCAGTTTCTGCTGCGATCAATCCTCCATATTCGCCATGATCGTTCTTGATGGTACACACTACTTGACAACTCATTTCTCTTTTCAGACCCTTGATGAAGTAAAATCTTACTCTATAGTATAAAATCATAAGCGCACCGTGTCACGCTAAGGGTGTCACGCTGAGGGTGTCATGCTAAGGATGTAACGCTCAGTTTCTCCTCTACTCCCCGCTCCCCTCCCGCCGCGCACGCTCACATGCTTCCCACCGTCTCCAAACCGGGTTTTCCCTAACTCTTAATGATCTTTTAACGATCTCACGATATCTGCTTATTAGAGGCGCGAAGCGCCTCTGGGGGGTTGGACCGCGGAGCGGCCAGGGGGCGCAGCCTCCTAGTGGTATATTGACATATTAGAGGGTGGACCACAACTTTTCAGCGATTTTGCATCATCAGGTGGTGCAGAAAGAAATCTCCTTCTTTTTCTCTCCTTACTCATAGAATTTAAATCAAACTTTTGAGACAGTTAAAAAAATTACCAAGTGTTCATCTAGCTGGAGAGAACTTAGTCGGATTCAAAAATCATCCACCATTCATGGCTGACAACAGTGGTCTAGTCTTTTGAATACTTAATAATTCTTGTTAATTTTTTCTTAAATTTTTCCGAAAAGTACTTCTGCAAATGACTCACGCAACCTAACAAAGAAATGTGAAATAGGAGGAAAAATGTTTACCGAAGTTGTTCTTGTCGTTTTTCAATATCTGCAATGTAAGGACTCTCATTTGCAATTAGTTTCTTTGCAAGTTCTTCACACTGAGTGAATCTTTCAGAGCCAGCTTCTACTTTATGTTTCAGGTCATCAAATTTATTTTGAAGGATCTGTAACAGAAAAAGAAAGTAGATCATCAATATCTTGGCAAAAATTGACGATGTTTACATCAAGTTAAATAGATATTTCAGAATTAAAATATTATCCTTCACTTTTCTGCAGGTTTCGAGGGTAAAATATTCACATGAAAAAAAAATAATTCAAAAATTT
The DNA here is from genome assembly GCF_001854935.1 of Bemisia tabaci. Taxonomy (NCBI): domain Eukaryota; kingdom Metazoa; phylum Arthropoda; class Insecta; order Hemiptera; family Aleyrodidae; genus Bemisia; species Bemisia tabaci. The sequence goes on from NW_017547201.1 coordinate 175,405, forward strand.
AAAAGCGGTAATACTGTAATACAGTTGCAACTGTCAAAGCGAGGAGCTTTACTTCATACCACTTTGTTATACCCTTTAACTTACCGTGTTTTTTTCTTCTAGCCAAGCATCTGTAATGATTCTTTTATCTTTAAGTTTACAAAATGTTTAGATCATTGCCGTCATATGGGGACGTCCATAAAATGCATAACGCTGAATTTCAGATTTTTTTACTCCTTTTGTGATGATTTGGTGATGTAGGTCCTTGTCCTTTAAAACTTAAAAACAAGGTAGCATAACGCTCTACTCCACCTCTTCTTCTAAAGCGTTGCATATTTTATAGACAGCCAATATAATTTTATATTAAGGTCTGAGCCTGCTGCACGAAAACATAAAAATAATAGTAATAATTTGGGATCCTTCCTTTTTATTTAGTCATAAAATGTAAAAGTCCATTTTTTGCAACAAAACGGAACTTTGATTTTCACTTGCACAGGAAAAAAATTACTATAAAAACGATCTAGGAACAGAAACACAAGGGGTTTCGACATCAGAATCCAAAAAATATGAACAGAACTAGACGTACCAGAAGATGTTCATAGTCAGTTCCATAATCATCGGTGGCAGCAGCCTGCATATTTTCTTTGATCCATTCTTCTAACTCGCTACTTTCCATCAGGTATTCATGCCGGCACATGCTTTCCATCAGTCGTTGTTGTCTGGCGGTTGCTAACTTTTGTAAAGTCTTAATTTGTTGGCTGATGGCTTGTTGTTTGCTTGATATTGCTTTCCAATCTGGATGTTTGCTATTTACCATCGCAGATGCAGCATGTCCCATTTCTGTGACAATACTGCTGTAGGTATCTAATTCCAACTCCAGCGCCTAAAACCAAAGATATGAGATTAAACCTTGGCATTAACGACCAGAACTTTTTAAAGCTAAAAATATTTATGATTAGATTCAGAAAAAGAAACATTTCACAGAAAATTACCAATAAAAATAGCAATTATAAATTTTCAAACATAATTCAGATGAAGTTTTTATCCCAGAAGAATATTCTAGCCTATTGTAAAATAAGGTTCCAGAAACTGTTATTTTCTGGAGAATATTCTTCTCTCGGAAAATGTTGATCTAACCTGGTAGCAGTGTATTGGACTTCTAAGCAGAATATCAATTTACTTTCAATATTTTGATTGAGAGACTAGCTTTGGATTGATTTCTTGCATAAGATGTCAAAATTAAAATTCAGTTGGTAGGATGCCAGAAAAATTCTTACATTTGACTATTTTTTTTAAATGGTTAAGTATTACACTGATGATGTTAGTTATTTTTCTGCACTAAGCTTAAAATCGGATCTGTCAACATTGAGGTCGAAAGAGCATTTTGAGGGTATCAAACACAATTTATTATCACCGTTGTGATACAGAAAATGAATGAAATAAACAGCACAATTTCTTAGACACGCATTTACTGGACTAAAAGTCGAGTGGGCTCTGTTACGCAGGACCTTAACTTAAAAATTTTGCTAGGAGACTTAAAAATTCAAAGTAATCACAAAAATTGTCAAGTATTTTAAAATTCTAATAATGAAAAAGAAACAATACACACCTTGTGTTTTGTCAATAATTTGGAGGCAGCATCCCTATCTCGACCATAATCAGTTGAGTTTAGCAGATCATTCTTTTCTGCAAGCCAGCTTTCAACTTCACTTGCCTCAAAGAAAAATTGCTGCGCTTTCAAGGAGAGTTCCAGCTTGCGACTTCGTTCTGCTGCTTTCAATTTGAGATCTTGCCAAGCATCCTCTAAGCCGGTGCAGAGGGATGTAACCTAAAGTTTAAATAAAAAAATAAAATTTGTATTATAAGTACTTAAAAATATTTTTTGGACTCGTTATTTTCTTTCCAGCTTAGGTTCTAGAAAACTGTTGGCTTAAGAAAGAACTGATATTTTATAAAACCTACCTCATTGTTTGATGTTACCAGACATTAAAAGTTACATTTACTTATGGATACCTTCACTTGAACTTTTGAAACTCGAGAAACAAGGGCCTAATGTTGGAGAAAACAGCAAAAAAAATGAGGCGCTAGGTAAAAAAAACTAATGAACTAGAGTTCCAAAAATTTTACTGGGGGTAGATCACCATTCTGATGAATTATGATTTTTCTGATGAAACTGCTGCTTCATTCACAGCAAAAGGATGTTTAATCTTTAAAAAAAACGATAGGACTAAAATAATTTATACCTGTTTGGTTTCGGGGTGTTTTTGATGAATTAACGCTTGACCAGATGCTAATGTTTTGTCAATCATTGGCTGATGTCCTTGGATTTCTGCTTCTAATTTGCGGTGTTTCTTGTGTAATGACTGGGCCTGATGAAGATTTTGACCGAGCGTCTCAGAGGCAGCCAAAGGTAGATGCTCTCTAATCCAACCCAGTTCCGTCTCTAGTTCAAAACCAAATTTATGGAATCTCAGTGATTCTTCTAAAGCTTCACGCCGCTGTCGAGCAGGCTCCTGTAATGAACTAAACCTGAGAAGAGAAAAAGAAAGATACATGATGATAAGATTGCAAGAGGTAATTTTCGAAGAGACCGAATAGAAAACTCTGCAAATAGGACATTTTGACTTGGGTATAAAAAATCTGAAGTGAATGGAGGGTTTAAGAACAAAGCACCATTGAATTTTAATGATACATTATGTACTGTGAGTAGCATGATAATAAAGGGTTGAAAAACGTTATTTGGTCGTAGGTATTTTTCATTTTCCCCCTTAAATTTATTCAATAAATTTCCATGTTGCAGCTGAAATATGTAAACCTATTATTCTTCCGCAAGGAATCTGCTGAACTAAACTGTAACTGATTGTGAGCTCCATCCCTTAAATTGGTATCAATTCTTGCAGGGGTCGACAATGCTCCAAGAAATTATATTTAATGATAAAAAATAATTATAACACTTACTTTTCTTGGCATTCTTTACTGGCTTTTAAAATATTATCAGCATCAAAATGTCCTTCTTGGGCCATCTCCAGACCAAGCGTAACAAAATCTCCAATTTTTTGCTTCCAATTTTGAATGTCACTTTCCAAAACCTGCATTAAAAGAATAATTTTTTTTAAAAGTTGAATTTTAAAAACCTGTAGTAAATTTATATCACATACATCATTTCTATGAATTACTATTTGAGGAATTCTATTTTCTGAAACAACAACTATAAATTAGATATTTTTTCTGTTGTACAGATTTTTATTTTCTTTCATTCTTTCATCTCCATTTCTCCCTGTAAGGCAAAAATGTGACTAAGTCACTTTAATTTAATGTACTGAGGGATTTGAACGACAGTTTAGTTATTACATTAATTAATTCTGTTACAAAACTAATTAGAGTGACACTTCATTCGAAAAAAAATTGTGTACGATGCTTCATTAGAGGCAAAGTGGCACAAAACAAATGTTGCATTGCAAATTTAGCCTGAGGCAATCAAGGAGAAGGATAAGAGGGGAATCGATCTCTCAGCAAATCTTCTCTAAAAATGCCTTAACTTACTGGGCATGGACTCTACCTTAAAATTCCATTACGAAAACATGGTGCTCTACTACTCTAATGCTTAAAGATGTGCAATGCTTTTATACGGATTAATCTATTTTAATCAAAGAGGTTTTGTTCCTTACCTGGTGTTTTTTGATTAGTTGCTTACAATGTCGCAAATCAGATCCAACTTGGTTAGACTGTAGGGACGTTTCAATTTCTTCTAGTTTAAGTCGGGCATCATCTAAAGTGCGGTTGTAGGTATGTTGGGCAGATGCTTGTCGTAGTCTTCTTCCTTTCTCAACACAAACTTCAACCAGTTTCTCCCATGTTTTGTTCAAGTCGGATAACATCTTTCCGACTTCTTCTTTCCGGTAGTTATCACTGGCTATTAGTGCTTTACCAGCCTAAATGTTGACGGGACACAAAAATGAAAAACAAGTTATGGTTAAGATGGAGAATGAACTTGTTTAATGAGCAACAGCGTCGGCAAAAGTAAGTTTTTTCTACTTTGTTTTCCTTTATATAATTATGAAGCATAGAATAAACAATAAAAATAATTTTCTCACTTACATTTTCAGTTTTATAGTCGTTTAAAATTTATTAAAATTAGATAATTTTTCGATTTCCAAGTGATTCATTCATTTGAATTTTCCCCCAGTATGAGGGCTTCAAGAATGGTAAAAGAAATTGTCACAACATTGAGTTCATTATAAGAATATTCTTCCTGAATGATACTTATACACTTCGCAGGATGAGCTATATTGAAAATAAACTCTTGTGATTGGTTTCAGATCATTCCATTAGGGTGGTTAAAATAGCAAAAAATACATTGGAGGAACTTTCTTGATACTCAATTATGAAACAACTGTTCATATTATAATCATATAACATTTGAAACATTTGTATGCTCAAAAAAAAAGTTCAAAGTCAGAGAATGTAAATACTTCTGTAGAAAAGTTCACCTTGTTGACTGAGTGCAGTTGTCCCTCATTGGCTCTCAGTTCTCTCTCAAAAGCTTCATGTTTCTGTAATTTTCTTTCAATATTAGCCAGGTCTCTGTATGATTCATCTGCAGCTGTTTTCAGCTTCTCAGCCAGCCAGACTTTCAGATCGCTAACATCGGCGCTGAATTCTTGGAAGCTACGAGAGGCAATAAGCGCTGCTCTACGCGTAGCAGCCAACTGCTTCACTGCTTGTCTTCGCTTTAGAACAGCATTACGTCTTTCATCAATCCTGTAAGGATAGGAAAAGAGAAATTATTAGAATCTTTCCAGGATATTTGAAAAACAGGTCTTTGAGTTTTTCTTGCTAAAGGTCGATATATTTGGGATGATTAAAAGATGAAATTCTCCTTTTCTCCTCAAATCATCTTCATACCTGTCCCCTGCCCTCCTAGGCAGAACTGGCTTATTTAACTTTAAACCAGAATAGTAAATCAATTAATAAGCGGCAGAATGCACTATAAAACGCTAACGTTCATTTCTTGGGTCTCTTTTAATTTTGGGTATCTTAGTTTAAAGATGGTAGCAAATAAGATCATTTTAGAGTTTGTATTCTTCAGCTCTTGGCAAAATGACGACTCAAAATTTCCTTTGATTCAAACTCTCATTTTCAGAACTAATTAGATGTCCTGTAAAAATTTAAAACAAGCTGCAATTTTGATAACGAGTGAATAGTATATTTATGAGAAGATATATCCACTTACTTAGTTTCTTGAAGGCTAGCGAATATTTTTTAATTTTATTCACTATACTTAAAACTGACACAAAAATCATAAATACTAAAAAGTTAGAAACACTACTTACGCTTTATCATTATGACCAGCTGCTATGAATTTATCAGCAAGATCGCTGAAAGCCTTCAGTCTTTCGTCTTGTGCATAAAGCGTGTTTTCAAAGTCTTCATGACGTTTCAGAAGAGCTTCAACGTCATCAATTGAGCCCTGGGTATGAGAATAATACAATTAATTTAGAAAGAATGCAATTTTAAATAAATGCTGCGGTAAAAACAATTCAACAACGAAGATTATTTTGAGACCGGTAAGACACAGTTTAGTGGCAGCCATGATAATTTCATAATTTTCAATTTGTAGAAAATTTGGGCCGTTGAAGTGAAGAAATATTTACTTCCCGAAAATTTCAATTACATTAATGTATAAATAAGCAAATAAGCTGGAGGGACTGTTGATAAATATGAAACTAATGGTTCCAACAGAAATTTATGACAAGAACCAGCTGGTACAGGATAGGTCTCTAATTTACTTTGGTTATGATTAATAGGCAAAACATTTTAGGCAAGGTAGATGTTGGAGTTTTTTACATCTCAGTCCATTTTTTATTTTAAGTATGACTAAAAAAGCAACAAAACAAAATTCTGATTTCTGAATGGTCTGGGGCATATCATAACTCCACCTACCAAAAGACTCTGAGTTTTTCTGACAGAACTATGGTTTCTGATTGGTTAGAAGATACTGGGTTGTATCTTGACCCGTCAGAACTCTCCCGAGGGAAAGGACCAAAAAACAAAAAGACAAACATGTTTCCGATGCAAAAATTCGCTACAGTTAATTAAAGATAGAAACTTACCCCAAGATCTGTGAATTCAAGGAAAGCTTCATGACTAGAAGTAATTGTATCAATATGGTCAGCTTCTTTGTTTAATAGTTGAAGATTCAAACATTGTCGAAGCCAATTTTCTTTCTCTTTCCAGCCTTGTAAAACTGCATTTTGTTCTGCATTCAACAGCGCCAACCGTTCTTTGACCTCTGTTAGATTAGGATTACTCTTCAAAATATGGCTACCAAGATCTGTTACTTCATGGAATCTTTAAATGAGAAAATTTGAAAAAATTAATAAATGACATGAAATCCTTTAAAAAAAGAGAATCAAAAGCTGAGAAGTGTAAAAGTAAAAAGGTGGGCATTTTCCATTACCTTCCATTATTTTATTAAAAAATAACATTACGTATGAATTGAAAAATTCACTTGATAATAAGAAATCCTCGCAGTAATGCATCTGATATTCAAGCAAAAAGGGCTATATTTTTAATTTTCTTTTTTTTTTTTTTTTTTTGTGAGAAAGGAGGGGAGAAGTACACATTTTAGCAAAGAATACTTACTCATCTTGGTGTGCTTTTATGTCGTCGCCAAGTTCTAAGTGCTGTTTCAGTAGATTTTCGGCAGATACAACGTCTCTTGCTGGTTCTTCGGTTTTCAAGGCATCTTTTACATCCGACACCCAATTTAACTGAAAGGGTAAAAAAAAACGGATAGTCAATAATTCTAAGATTCGTAAGAGAAAGCAAATACATATCAGAGTTCAAAAAGATTAAATGAGAAATTAAAAATATTGAAGGAAGTTATTGAAGAGCATAATTAATTCTATCACAATAAACTAATTTGAAATGATTATTGTAAGGGTGGCATCGAATATCAAACAAAATTAAGTTAAATCAGATAATTTGACAAAAGAGCTAAATCAAGCTCAGTAAAGAATGCTCAAATTTTGTAAAAATGAAACAGTAAAATCCAAAGTTTATTACCAAGTTTTTCGCGCTGTTCCTGAAGATTTGTTGTCCGACAGCATTTTCTAGCCTGGCACGCCTCTCAACAGCTTTTGTCTGTATAATAGAAGAAAATCCAAAACATTCATTAGTATGTACACATGTCTATTAGTATACATGGAAATATAGTGACAGGTCAATGGAGAATGCATCTCATTTTCCAAGAATTATAGATTTCTCTTCAATTTTTGCATCAGGTATTCACTCAGTTAGTACTTTCAAAATTTTGACTCCAAGATCTAAAGTCAGTAAATGTTGAGAAACCTCACAAAATAAATGTATAAATGTGAGTAACCACGTCATCTTTTCGTAAATCTACAAAACATTTTTGTGAAGAATGAATGAGAAATGCTTTTGGTGATGCAAAATGTTGTTTTCTTGTTTCCTTTTTCTCTTTAAAATCCTTAGTTGTGATTCTTAACTAAGACCCAAAAATTCATTTACATAGAAAAACGATGGTGGTTACAATTTTTTTATTCTGTAAATGTTAGACAAACAGTTACATATGATCATTCGTTATCTAAGTATTTTCAGATGCTTTGATGTTGCAGCTCAATAAGAAAAAGAAAAAGGAATTATGAGAAACACTTAATCCCTTATGTATTAGGGTGCATACCTTCACTTTATCCCACATTTCTTGAATTTGCTTCTGGCGCCCTTTAACATTTGCTTTTTCAGTAGGATATGCTTCTTTGACCCTACAAAAAAAAGGAAAAGTAATTAAATATGTAAAAAAATGATAAGGATGAAAAATTTAGGAAAAAAAGGTGAAATAATATGTGGTACATTATTACGTTTTGGGGAAAAAGTAGATACAAGTAAATAGTAATTGTATTTACTCATTAAGTGCCGGCTGATTTTTTCCATGATTGCACCTCCATAATTATGGCAAAATATTGTATGTATAATTACAGCTTTTGGACGCAAATGATGTGTAATTTAGGGCTCTACACAGGGTCATTATTTGCCAAGTGATCCAGTAATGCAACCAACAAACATGGATTAGAGGATATCTGCAGTTATGGGATTTACTGCTAGTGGTTTTTTAAGTCGTCACTAGGAGATTTTTTCAATGCTACAATATAGATCAATAATAAGTCTCCTCCAAATGAAAATAAAAAAATGTACATGAAATTTTACAAAAAAGAATGTAAAAAAGAATATTTAACTTACGAATTGGCTAACAAATGAACCCTGTTCACTTTCTCTTCTAGAGGAGCTAATTCTCGTTCAAGTTGATGGTGCCTCCTTTGCAGAGCGTGGACAGTCTTTAAGTCAGATCCTATTTCTGCGGTATCTAGCTGAGTCATTTTTTCAGTCATCCAGTCACAAGCTTCATCGCAAGTTCGGTGGAATAGTTCAACACTGTAATAAAATTAGTGAATGTAGTCAAATACAACAAGACTAAAAGTTTACTGAAGGTTTCAAGAGTTCTTTCTCATCATGTTTTGACAGCAATAAAAAGGACAAAATCATGAATACAGACATTTAAATAGAAACATACGTACCTATTTAAACACGGTACACCACTGATCAAAATCTATTGCCTATTAAAATGAATAAAAAAAAATTTCTTGGCATATAAAATGACACAGATTCGCCCTAAACAAATTATCTCATTTGATTTCAATTTTCAAAAATTATGATTTTTCAGCACCAGTGATAAAGAACCAAAATACATAAATTTGAGATTTGATGAGAAATTTACAAATACGTACAACAAAAATAATAAATCTTTGCATACAGTGCTATGCAAAAACTTATATTATATGTGTTAAAATTTTATTATAAGACAATTTACTTTACCTAGAGGCTCCTTCAAGGCTCTTTTCTTTTTGACCCTTCAACCAATTGAGATGGTCCCATAATTGATGAATATGGCGTTGGCGAGCTCTGACTTTGTCCAATTGGCTGTGGCCTTGTTTTTTGAAAGTTTCTACAGCAGTATCTAGTGCTTCTATTCGTTTACTACTTGCAGAAAGGTCAGTTAAGAATTTCTGGAATCAAGAGGAGACAAAAATGAAGCAAAAATAAAATTAATTTTCGATTTCTCATAACCCATTATACACTGATATTAGTGAGATTAAATACTGAGGAACGACAGATTGAAAGATCAAATTGCTCAGATATTTTTGCAAAACTAAAGAATACCCATAAAACGTTAAAACATGATTGTCTTGGATATCAATGCCTAAAACCTACAAAACACCTTAATACCGATGGACTCGTTTCATCTTGTTACCAGTAAATATTGCTGGGGCATCATTGTAAATTTTGCCAACACATTAAGTCCTATAATATCTGAATAATAAGCCTCTTGAAAAACAGAACCTTGCAAACAACCAGTATGATCTTTGAGTCTCGTACCCGACAGGCGGACACTAAGTTTTGAAATATACCATACTATTCTTACTTGCTAAAAATCACAGCTCATATTGAAAAAGATGTAAATGGTTTTAAGGAATTCGAGGACTGATGGTCTTACAATCATTCAATGATAAAATAGACAGATTATTTTAAGGCTCACTTACCTCGTACTTCCGCTTGGCTGTTTCAACAGAATCTGTCTTATCTTCAGTGCGGAGCATCTTCTCCTTATCTTTGATCCATTTTTCAAAGTCATCACATTCACGATAGAAACCGAATAGATGAATTGAATCTTCCAGCAATGCATGTCTCCTCTAAACATTCAAATGGAATAATCAATTAGTGCAAAAAGAGACACTGGCTTTCATGTCTTCCCTACAAAGAAAGGAAAACTTCCTTCAGAGAAGTTCATTCACTAACTTTTGAGAAATCTTAAGGGCAAGGCATCAATTATATTGACACATAATAAAATGAATAAAGTGAGCTATCAATTACTTCAAATTGTATTTTACTATTGAATAGCTTTAGACTGTTGAGTTTTGACTTTTCGACAGTTGAAAAAGGTAAAAATACTGATGGTTTTATGAGTAAAAAACAATAAATAAATAACAAGCATTCAAAAATGGAAGTTACCTGAGATAAGTTCAGTAGCTGAGAATATGTCTCGTTGATCTTTTTTTGACGTTTTTCAACATTTTGATTTTCATCATGTTTTTGTTCTTGTTTTTTGGTGGGTGACTTAGCTGTAAAAACGAGAAGAGATAGTGCAATGAAAAAAAATTTTGATTAAGATAATTGATATTTAGAAAAGAATTTGGGAACTCAGCATGAAACACTAATCATGCATGATTATTTTTTCGCTGACTAAAAAGGGTCAATAATCAATAATATTGATTGATATTTTGTGAACAGCAGGCCCATAATAGGAGAGGTGAAAAGGGCGCAAAAAGGGGGTTCCCCAGTTTACCTAGTTCCTAGGCACCTTGTTGTGGTTGAATTTTAAACTTTCGGAGTCAACTCATACAGAGGACCCATAATTCAACTATGATTACCATTAAAATCTATTTTTCATCCATGCATCTGATTAAATACTTACAATTAAGTTTAGGCGTAACAATTTTCTTGACAGGTACAATTTGTTTGATCATCTTGGTTTTCTTGACTCGTTGAATCATTCGAACTTTTTCAGGCCTCCTTATAGCTACCTGCATTATTTTCGGTTCTATTTCTCGAACATAATTGGCAGGAACAAAACCATCTTGACCGTTGGCTTTCCGAACACTCCACCAATCTGGGTTTGTTTTACTAAGTAGAAACATGATCTGAAACATTACCCATGTGAAAAAAAGGTTAATGAGATAGTAAAAATAACATATATATAAAATCAGTAACCAGCCAAGTAATCAGGCAAGGAGAAAAAAGAACATGCCATTGGTTTGTATTTACGAGGGATGATTCTAATCAAAAGTAAAGAGAATGTAAGCGTACTCCTCCGAGAGCAACAAAACAAGGCGGTTGCCAAAATCAGGTGTTGGTGCAGATTTTGGTTAGGATAACGACCTTATCAATATGACATATCTTGTGAATGTTTGACCAAACTAATAGTTATTGTAATATAGGTTTCTGGAAGGAATACAATTTTTTACCTTAGATTCATTACATTCACATTTGGATAGCATTATCAGAATGAGCCTTGGACATTGCCAAATTTTTCTAATATTTTATTATATCAACAGAATATTCAAGAATACTCCACCTGAAAACTGCTGATTTCTTCTGTATGATCGCGGAAAAATTTAAAAAAAACACAGCAAAATTTTGCTTTGTTCTTGGTTGCAAAAAAACGGAACGTGAGAAAAACTTGGGCGATGAGAAATACTATGAGACTAATTCTGGTTGATGCCGTCTTTTTATAAATTCTCTACTCCCTTGAAGCACTTTATTTCAAGGGTAATATCTTACATTGAACTAAAGAAGCAGACAAACCTCTCCTTTAGCCATGAGCATGCCGTGTCCTGAGAAATCGTACAGACTTTTCACTTGGGGAACATGCCTTTCTTCCATGACCGTTCGATGCTCTAATCGTTCGACAGGTTCTTCCTCCCACACTTCTTGCGGAATTAGTCTTGTTTCGTTGACCCATTCTTCCCTTGGCTCTATTTCAACGACTTGTTCTGGGTCAGCTGAGAGCTAAAAAAGAAAAAAATAAGGGAAAAATTAGCTTAAATAATTCCAAATAAAGTTTAGATAGATTTAATAGACTAGACTGGTATCCTATTGTAGTGCCCACAAAATACTACTTTGTTACATGATGCTTGCAGCTTAACAAAGACTCAGGTTTGCTTTGTCTGATAGTCTAGAATTTTCAGCATCTACGTAAGTGGAAACTTGAAACAATAAAATTATTGATATAGGCTCATCGGAGATAATTTTAGTGTTACTCGCTTGAATTATAAAAGGAAAGACTAAAAACGTTTGTTTGTTTCATACATATTATTCAAATGAAAGCACCAAAGAAATTTGACATCAAGAGTACCAAAACAACTTGACTAAACTAACTTTGTAGGCTGGGGGTGATAAGATTTTTATGCTTTTTAGGGCAAAATTAATCTTGTCTTACTCAAAATATAACTCAAAAGTTAGTTTACCATCAAGTAGAATTGATATGCAAATAAGTTAGTACACATCACAAACATCCTTCATGCATAATAATTAAGTTAAGCAGGTAACCCCTTTTTCCAACATATCAATAAGGAGTTAGAGCACAAGAGAAGAAATCTTATTCTTATGTCTTATTAAGAGATGTATGAATAGCTTTCAAACTAGTTCAATGAAAGAAGGTGAAAAAGTTCAAAATTTATGAGAGAAAAATGGACACAGAAATTTCATGAGAGCTCAATTCTGTTATCTTCTTCTATTCATTCATTGGAGACTGAAAAAACAGAGGTATTTCACTTGCCTGTAAATTTGAAATTCCTGCACTGACTAGTTTTTTCGCTTGCAGGTTCAGGCTCTGGATATCACCTTCATAGGCTTTTACTTCTCCTTGCAGGTCTCTGTGCCGAGCTAATAGAGCTTGTGCACTTGGTTCATCTTCACCATAATCAGTCGAGCCCACCAGGGCTAATTTCTCGTTCAACCATGATTCTGCTTCATTGGCATCTGTATAGAACTGTTATAACAAAGGAGAGGAGTTAAATTATAATATTCTGCAGGATCAGTGTGATGAATACACACAACAGAAGGAAAAAGAAAAGCGAAAAGAAGATAAGGCTTGCACTTCAGTACCTATTTTTTTGGGGCAAATTTTAATCTAAAAAGTTAGAAAACTGAATTGGGCTTTAAGAGACGATTTGATTGCTCATCAGGATACGGACAACTTAGGTTGAAAAATGCTTACTTCAGATTTCGATGTTATAAGTCTCTGCAACATTTTTTAAAGAAAAACCAACCAGAAGTTTCTGTTTTTCACTGTGAATTTTCCTTGCATCGGTAATAAAATACAGAACTCCAAGGAATTGATCAGTTTTCTTTGAAGAAAACAAAACATAATTGGAGATTTTAAATGGTTGGAATTGATATTTATATTCATTTCTCCCATTTGGCCATCATATCCTACAAAGTTTTCCAAGAATAATTGTTCAAAAATTCTCAACATTCAAAGCTTTTGTTGTCAAACAAAAATATTTTGAGTGAATTTTTGCCATTTGGTCTACATCAACATGGGTAGAATTAGTGCATAGAAATTGCAACGATTTTTGTTGAAGGTCTAAAATATATGCAGAAAAATGCTGAAATGTTTGTACTTGAACTTTGCAATAGGAACCGCTAAACAAGAATTAGTTAGTCGTTTCTTTAGGATGCGTTGTTGGAAGCAAAAATTGGAATTTTTGAATTAATCCCTTAATAATTAAGTTTGATCATTCAATCTTTATAAGACAAGAAAAGCAAACATTTCGGTAAGTGATTCTAGAGAAACTTAAATTGATAATGCCAACATTTTTAAATTCATCTGTACATTCATTTTACACATCTTGCATTTTTAAAAATGATTTAATAATTTAACTTTACTTAGAAAGTTAAACCGGGGTCAAGTATTATTTGTATGATTTTAACAGCTCAAAATCAACTCAACGAGAAGGAAGAGAAGTTTTGTTCCAATGTACCTGGTAGGCCTCTGACGCATCTTCAAGTTGTTTCTTCCGTTGATCTGCCAGTAAATCCAAAGTCTGCCAGTGTTCAGTCAGACTATTGATCCGTGCGTTTATTTCTATACTTTTAGGATGCTTGTCTGCAATTAATCTACAACCACTGTCGCACAGTTGGATTGACTTTGGATGCCTGACTTTCATTTCATCAATTAAAACCTGCGAAAAAAGAAAATAAGTAAAAATAACGTGAAAGAATGGGATGTCAGAACATTTGTTTGATCAAATTAAGATTTTAACGTAGGACAGAGATTTCAAGTTTTTCGAGGGAAAATTGTGAGGATGTGAAAGTACGCCTGCTTTTTGCAGGGTGTAGGTTGCGCAAAATACATCTTGCCCAACTCACCATGTCACTATTCAAAAAATGCCGAAAAAAATAATAATTTAATTCATAAAAAATACAAACAGCAAAACAAAAAGAGACTTTAAGAGAAGATGATTTCATCTATAATTATACTACACAAATAAAATTAACACATTTTAGATCCTCAGAAAAGGGGCGCAGCATAAGGCAACTTCTGAGCAACTCATGATGAGTAGTTTATTCTAGCATGCTGGTGGAAAATCACAAAAAATCAATAATTCACTGGTTACAAAAGTTAAGGTACCTTGTGTTTTTGTTGCAGACTTAAAACTGCTCTGAGGTCTTTCGCCGAGATTCCAGCTTTACAAATTCTCTGCTTTTCTATCAACCAGCCTTCTTCATCTTCATGGTCTTGGACAAACTGGAAAAAGTTTCTTGCATCTTCTAGCCGAGATCTCCTTTCTTTACCATTTTCAATTAATCTAAAAAAAACCATATAAAAATTTGGATGAAAAAACTAGAGACTCTAAGCTTGGTCACGATAAATTTTAATTTTTTTCATGATTTTTATTCTTTTGAATTCTTAATTTTTTTTTTTAGGATGGAAAATATTACAGAAAAAAAGAGGGAAAAAAGAGGCTTCTGCAAAAATAAATAGATAGATTTTAACTGTTCATTCACCCATCAACCAGACCCTCTTTGCTAAATTTTTGGCAATCTCAGTCATTCACTTCCAGTAATTTCTGAGGAATTGAAAAGTGCCCAAGATATAATAATTTTGGAGGGGTATTTGGTTCAGAAAAATCAAGAGGTTTGAAATTTAGTAAATAATAAATAAGTGAGGGATATGCTATGCATGTAATAAAAGTTTTAAGTAAAGTGAATGAATATGCTATAAAGAGAACTCACTTTTCATAGACAGTATTCAATTGGGTTATTCTGGTTTCCAAAATAGGAGCTTCCTTGTGACCGGCAGATATGTGCTGAACTGCTTGCCGGCCAAGTCTCCTGACAGTTTCATCCATTGCAGTCATCTGCATTTCTAGTAGACTGTGTTTCTGGAGGAGGTCTTCAACAGCTAGTAAATGAGGACCCACAGATCCGGACTGAAAGTTAAGCTAAGAAAAAGTGGAGTATTAGTCGTTTTGTAAAAAAAAAGGAGACTATTCAATCATTACAATGATTGAACTGATGTTTAAGTCATTTTAGAGCCTACTATTTTCATCGAATAAAATATGCTCTTGGGCAAATGTTGATCAGAAACATTTATTACAATGACAGGAGTACAGGACTCTTTTTTGTGAGTGAATATCAGTAAGCATACGCACAGGGTTAGCTTGAATTGCATCTCCGATTGCAAAAGACAACAACTAAACAACTGTAACTCTTAGTAGTTAAAATAATGTGACGGAGTCCACACGACACAAGTTTATTCACTTGCAGAGTGAGCTGTCATCAGTTAAGCATTGAAACTATTGAAAGTAAACTCAAGAATTAAGACGGTGGATCCTCTGTTGCACTCTAAAAGTGCGGTAACTTAAGCTGATCGGCTGATCTGACTTAAGCTGTTGTAAAAGGATCGATTACAAACAAAGATGAAGGAAAATGATCCAAAACTGTAAAATGCTCTTTATAGAACAGTAGAATGAGTTGATGAAAAATAACAGGAATAATTACCTCTAAGTCTTTGATTGTAGCCATAACAGTATCGATTTCTCTTAGAAGCATCATAAGAGTACACTTCATGTTAAGATTAACTTTATGCTTTTGGAGAAAGTCAAGCAGATCTTGCCACCTTTGGAGGACTTCTGCTTTTCTCTTCTTTACTCCTTCCGCACCATGATAATTCTCATTGATCAGTTCCTCGCTCATGTTGCTTAAATCATGAAATCGTTCTTCCTGTGGAAAAAAATAGGCACAGACAATTTTAGAAAACTTGAGTTCATCATGAAGTTTGAATGCAATGAAACTCATTTTGACTCTGAGTGGTTTTTTCCTTTCACTAACTGCAGAGTGATTGCTCTTGTTTGTCGAAAAATTTGATTTAAAAAATTACGAAGGTTTACTGTATGAATCTGATTTCAAAAAGAAATGTCAATTCTATAATTTTTTCTGCTTTTGAATTATTTGAACATTTTTCAAATCATGGCATGAAGGAGACAGAAAAATTGAAAATCAAATTCCGTGGGTTTTAAATTGGGTCTTAAAACTTTAAAAACATTCCTTTGTTCTTCAACTAAAATGAATCTATTTTTAAGCAGGAGGTTTATTAGAAAAAAGCTTTTATAAACTCGAAGTTTGACAAGACTCTTGGAATTATGCAAAAAGTAAAAAGTAAATTTAACTTGAGCAAAGCTACATCCATGAATCAGAGATTTTTTTATATTGCAAGGCCATTGGCCAAGAGAAGAGAGCTCATCAACAGGGCAATACAATTAAGGATAGTTACCCTGGCCATGATGTCAGCACTGATGGCTTCGTGCTTCTTGACAGTTGCATCAACCTGAGCTAAATTACTTCCATACCTTGGATCTGAGAGAACTTGAATCATTTCTTTCAAATATCCCTCCCTCAGTACACTCTGAAAAATTGAATGTATAAAACAATGAGAGGATGCAATCAAACATGGATTCATTAAACAAAAATAAAATGTAACAAGTAAAACACAAAATGACAAATACTGAGTTGTAATTTGTTTCTAACAATTTACCTTCTCTTAAGGACTAAAACAATTCTTGCTGCTTTTTTACTGACCTTTGAAGGCGCGTTTCTTACAATGAATGAACTTACACTACCTTAACATCGACTTTTATTTGAAGCAGTATATTGAAAATTGAGACTGGGTATTAGAATTATGTGGTAACTGCAATACTTAGGTAATATAATGTAATCGACATGTAATTTTTATTTCTGTGAGCTTCTAGGGGTGTTCAAACGAATTCTTGCCGGAACGCTATCGATATCGTCTCTTATTGAAACTGGCGCAGTACCGACAGTAGCGATGATATCGACAACAGCCGGCCTTATCGGATTTTTGAGAGCTCGCACTCAATGCATTGTTGCCCCGTGTGTCGGTTTATCAGATTGCCTGGCGCGGCGGCGCGTAAAATAGATGTACAAATGGCAACAGCTTATTTTCGCCAGCTCCGAAAACTCTGATCGCTATCGACAAGAGCGCTCTTATCGTAACTTTTTCTTAACGGAACTGTTTCGGTAGCTTACCGACAACCAATTGAACAGCCCTATGAGCTTCGGCTTTTTCTTGGCTCAATATTTTTATTTGAAACTAAACAAATGAGTTGGTTTTAATTTTTTTCCATCTATATCTGAGATTTATAATTTTTCAAAGAATGATTAGGAGATATTTTCCTTAGGAAGAGAAGACAATGACAATCAAGTGTTTACATAAGAATTTCAATTCCAGTCATTTACAGTCTCCTCCTACTTAATTTAGCTGGTTAAAGATAGCGACTTATGAGGAACTTTGATCCAACATATAATTAAAACTTGATAAAATTACCTTCCGTTCAAATTTATAGTTCAGTTGTTCTAGTCTCTCTTGTCGTAATAATTCTTGCCTTAAAGCAACTTCACGCCTGTGTTCTGCCCGCTCTAGTTCTTCCCAATTTCGCTCAAGATCGTGAATTAGTTGCCCTTCTTGAGGTGCGAATGAAGGTTGGTTCAAGGACTTTAATTGTGTGTTAATATGAAAATATAAAGCTTCTATTTCACTACGCTCTTTGTACCTGCAAGAGAAAAATCCAATGTTAGATGAGACACAAAGCTAAAGCATCTTGTTGATACTCTCGGGAAAAATAAGATCCTTTAATAATGTAATCATTCTACATAACTATGCACGAATGAATATACAATGTTTTCGACCGATCAGAGTAACTCGTGGGCTCGTGGCCTATGAGGAACCTTCTCTATCAGATGGGCATTCCATGAATTTGAATACAGAAAAAAATTGTGGAGTTATAATGAGCCTATCACGTGTTACAATGTTCAAGTTCTATGTAAGGTTTCAATGTTAACAAGAAAACTTTCTGATGATTTTATAACGTTTTCTGTAAGTTGTCTTTCGTTGCTGTTGAGGACAGAGAGAAGGATTATTGACAAATGCATTGAGAAGGATTTTTCAGGTGATTCTTTGAGCAGCATTTGAAAAAGAAAAAGAGAAAGAAAAATATATCAACTTACTTTGGTGGTTTTTCAACAGTTCGGTACTGCTTAAATGCTAATAATGCTTTCTGA
Organism: Bemisia tabaci; assembly: GCF_001854935.1. Taxonomy (NCBI): domain Eukaryota; kingdom Metazoa; phylum Arthropoda; class Insecta; order Hemiptera; family Aleyrodidae; genus Bemisia; species Bemisia tabaci. The sequence continues at coordinate 193,606 of NW_017547201.1, forward strand.
ATGCCTTCTAAAGTGTTTGGAAAATCTCGATTCTCTAATTCTAAAATTTTTTTCTTTATCCATTCTAATAAATCTGTGGTCAATTTTTCATATAATAATTTTTTCCTATCTGCGTCCATCATCTGACCAACAATCTAAAATAAAAGGCAAAAACATGAATTAAGTAAGCAAATGATTTTCGAAATAATTTAAAAGATTCAAGAATTGAGCAGTAATTAATACCAAGAATAAAAAATCTAGTAAAGTAATTTTTCTGAGGAAGAAGTGGTGCAGAAACTTTTAGATTACATGATCAAGGTATGTATGTAACGATCACATACCTCAGGGATTTTAACACTCTCTACACTCTACTACTCTCTCCCTTTAACCAATCTTATTTTGTGTGCAATTCTAGTACTGGAAACTCGTTGACATTTTCAATTTCTTAAAATTAACTTCCTTGCTGGCCTCTTAATTATGTTTTTCAATTAACTTTAAAAAATTAACTCGCAATTCCAACTGCTCGTGCCATTACGAGCCTCCACCAAACTCTTGATGCAAAATAAACTTTCTGATTATTTTAAGATTTCTTTGATAGAATTTTAACTTTCTCATAAAATTCTAGGGAAAAATTTGCAATCAAAACAGTTTTATCATGAAGTGAATGTAATTTTAGATACAGTCAATTGATACACACAGAATTCTGTATTTAAGAGTCCAAGGAACTTAACTAGCAATTTTGGACAAATCAGTAACTTGCATTTGCAACAGACTTAGTACGAGCTCCATGTTGACAAAAATTCGATATGGTATCTTATACCAGGCTCAAGATACAAGGTTTTTGAATTTGCAAAAAAACGCTACAGATAAAAGAGCTGTTGCATAGTTTTCCCCAGATTTCTTGAATCGGTGAAGACATGATTGCGGCTCTTTAGCCTTTAATTATAGAAACGTTCCTGTTTATATTAAAGCTTGAAGTGAAATAATTTAATCCGACTTACATTTGCTATCCTCCTTCCACTTTTCATTTCATTTTTCATTCGGGCAAAAGTGTGGTAATAGGAAGCTACATAGGTAATAATTGATTTTTCATCCGGTCTGTTGGTGTCAACATCTAAAAGGAAGTGACAAGTATAAATGATTAGAATGTAAAACTGAAATCAAGAAACAATCAAATTCGCAACAATTCATATGATATCTATTTTCATTGGACTTACATAAGGTTGCCATAGAATTTAGAAAATGAAACACCCTGACATTTTCTTGATTTCCGTGACACATTTTGGTGAAATTCCCTAACAATTGAAGATATTGTGACAGCTGGTTGAGAAGACATAATTGAAAATAGTTTTCAGGCAAAATTTGTTGTTCGAGACCTTAAATCTATTCTTGAAAGCAAATCAAGGGAATTCAACTAATTTTCCCTGACATTTCCCAGTTTTCCCTGGATTTTTAAAATTCCCTGACAGTGGCAACCCTGCTTACAGGATCAAAAGGGAAAAAATTGACAGCACGGCAGTATTGTAGTTGTGGAAATGTATCCATTTTAGAGTGATTTAAAAATAATTAGGGAAGGTATTAAGTTAGTAAGTAAATCTCACCTTCAGCATCTAGAAGTTTGGGAATGCCTAGCTCTGAATTTGCGACTTCAAATGCATTATTTAAGTTGTCAATATGTTTGTTCGGTTGTAAGGCATTGTAATTGATGAGCTCTGGTCGATGAGCATGAATTAACGCATTAAATCCTAACCCAGTTCTCCAAGAACCTGAAATGAAAGAAAAATAAAAAATATGAGTCATGAATATTTTCGGATTATTATTACTTGTCATTAATGATAATTTTCTCATAAAAACAAAGATTGATGAGATTGACCAAGAATGGTTAGAGCATCTGTAAAATTATTCGACCAACGAAGTAGACAAAAATGAAGGGTTTAAAGAAATAAAGTTTCTCTTGACTAAACATTCATGTTTATGATTGGGTGAAACATACGAGCTAGTAATCAATTAATATTTTGCTCTTAAAAAGAAATTACCCCTCAAAATTGTTAACTCTTGGCATCTATAGAAATTTGAGACGAAAAAGAACGTTCGGCGATGAAGGCGGAATTAAGTATACTTACTGGTAAAATCCTGGATATTAACTCCTGGATATCCAGCAGTTTTCCGTTGGCACCACAGTAGCAATGCATCTTTGGCAGATTTTTTCTCACTACTCTCATTTTCTTCGTCCTGAAACATAAGAAAGTTCAAGGAAATTGAAAAAATGCAACATTGCGATAGGAGGAAAAGAGACTGGTTTCGAATTTTAGAAAAACCGAGCTGTTTATAGTGATGAGATTTTTAGTATGCACAAGAATATGTTGTAGAGAAAGGCTCATAAAATTCAATAACCAAGTTCGTAAGATATTTTTGTTTTGGTTTTTGGTTTTACTTCATTGCACATGATGTTGGTTCCCTAGTTCCCTCATTGAATCAAGTGTCAGCTAGAGGAGTTCGAGTTACGTACATCATACATCCCGCCAGATCAACCAGTAGTCCACAGGGGGAAGGAAAATAGAATGCAACTATTCGAACTTACTGATACTGCTAGGAGGTATCACGCGTATTTGAAGGCACTTTCTCGTGTGTCGTAACTTGAACGTAATATCTTTAACACGTTGACGGAAAAAACCGAGGATAAATCAATTTTATGTCACTATAATCTATGGTTTCGGGGAATTGTATAAAATCTCGGCTTGATAAACTACAAGATCCTCAAGTCCACCTTACAATGCCGAGGCTTTAAGTGCTTATTCATGTATACACCTCCGCAATTTCAAATGAGAAGTGAATGCAATTGAAGGCGAAAACTTAGTAGCTCCACAAAAAAATTCCACGATCAACAATTTTTTTTTATGAATTCCATGACGTTATTCCAGGTTGCTAGACGCACTACAAATCGAAAACTGCGTACCTCCGATTACGACATCGCAAGTTTCCATCCGTGTTTTATTTTTTTAAGAGAACACCGACAGTTCTCCTTGAAATTTTGCTTCGTCTCCTTTCAAAACAAACAAATAATGAAATTTTCTTAAACGTAGCGATACCTAGCTTTAGCCATCCATTCGTAGCCTTGCGAAATTTTCCCGCGCTGAAAAACGAAGTTGGATGGTATGAACTGAAGTTCTAGAATCCATATTGACTGAACTATTCAATCCACCGAACTCAACGCTCGATTCGGATAGCCAAAATTGAATTTCTTTTCCCACTTCGATTAAATTCAGAAGCTCGTCCATAAAAGCCGTGGGTTCCAATTCGTCGTCCTTTTCATAGAAAAACGTAACTCCAATTCAATGTTGCCAAATTTCCTCTCGCAAATTCTATTTTTGCCAGGAGAATCTTTGCCATTTCTAACCGAAAATTTCATTCTTTTTTCCTCGGATCTCATACAAAAATCCGAGAAATTTCGGACAGAAATTGCACAGGGGCAATTTCTGAAGAAATTGAATAGTTTGAGTCAATTTTGCAACCTTGGAATGGATTTACGTTCCTTCGCCCGGGAACCGAGTAGTTCGATCGATATGGAACCCAGTGGCGTGGCGTGCTTTGCGATACATCGATTGTTATGCCATTTAAACCTATGGAAAAGGATCGATTAACAGGGTGTTCGCAGCGAACACCTTCATAATCGATTATTTACCATAGGTTTAAATGGCATAACAATCGATATATCGCAATTCAAGCCACGCCACTGATGGAACCCCAAACTTCGGTTCATACGATCGGACTTTTTCTTCCAATGCGAGAAAATTTCGGAACCAAGCCCAATCCTGATTTACAAACCGAGCAGGGGTACTAAGTACAACCGGAACCCGTTCCTTTCCTCAATGAGGTGCCAGAGCCGAAACCGGTTTTAAAAAATCAACAGCAGCTTGCGTCCATCATGCATTCGGCGCGGCATTTCGCATCGAAAAAAGCTATCATTAGCGAATGATGTCAGAGCAATGGGAATTGCAGGCGAGATACAGAGGAGTAATTAATGCGACATAGGGCACGGGTATTTGTTCTGATGGGCGCCCCCCGGTGCCCCTCAGCGCACATTCCGTCGCCCCTCTGACAAAAGGGCGTTTCTGGATTTCCACGTGGCCCCTGCTTCTCGTATAACCCTACGCTTTCCGCGGCTCATGCGGAAGTAGAGATAGGCGATTACGTCGGTGGAGCGAGGATTCATCCCTGCACCGGGCACGAAAGCGTACTCATGGAAGGTAAATCAAATGAAACTGGAGTGCAGCGTCCGGAGATAAAGGCCGCCGAAGGATTCAGGTTTTTATTATTATTCATGCACGAGAGGTAATACACTTGTTGATCAAGTGCACGGCTCCACCGCGGTGCCAAGTTGTCGCCGGGATTCTTGCGTTCCCAACTATTGAATGGATAAAGCTGTTCGATCTGATATTTACGGTGGCAGATCGCGGGTTTCCGGAAATCGGAGAAATTGAAAGGTGTTCTCTTTCAGAATTGCAAGTTTCGTAAAAAAAATTGAGAATTTGCGTACAAATGTTTTATTGCTTCATCTGAGAGTGCTTAAAGAGCTGATTTCACAGTATCTTTAATAATTTTTTTCTGATATTTGAAATAGTATAAAAATAGATTTAAAAATGAGAGAATGCTCCGCCTAGTGACGTCATCTGGCGGCATTTCCCATTTAAACACACGTATTTTAGCAGATTCGATCATTTTGCCATATCTTCTACAATAATTGTTCAATTCATGAGCCAAGGGTATCCTCGTGTTCAGTTCCTTCGGTAGTTTCCACTTGAACGCGAAATTCATCAAATTTCAGACACCTGCAAATTCTATATATTCCCTGCCTTATTCTCGCAGGGTGTCCACTATAATTTACTTTTGAATTTTCCTAATTTTTCCTGATATTTCAAACGATATTTCCTGATTTTCCGCGAAAATATATTGACACTCGTCGGATTTACGAAATCAACATATGTAATAAAATGAATTATTGTTTGAAAAATGGTTGATTTAAGCTCTCAATATTTCCTGATCCGTGGCCGATTTTCCTGAATTTTCCTGTTGACAGATAATTTCCTGATATTTTCGGATTTCCTCGGATTTTCCGAACAGTAGGTTTATCTGCGGGTCTCCGAAGATCCAGCCTCATCCTTCGGCAAAGATCCAATGCGAGACAGACCAATCTTAGAGCTCCATTCTGGCATCCTCGGCTATTAATTATAGCCCGCGATAAGCGCGCTACGGAATGGCGGCGCGGCGTGATGATGCTCATAACGCGAAGAAAAGGGGAGAGCAAAGATTACGCCGATAGTAACGCAAATTAAAACTAACTGTAACAGAGAGGCGTTTAATAGGGAGTGGATTTTGCTGGTGCTCCGCCGCTTTTTTTAACGCTCGAATCATGATAAAATGGCAACTTTTAAAGCCTTCATCGTCGCTGCTTTATTACCGGGGATCATGAGTTGAGATGAGCCGAGAGGGGGTCTGGATCTAGAGGTTCTGTTCAGTGGTGGATCCGCACACAGGCCGAGGAGGCCATTCAGACTTGATTTTGCAATTTGGAGCCATTATTTTTGGCTCACCTATATAAAAGTACTTTCTGTGCAGGGAAACTATTGATAAACATGTTGTTTCTCAAATGAGCCAGGGATGGTGGCTCCTTCTTGTCAAATTCCATTCGGGGAGTAAAGAACTCGAGGGGCCTCCAACAGAAAATAATCAGGGGCGGACTGGCAATCGAAAAGTCAGGAGGCGACCTAGATTTGGGGGCCCCTCTCTGGTGGGTTTGGGGGCCTACCCCGGAAAAATTTGAAAATTTTACTCTTTAAAAACGCAATTTTAAGTATTTTTGGAGTCAAATTCAAGAGTATTTGGACTTCAAAATAATCTATTCTCGGGATTCTTCAGGGGCCCCTATCACTTCCAGGGCTCTAGGAGCCCACTGGATTTCCCCCTTATATTCTGTATTATAGGCTTTCGGCGACCTTTCATGTTTCTTAGAGGCAAGTTTTCAAGGATTTTGGGGCCTTGTAGTGACTGAAAAATACTGGAAAATTACAGCATTGCGGGGAAAAACGATGACTCGAGAAAAATCGCCGCGGGGGCCCCTTCAGGACCTCCGCGGCAAATTGTTAGGAGGCGATCGCCTCCCCGCCCCCATGGCTAGTCCGCCCCTGAAAATACTGCGAACGAGAGCGCTCAGCTTGAAATTTCAGCAAAGGATACATCTAATGAATGTATAGGCACACTGATTGCGGTAGACGCAAGACGCACGAGTCGTATGGACAGCAAGTTGGACATGTAGCCAACGAGCGTTAAAATCCAGAAAACTGGAAATCTCAATACAGAGGGGAAAATTGTGCTCGAATGAGATTTTCAGTTTTCTGGATTTTTAACGCACGTTGGTTGCATTTCCAATTTATATGCATACTCGTCAAAGAGGAAAATGGACAAACCTGTTTCACTGTACATTCTTTTCGAGACAGTTTGAACCTTTGAGTAGAGAATTTCAACGAACGGGAGTAGGTTGTTGTTGTCGTTTTAGAGCAGGGCAAATAAGTAATAAGAAGCCAAGAAAAAGGTGAAAATTGACCCATTCGACCAGGAATTTCCTTGAAAGACAATTCGCTTTTGGAGGAAACAATTTTAACAAACGAATATGGCAAGTGAGTAAGAAGCCGAAGGAGTTGAACTTGGCTTTACTTTTTACGCTACAAGCGAAAGAATTCTATTTCCGTGACTGCATTTGCTTACTGCATCTATAATCACTGAACTGATGCAATTATGCACATTTTCCTCCTTTTTTGAGGAGACCTTAGCTCTTGGCATTTTACGGTATTTTTATGTCGTTTTCCGTTTCTATAAACTACTTTAAAACATATTATCAACACTGACATTAGTAGAATAACAATTCAACATTTTGAATATTAAAAAAAGCCTGGATTCAATAAGGAGATTCTGAATGAACCAAACATACTATTCTACTTAAGCTGACCAAAAATTGAAAATCTCCCTAAATCAAGTGTTTTCAGATACATGAAATACGAGTAATACGAGCCTTCATTCCTGAATGTAATCGACAGTCAAAGGATTGAGGATATGACTGCCTCACTGATATTTCTTGGCAACTTTCACCATTTCAAAGGGGCTAATATTAACGGAGAAAAACAGCTCGTAGGAAAATAGCTACTCATTTTCGGCAATTGGCCTACAATCGGCCGTCATTAAGCACCAAATATCCATCTACACGCTAGGATTCGATAAACAACGTGCAATCCATTGGAAAGCTTCAGCAGATACGCGTTTTTTCCCATACAACTTTTATCCCAGGGAAGTCTACAATACAACCGAGGCTCATGTCGAGATGTGGAGATCTTTCGGTTCAAGATGTTCCATTCGGAGCAGTGGCGTGGCGTGCTTTGCGATACATCGAAAAATCTGTATTTAAATCTACGAAAAAGGATCGATATGGGGTATTCGCAAGGAACACCTTAATAATCGATTCTTTACCATGGCTTCAAATGGGGAAATCTCGATAATCGATCATTCACGCCTCGCCACTGATTCAAAGTGCGAAAGCGCTTCGAGAGAGCGAGCTTGTTCAAATGTTATCACAGGTAAAATGAACGTATTTCTATCAAACGGAACTATGTGCATTATGACGTGAGTCCTATTATGCATGTATGCTTATGGGTCTCAGGGCTCATGTTTTAATGCACATAGCTCCGTTTGGCAGAAATACGTCAAAATGATCAACGATCACTATTGATCGCACTTGATTGCGTTGACCTTCTACGGAGAAATTACGGCTGCGATGCCGTTTTCACCGCCTTCCTCATCGTGCTTCCGGAGTTGGGATGGGGAAAAAAAATCAACGGCGTCAAAAATAGATTCGCGGTCTGCACGTGGCTCGTGATACATGGACGTGTTGAGAAAGAAAAAAATAATTTCCAGCACCGTTTGCACGAATGCACGTGCTGTTCGGGTTTTTCCGACGGAGGACTGAAAACGATACTCACCACGTCGATTTCGATCTCCTGGATTTGAAACCTGAGGATGATGGTCCAAATGAGGCCGAGGATGAGTCTGGGGTTGGCGTCCACGATGTCCTCTGCCCCGATACTTTCCAGCCGAACCTGCAACAAACCATCCGGAATGTAAGAAAAAATTGTCTGATGCGTTCAATACAAGTCACAAAGAGATAAAATCAGAGAAGGATTCACAAAAACCGCGACTCCGGGGCAGGGTGGCATGAAACGTAAGAAAGAAATGAAAGATTGGAAATTTCAGTGAAATATTTCATGAAGTTTCACGAGCCATGGGAAATATTTCATATTTTTCAGGGGCTAGAGTATGCAACCCGCACTTAAACACACAAAAATGGAAGAGAGTCCCAATTTTTAAATTTTGCGAAACATGAAAAGGAACCGGTATTTTTCAATATTGCTCAGGAATTTCTGAAATTTCATGAAATATTTCACGTGAAATTTCAAGATTTTATTCTTCATGAAATTTTGCCACCCTGTTCCGGGGGTGGACCTAAGAATGAAATTATCAATATTTCGGGTACGCAGCAGCCTTACTCCTGGAAGACTGGACATCAATCCGGGCAGGGCTGGTACCTTCCCAAATGCAACTCTTGCTTGTGTCAGGAATGTCGACGGTGAGACTATCAGACCACGTGCACGGAGAAAAAAACTTCGTGCGTGGGACCCGAAGTTGAGGTCATACGGATCTCTGAAGTTCTCGGATCGCGTATTTAAAAACTCGAGGTCCAGCTGCCGGAGTTCGGGTCAGACATCTGAAGTACTTCGATATATACCGAAGGGTTTGGATCACACATCTGAAGTACTCCAGTACATACCGAAGTGCCTCGATGTCTGACCCGAACTTCGGCAGCTCGACCTCAAGTTTTTAGATACGTGATCCGAAAACTTCAGAGATCCATATGACCTCAACTTCGGGGCCCACGCACGAAGCTTTTTTCTCCGTGTATCTCATTTACAGCGTTTAAAAATCCCCGGTCCCATTTTATTTTTTTGAAGGAGAATAAGTAAATACCATTTCTTGAAATTTTCATAGAGATTTCTTCGCACGAAGAGGAAAAAACTCGGAAGTTTTCAAGAATCGACGTTAATTAGTTTTCCATTCAGAAAATAAAGTATGACAGAAAGTCTATGACGTCGCAAACGGAGATACGTGGTAGTTTCACCATCGATGTGCAATTTACGCACTGGAGTCCACCTCTAAATTAAGCCAAACTCCCTCCATTGCGGCCTTAACTTTGAGAGCTTTTTTGAGCTTGGAACTTTGAGCTTGCGAGCTGATTCCGGAGAAAACCAGCGGCACCATCGTGTTTCTCGCGAAATTTTACGTGAAAAACCCATATTCGTGTACGGAATTGAAATCGAACGCGAGAAACCGCAAACGCTGAGTTGACAAAAATTGCAAAAAAAAAAAAAAAAAAAAAAAAAAAAAAATGCGCAGAATACGGCATAGGTCATTGAAAGGGAACAGCTGTGAAATTTTTCCTAGAAACATGGCATCACGAAGCTCGTCTGGTAACCCGATGACCGCTTTGCATGGGTGTGAGTGTCACATTCACATGTCGACAAGACGGCTGCTAAGACGCAGACGGATTGGGTGCAGATGGCTCACTAACAATGACTGCAGTGTTACATGAAGCCTTACACGTTAAAAAATAAGACGGGTGAGTAATGCATTTGCATGGACCATTCGTCATTTTCGCATACGATGCTTGATAGGGTCTCTACATAAATTTTCTTCTATTATGGACCATATTAGGAAAGCCCTCGTAAGTATTTCTTCGACAATCGAACGAAGCCAAAAGAATCAAGCACGTATATTTCTGTCTAAATTATCCCTCTTGTTGTGCCTAAATCAGGGTTTCCATGATGTCACCATTTCCTAATTAAATGTGCTGACTTGTATTGCTGTTTCGACCTGCCACCAAAATTTCCGTATTCTCTTACTTTTTCTTAAGGTCCTTTTTGTCGTGCTTTTTCTAGACCTCTGGACAAAACTTGCACTGGGATTTTTTTTTTCTTTAAACGAAAATTACGCGAGACTAGCTGATTTTGGACCAAATTTACATGTCGACGGATTCAAATTTCAAATAATGGGAAAGAACTCATACGGATGGCTACAATCGCTTAGCCGATGCGGTACTCGCCAAATTCCCTGACTTTTCCCGAATGTAGTTCCTGATTTTTCGGGGCCTCCCATTATTTCTTGGCCGCCGGAAACCCTGCTGCTTTTGTTGTGAAAGTATTTCACCATTGTATTGTATTGCGTATCACCTTTGTATAATCACATTTATAGGATTGTTGAGGGTTTGAGATGAGAGACCTGAATAAGGTCTAACCTTCAACGAAGATACTTAACTGCCGGTAGACGAATAAAGATGAGGAGTACTTCAATACCGTTCGATAAAAGATGCGGCAATTTGATAAAACGTTATCGAAATAGAGTTTTATGATGGAGTTATGTAAAGTGATAACTAAGGAGAGATGAGGGCAAATGATTAGGGTATAAAATTAATTGTGTGTTCTTAAGATAGTGTCAGACACTACTTCTATTTGAGTTAGAGCTGCAGACTTCAGTTCAATATTTTGCTCTCACAATCAATAGATATAGATAGGCTCCTTTGTTTTACGAACTTTTCATAAAAATTTTTTCTCAATCTGTTGAGAGAACCGCAGCGCAATTTCGATGAAAAAAAGATCTTCAGAGAAGTCGACTAAAACGATAGCCAGATTGCATGGCGTCTCATGGACCGATCTCGTATTCATCATTATTTTTCACCCGTTGATAGTTCATTTTTTGGGGCATTAATTTGCTTCTCCAAACCCGTGGATTCTGATTTTAACTGCTCATTTCCCTGATACGTTCGTTCGTCGCTTTTCAGATGAAAGAGCGCTACTACTTTTCAACATCGCAAAATATTATTTCGCAAATCATAATTTTCTAAAAAATTGGTGAACGTTTTTGGCTGAAAATTGCACTGGTTTTTTTTCTAAGCGTATGAAAAAATCATCAAAATCTAGGACAGAAATTGCAGAATCATAAACTGATAAACATTGATGGGTTATGAGTATATTTTGCGACCTTATAGAATGAAGTTACGTTCCTTCGTCTGAGAAACGAGATTGCGCTTGTAATTACGTGCTCTGCCGTGTCGAGTAAAAACGTCGTATGAGCATTCGAATGTTGCCAAATTTCCTCACAGAAAAATCCATTTTTGAAGTAAACAATGAATACTTTTCCTTGAAATTTTCAGGCTTATTAGATCAAATTACGAAAAAAATTCTGGGATGAAACATCGGAAGAGAAATATTCACACATTTTCCTGAGAATGAAATTTCCTGTTGTCACAGGAGATTTGGCAACACTTGATGGCTCATACGGCGTTCTTCCTTTACACGGCAGTAGGCACTGTGCTTAGCAGGGCAGCCATAGAGTGCATGAAGTCGTAATGAAATTGGGATGGCGGCGCCACTTTTGAGCATCTACGTCCCAAATTCCGGGACTCCTGTGTGACGCTGGGTCACTTTTTCGAAACATGATCGAATGTTTTTGATACTGCTCGATTGTTTTTAATACACGGGCACCTGGCCATCCGATGTAAACAAAGAAGATAGGAACTACCACGAATGGACCACTAGACAAGGTGCGAATTAAAGCAATCTGATACCTACATTTTCCTTAACCAGAATTCCACGTAGAACACGATTCGAGCAACAAATATTAATGAAACCAACTCCTAACGAAGATATCAACGTTTTTATTTCACATTGGTTACGAGGAATTTGAACTGCCCGCTCACAAGAAACCCAAAGCTCTACGTGAGTCAAATCGCGCACTACAACGGTTTCAGCAAGCTTCTCAATCGAGCAATGTTCATTTCCCACCATGTGTTGTTCAAACTATAAGCGATTTGCTGTAGCTGAGCCAAAGTGTCAAAATTGAGGCTGCCAGATTTTTAAATCGCAGATACTGTCATGATAACGTTTAGCGCCCGATGTGAATCACGTAAAGCATTGAGTTTTCATGAGCGGGTGGTTTGAATTTACGTATCAAGAATCATTAAATATCTTCGTAAGGAGTCCATTTGGGTAATTTTCGTTGTGCGCATCGTGTTCTACGTGAAATTTTGGTGAAGAAACATGTATGAGAATGCTGAAATTCGTACCTTGTCTAGTGGTTCATTCCACACCGTCATTTTGGATCGAACATGTATCGAAAAAGTGACCGAAAATCGGCGCACAACGGGCTCGGAACCCGTAAAGCAGGACACGGCGCCCGCTCTCCCATTTACATTACGACTCTAGGTACACTATGAGTGCAGCACAGATGAAGTTTACTCTTCACGAGGACTAATTTCTGGGCTAACCCACTGACCCAATGAACAGTGATTTACACGAAAGAGAGATTGATGTAAACTAGGATCGTTGCTGGTTTCTGCACACCGGTTACCGGTTGTCCGCGAGGGATTGTCCGTGCAATTTCTTCGGAGGCGACGACGATACGGATACCGGACCAAAATCGGCCTTTTCCGGCGGAAACTCGTGCCCCGTGCCCCGGGCACGCTACGGCTCTCCGGTTCTTCCGCCTTAGTCCATTCATGCAGTTTGTGCATAGGAAATAAACAATAAGCGTAATGCAACGCCCCGCGCATCCTCCAAGACTCATCACGTGCGAAAAATTATCGCCGCCACGTATCTCTGCGTTGTCGAATCTCCCGATGACGCGGATAATGATTTACTCCCTTCAAAAAAATGGCACAGAACTCGTGGTTTTTCTGGCGAAAAGCCGTGACTACGTTTCAATGTTGCCAGATTTTTTGGCGCGAATTAAGTTTTCGCCGGGAGATTCCGAGAGATTCTGACGGAAATTTGCACTAATTTTTCTTCTGTCCCAGGAAAAATTTTCTATGAAAATTGTAGCGTGCGGGTCTATCCTCGTAAAAAATTGGATTGTTTTAGTAAGTTTTGCAACCTTGGAATCGGAGTATTGCCGCAGAATTTAGAAAATGAAACTCTACAACATTTTCCTGATTTCCCTGACACATTTTGGTGAAATTCCCTGACAAATGAAGATGTAACGGACTGTTAAGAAGACATAATCGAAAATAGTTTTTAGGCAAAATTTGTTGTTCGAAACCTCAAACCCATTCTGGAAAGCAAATGAAGGTGATTTAACAAATTTTCCCTGACATTTTCGTCATTTTCCTTGACATTTCCCGGTTTTCCTGACTTTTTAAAATTCTCTGACATGGCCCGGTTTTCCCTGACTGTGGCAACCCCGATTTCGGTGATAGCAGAGCAACCGCGCAAGCGGTGATCCGGGACAAGATCGAAGAAAACCGCAAAATCCGCGATCTTGGAAGCAATTTCCTCCGACACCAGGCATGGAGCGATGGTCGCATTAGCAAACAAATGGCTCACCTCTCCTATAGATGGCCCCATAGAAAACGGCGCGGCCTTGAAAATAAACGCACCGGGCAGCGGGCACTTCGCTGCGCCCATCGCATCGTCAAGGAGCTGCGTTCTCGTATCTTTTTTGCCTCTTGAACTTCAGAGCACCTTCACATTAGAATGACAAGTGCTCGCCGGCCGGCGTGTTATGCCTGATTTGCCGGCCGGAAAAAATCCCGCGACCAAAATCTAACGTGTCCAATAATCTCATGAGCCCCACGTTATGTGCCTTTTGATGGAGCTTGAGGTTCAATAGGCGATGCATTCGTTGGGTTTTAGCATCGACTGATTCGACTGGCGGAGGGAAATTTGAAGAGGTTTCACGGTGCATTATGATGATGGCTCTGGCCCGGTGCTTTGCCTCAAGGCTGCAAGACGGAAAATCACAATTCCCGATGCTCGTTAAATGCGACGATAAGGCGCATAAAGATGAGTTATTACCGCGATTCCCTATTCTTGTAGATCCTGGCCTGATAGTCCGTAAAACACCGGATAAGACGGTCCAATGACTGGGTGATCCATTCGCTGACGCCCCAATCTCAGGAAAATACTTCCTCGACTCCGATTTTTTTCTTCTTGGGGTTTCCAATGAGGCTGATGAAAATTGTTTAAAAAATTCGTCCACTAAGGTAAAGAGGAAGAAAGCTTGATCCTTCTCTAAACCTCAATGTGAAAATGACCGAAGGTTCTTCGTTTGCACTATTCTGGGGTTGGTTTTAAAGCAAATCTGTTGCTTCCTGGAGGAAGCAAAATAATTAACTAACTTCTTAGCCGTCCAGGTTGACCTGGTGGTCAGCGCGTCTAACTCTAAATCAAAAAGTCCCCAGTTCGAATCCCGGTGATGGCGACAAATTTTCAAGGAACGGAAGAGCGGATCTGCAGAAAAAGTCTCCATTTGGTCTCAATCCCTGAAAATTTAAAAGGTCTAGAGCAGGGGTCTGTACTAACCAACTAACCAAGTGCTGTGGCTGTTTGTCTAGCGTCGCGCGTCGTTTAAGACAAAGTTAACTCAAAACTAGAGAGGGCTCCAAGCTCTTGATAGCAAGAAAAAAAAGAGACAAACTTTCTTCTTATCCATTTACATTGTTAGTACGCTACTGGCCTCTGGCCTCTGATGTATTTTCCTCTCCTTAATTCGCTTTACGACAGTTAGATATGACGGCACGTATCTGTCCTACAGACCGATACGGCCATGCTTAGAGGAAACGCCGTATGAACAGCCAGACGTTGTCAAATTTCGTCGGATAAATAACGAATTTTCTGCTAAAGATGTAAACATTTTTCATCGCATTTTTCGAGGAATATCACTCACAATTTATTCTAGCATGCATGAAAATTTCAGGGAAAAATATTGATAACTTGAAGCATGCTCTATCAGGAGAAATTTGACAGTGTTCGGATGGTCATACGACGTTTATGATAAAGGCGATGGGATGAAGGAACGGTAGATGTAGTAATCTGATCCAAAGCTGAGGACGAGGATGAGAAAGTTGACACAAAAACGGTGGCGGCGGCCGGTGCGCGGAACGAGGTGCACGTAGGTCGCAGCGCGGCGCGGCGGAGGAAAAGCACAAAAAAGAAATTAGACGACCTCCAAAGCTAGACCGCCGGAGTCACGGCTCATAAAACGATTTTTAATTATTGTCGCAGCAGCCGCGCCGCCGCCGAGCAAAAACGGCCTGGCCTGCGCGCCCGTTCCCAGGAGATGCAGTCTTCGAGCTCAGCTGCCACGCGGATCCAGAAGCGATAGTGATCGGTTTGTTCCAAGAAGGACGTAATTCCTAAAGGGATGTGCAATGTGCATGGTGTCAACAAACCCAAAATCTGATGACGGAGTCAACGATCACAGTGTCAACAAGCAAAAAAATAACTTCCTCACAAGTATAACCAAAAAAATAGTATCCAGGAGAGGTTTGGGTCACGTGTAAGTAGGTTAGCTCAAAATAGGTCAGGTCAGGGCCGGATTTAGGGGGTGGCCACATGGGCTACGGCCCATGGCGGCAAATTTAGGGGGCGGCAAATTTTGCAATTTTATTAAATGTAACTGTAAAGAAAATTCGGAGTCAGAAAAAAAATTACAAACGAGAAAAGGTGACAAAATCTCTCATTTCCTGAGAGTATATTTCTAATTTTTTCGTCTTTCTGTGATACGAGAGACAGCACCTTTAATTAGTCGAGTTAAGACTAGGAGAGAAACCGAACACGGAATTTGGTCTAGAACGGCGCGGCGCAGAGAGCAATGATGACGAGAACTTGAGAGGAAACGGAGAAACCCTCGGCGCGGCGCGGCGGTCGGCATGTAACACATATTAGCGCCTACAAGACTGCATGAATACTTCACGCATTGCGTCAAAGACAGTGCGGTCGCTGCGGTCAGCAGCGGGCGGCGTGAAACGCATAGCGCCTACAAGACTGCGTGAATATTTCACGCATTGCGTCAAAAACAGTGCGTGCAGCAGCAGTCGGCATGAAACGCATGCATACAAAACTGTAGGAATACTTCACGCATTGCGCCAAACACAGAGCGGTCAACGCGGCGCGGCCGGCGTCGGAAGTTAAGATCATTAAAGCACATTTATGTTTGTTCTGTAATTATTTTGTCGTTAATTTCATACACTTAAATGAAAGGCCTTGTCCACACAGAGATAGGTTTACGGAACGTAACTATCGCGCCAAGTTTCGTGAACTTTTGCTAGTAGTGTTGACAGGGCTTTGGCAAAAAATGTGCCCAACACGACTAGGTAAACGCGTCTTATGAGCCCCTCCCCCTCCGGCACGTTCACTTGATAATTTTTATTGATGTTTCAAAACGAATGAGAAGGGGGCGGCAAAATACATGCGGCCCATGGGCGGCAAGTAAGTAAATCCGGCCCTGGGTCAGATAAGACTAAACAACACACGTAAAGCAAGACTTGCAAATTAAAAGATGTTATAAAGGGAAGTTTTAGGTTTCGTTGACACAATATTATTTTTGAGTGATCATGGTGTCAAGAAAAATTGGGTAAATTATTTATTGACACCATGCTGCGTGCGTCTTAAAGTCCAATCGTGAGGGAGGTCGATGGTGAGAACAAATTGACATCCGAGAACTTAGAGGTAGAGGATCTAATTTTCATCGATACTGCGTGTGGGTGTGATAGAAAATAATTATATTTTTCGGATAAAAAAAAAAAGAAATTTCAAGGTTGCTTGACGAAATTCCAATCGGACTTTTCAGGGTTAGGCGACATTATCTGACTTTCCCAGCTTTTTAATGGCTTTTCGAAAATTGACACCTCGTTCACATTAAAGAGCGAACAAAATACTCCAGACAATCACAGTAAAAATATGAATTAACTTCTTAGAAAATTCGTTTTTTTTTATAAAAAGAGATATGACAACGTCCGAAAGTACATACGGCGTTTTTTCATAGCTCGGCACGATAGATCATCCGATCCAACGAGCGGGTAATCAAAATTCCACGAAAATATCACTGGAAAATACATTCGTGCCTGGGCGAATTGCTGATTTAATGACGATGCATAATTGCCATCACTGCATTCTCAAGGAGAATAGAGAAGGGCTTTTCCGACCCGCGTTGCTCGACACATTCCGTTCGTTTCGCTAGTTGCGAGGCAGGGCCCTTGGCGATTTTTTTTTTTTTTTTTTTTTAGAAAAATTGCAATTTTCCTCAGGAATTTGCTGTCTATTCCCTGAATAACTCATACAAATAGATAGATACACCGGAGGCAAGTAGAAGTCATCAGCAATTTACAATCCTCTAGTCTTGAATAGGTAAAATTGGACGTTTTTCTGTCAAACGGAACTAAGCGCCGATTTGAGTTCCTTTTGAGGAATTTAGAGTGCCGGATAGCGCGTTCTGTCAAACGGAACTAAGCGCCATGGAAAAGCATTGCGAGTGTAAAAGACGGAATGAGCCTGACGCTCTGCTTCGCCGCCAATCCAAGCCCCCCTCTACCTTCCTCCCCCGATGGCGCTTAGTTCCGTTTGACAGAAATACGTCCAATTTAGAGACAAGGAAACTTAGAGAAAGAACTATTTCGGTTAAATATGCATTGTCACCTGCCAAATATTAAACAAATTTCCGATTCCGTGGAGTGGCCGATTTCGGCCCGAATCGCAACCCCTTCTCTGTACTCAAAAATTACAGGATCAGTTCATATAAACAGAGAGCTGTTCACTGGAAAAAAAAACAAACACATTGGATCTAGAGTCCGGACTCTTAAAAACATCGACACGAAAAAATACTCTCGATTCAATCGGATTTTCGCTTAAATCAAGAACCAAGCCTCTTAATTTGAGCGGATTTCCTTTTGATTTAAGCAAAAATCTGATTGAATCAAGAGTATTTTTTCTTGTCAATTGGTTTTCAAGAGTCTGGACTCTAGATCCAATGTGCTTTTCTTTCCAGTGTTGAGTCCCGACTCATCAAAGATTGGTGAAAATTGCGTGGACCGCGCAAACGCCCGGAATCTCGCGGCAACATCCATCGATGCGACGATGACCTCCATTTTCAACTCCTATTTTCGGCGTGTGATGTGCGCTTCGTGATTCGACCCGGAGACCATTTTCCCGAGTCCATCGCACACAACGTGCGTCCGACAAAACCGTACGATTCATCCGTGCCGCATGCGCATTTTCCAAGCTACGAAATCACAGAGCGCAGCAGAGGCTGAGCGTGGTGGTCAGTCTGACCGGCCACTTTGGTCATGCACGAAGCTGCCAGTTTCACCCAGGTCCTCAGAATTCTCTATGAGAAGTGAAGAGAATGACGCGAACAACGGCAACGCTGGTGCATGTATGCGTTGGACTGTTGCGAGTCACGCGTGTCATTCGCGACGAAGAAAACATGGCAAGAATCCACGAGTCACTTTGGAAAGTCTCCATTCCCGCCACGTCGTGACGTCGTCTCGCGTCACCGCAGTGCAGCAGGCTGGACACGACGCGACGTCGCGTCGGTCAGCTGACGCACGGCCGTCATTCCGTTCTCACGTGAGCCCTGGATAGCATGGACGCATATGGACAATGGGGCTCATATCAAAGAACGGCAATGCCTTTCAGTCGGTGAGGCGAAGGAGAGGGAACGGCAGGTTGATGGTCGTACTGACACTAACTGCATTCACCATTTTGACACCCTCTTTGCGTCTGTGTGCGGTAGGACCGGACCGGAGGTGAGAATTTATACAGAAAGGTGCCAGCGGGCTGATTATTGAAATTGATAGACAAAGCTGTGGACAAAGAAGACGTAGGGAGTATGGAGCGATCCTATTGGCTAAAATGGGTGGTTTTTATGGACTACAGGAGTAAATGATGGACTAACTATGGAGCCCGGTTGACGTTAGTTAGTCTATTACCTACCTCCTTTGTCCATTGCAACCACCCGTTTCCACCGGTAGGTGGATCCCTCCATGTTACTTTCGTCTTCTTTGTCTGTAGCTCTGTCTATCAATTTCTGTAATCGGCTCGCAGTGCAAAAAATCTATTATGCCTAACGTAGTCAAACCAGGGGTCCAAGAAACGCCTAGTCTTTAAGAGATCCGTAGATCGCGGCAATCCTACGACTAGAAGAACTAGAAACCACCGGTCGCACCGAACAACCCGCTGGGCGGTTGGTACAGACATACGACGCATGCATGGTTCAGACCTTTCAAATTTCCAGGGATCAGGACGGAGAAGGATCTGTTCAAGCAGATCCACTCGTCAATCCCGTGAGAATCCGTCGCCACCACTGGAATTCGAACCTGGGACCAATTGACAAAAAATTCAGGACCTCCTCGATGGAAAAATTTAGTACTTTTCCAGTACCTGTAAGGAACAAAATTCGCAAAAATTCGAATTCCACGAAGAATCGCGACAGTCGGAGCTCATTGTTAGCCAGAACATGCTGTGGCTGCACAATCGCAATTTTTCCGCACCTTCTTGCGGAATTTCCGTACTTTTTCGGTACTTCCGGACCGCCTCTTGAAAATCAGCACTATTTCCGGACTTTCGGGACTTTCCGGACCGATGGACACCCTGAGAAGAGTAGATCTCAGCCGAGGGCTTTCCCCGGAGCGGGAAAGTTTCCACTTCCATGCCTGTGACGAGTAGGATCTCCTTTAAAGCCCGATACCCTCACACTGAAAAAAAAATATTGGTGTATCTACTGAGAAAAGGGTAAAATTACCAAGAATTCAGGGTTCTATTTAATCCCAGTTTTTTCTTGGTAAAATTACCATTTATGGAATTGGTAATTTTACCGATAATCTCGGTAAAATTATTGCACTTTCTCGGTAATTTTACTGGACCTTGGTAAAAACACCAATATTTTTTATCGACTGTGTTAGAATTACCGAGATAAAATGGCAAAGCTACCGGGAATTGCTTACCAATAAAAGTGGTATTCTTACCTGAAGAAAACAGTAAAAATACCGTTTTTTAGGTAAGCTTACCAGTCTGTATTGGTAAAATCACCAATAATTGGTAAAAAAAGTGAGATGGTAAAGGTACCAACGGACCCTGGTAAAAACGCCGATAATTTTTTTTTTCAGTGCAATTCTGGCGGGAGCGAGGTTGTCATGGCAAATAACCAACTGTTGCTTCCGGAGTCGAACAAGAATGCATTGTTTGGATTCAATTGAAAAGCTCGAGTCACGGGACGTATGATTGATGCTTCCATCCCTTTCTACGCGGCGGCGGCGGCGAGTAAGTTGAATGCCCGCGATAACAGCAACAGAAACAAATCCAATCGTCGCGCACTTTCTTTTCATTGAAGCGTGGCGAGGCACCGGCTCCCCGCGCACCACGCCTGAGCTGTAAACTTGCAAAGTTTATTGTGCTCGCCGCGGCCAACAATCAGGGGCCGCCTTTTCTCCAAGCTCTGTTGCCGAAGCACGAGACAAACCATTTTTCATGGCAACTCATCCAACTTTCGATGAATATTTTCCAAGCTAGAATTCTCCTAAGTGCAATAAAGATTAGCTAAATGACAAAAAAAAATCCGATTCTCTCGAGGGGAGTTTCAGCTCCTTACAACTCTGGAGCCAAAGGGAGACCCTCCACTAACCTCTTGGCGACAGGTGGAAACTTTAACTGTTGTGTATTCAATATTTCCTCATGGACAATTATTAAAGAGCTTTCTGGAAAAGGGGCACAAACCGAAAAATTATCTTTGTACAGACATGCCTTCCGCGTTCCGGACTCAAAGGCCGAAAGTTACAGGCGTCGCAACCAGAGCAATCGAAGCTACGGCTTCAGCGCCCGGAACTTTCGGCCTCTGAGCCCGAAAGGGACAGTATGTGTAAAAGGCCCGTAAGTTTTGTTTTAGTGTAGCGTCTCTACAGGATGAAATAAATTTGGAAAAATTGATCTTCCGGACCAAAGCTAAGAGCAACTTAACGATCTCCATTTTCAATTTACCGTCAGTCATATTGTTTCAAAAATGTAATAGAAAATTTCGGTTAAATTTCAAAATTTCATTTACGGTGAAATTTTACAACCAGAGTCACAGCTCAATAATAATCGATTCTGGCGCCTTAGAGTGATGCCTAAGCATTGACAACGGCTCGAAAATGCGAGGAAAGTTGGTTTCCGGTCTGGGCTCAAGTGTGAATAAAGCTCCAAAAGGCGCCATGACACACTTCGCGCTCCGTCTAGTCTGCCGTGCTAAGGAAGAACGCCGTATGAACATTCGTGAGTTGCCAAATTTCTCTCGATAAAATATTTATTTTTGACGGCAACCATGTCCATTTTCCCTTGACATTTTAGATAGTTTAGATTAAATTGCGTACAAAATCGTCTGAAAGTTTTGGAAAAAAATATTCACAAATTACCCGGTAATTTCGGTTTTTATCGAAGGAAACTTAGCAACATCTAAAGGTTCATACGGCGTTCTTCCTTAGCACGGCAGTAGTGTCTGCCGGCTGCGGCTGCGCAGTGCGCTTGTCCATTTGCCTATTGTCGCCAATAAAACCATTACAGGCTCGTCTTGGCGGAGAAATTTAAAGAGTTGAATCTCCAGTTTGATTACCCCCATAAAATACCGTATCTTGCGCTCATTTCGGGCGACAAACTGCGCGGGACAAGTCAATGGAAGCTGCAGTTTCAATGCTCATGTACTCGAAGTGGGTTCGACGGTGAGGTTCCTATAAACGGAAGAAATTGTACATCTCGTCGGATGTGAAGTGTAATTTGCCGTATCCCTGATCATTGATCATAGCTAGGAACCGCCCGATTAGTAACCGTTTTGGAGCGCGCGTCAATTTGAATTTGAAATCTCTCAACAACCTGGCTCGTTTAGCGGGAGAGGCAGGACATTCACTTTCTAAGACCACGATGAATTAAATTTTTCTTGATTCATTTGAAAAGTAAGAGTCTAAAATCATCGCCACAAAAACTACTGGCATTTTTTTTAAATTCGTGAAAATGTATCGTAGGTGGTGTATTTGTCACGTTTATTTTTCTTTTGGTAAAAAATAGATAAACAACTGTTTTGTCAACGATTCTGTAAGAACCTTTCTTGTATTCAATTTTGATATAAAAATTATAGAGCAGCTGTGGCTCGACTTTTAAAAATCTTTCCTCTAAGGTTTCGAAAAAAAGACATTCTTCTTTCATGATTATTTATTTGCTTTGATTTTTTTTTAGAAACTACTAACTTTCATCCTGCCTTTTTCCAACATCGAAATTTCAAAATGTTCCTCTCTCTTTCGGCCGACAACCACGATAACTATACTTGTCGTACCGACCAAAAGTCATTTTGGTTATTTTCCAACAGTTGTCAGGAAAAAATAACTATGTAGGATATGTTTCTCATATTAAATTATTTGTCTATGGGCTGAACATTTGCATGTACTTATCAGATTTCACAAATAACATCACTTTACTCTGAAAATAAATGGATAAATAAAAGCCCTCGCCTCGTTAGAATTGAAATGTCTAGTAGCGAAATAATAAAAAAGCAATTGCTCGAGATGGAGGGTGCTTGAAATAGAACAAAACGTCTCAGTTAAGAAGGTACCCAACCTAATAAGGTGCTTCATGGGTGACGATAACTGAAATTTTACAAAGCCAAGGTTAAATCCCAGTAAGATGCTTACAGCAGCTTACTCCAGCCGAGGTCAAGAATGTTAATCTTTCCTTCGAAACATCTCTGTAGGAGCAGAGGCTAGAGAGAGAAGAATTCGAAAGAGGACTGGGACGAAGAGTAGACTGCTGTGCTCAGGAAAAACGCCGTATGAACATTCGAGGGTTGCCAAACTTCTCCGAACAAGTAATGAATTTTTAAAGAAAGTTCTGTATATTTTTCCTTGAAATTTTCAGATATTTTAGATTGAAGGGCGAATACAATAGTCTGAAAAATTTGAAGACAAATATTCACGATTTTCGCGATGAATGGGGTTTATTGAAGGAAATATGGCAACGCCTGAAGGCTCATACTGCGTTCTTCCTTAGCACGACAGTAGAGAAGGCAAGAGCGGAGGGACCAGACCCACCACGCCTGATTGTAATTGTTATAGTCGTTCTGCTTCATTCCTATGTTCTTGCACAAGCGATTAATTGAATAATTGTGCCCGTCTCTGATGGATTTTGTTTTTTGATGCCTAAGGAGTAGGACGTACACTGTTCAACACTTCCACTTTTATTTTTGATCTGAGTTACTTCGATTAACTTTTGTTCGGTCTGATCAACTAAGAGGACTTGGTTGTTCGACCCAATATTTGGTTACCTAAAACTACCGAAACTGTAGGATACGGTATTTTTTGGGTTTTTGTTTAATTTGTTTTGTTTTGTTTTTTTTTTCTGTTACTCTGAGCCATTCGGGGATGAAGAAAATTCTCGATGTTACTCAGAAGTTGCGCCTTCCGAGTGTCTAGCGCGGAGAAAGATCAGTAACGCGATCCAGCTTTGATTCTGGCAGCCTGCGCCTGACTTTCAACGGGGTTGCAAACTTTCAACCGAAAGGTTTAGATTCATCCCAACATTTGTCCAACATTTGGACGTAAAAGTTCATAATATCCTGCGGAATTCCAGATTTTTCCGACAACGAAAGTGAAAACTTGATAGTTACAGAAAAAAATCCCATGATCAACACGGAGCCTCGCTAAAAAAGGGTGTTTTTTCACCCCTACTTTTATACCCGAATTGGGCAATGAGATAAGGGTGAAATGAAAGCTAGTAAGGCATCTTCCAGGCAAAGTTTCAACTTGCAGTGATACCTCGTTTAAGCTGTACAGTGTCGCCAAATTAGCATTTTTCATGTGCTGAAATAAAGGAATCCTGAACTAATAGGTCAGTGCACCATGATTAGATAGACTAATACATCGGTAGCCGGCGAAATCACGTTTTATTTGCAAAGCTGTTGTAAAATTCACGTGTAATTCATAAAGCAGGGGTAAAAAATATTTTAAAAAATCCTGCGATAAAAGGGATTTTGGAAATGGGAAGGCCTATTTGAAAAATTCAAAGGCTAAGAACTGACTGCGTCCCTTGCAGTAATTTGCACATCTGGAAGCATCCCTCAGCGAAAACCTCGCCGCCCCCAACTGAATCAGTGAAGAAAACATGTTAATGCTTTCATATTCCCACAGCGAAACAGCTGATTCATTGAGGGCTTTCGGCCGCGGTCGGCCTGCGTTGAAAACTTAACGGCATTATTTTTAATGCCGCTACGGATACTCGAACCGGGTTGTCGGAGAGACCCCCTCCTTGGGCCGGTAGTTCACCGGCGCGAGGATTTTCGGACGGCGAAGTGGCAATGGCGGGAGGTTGTGTGCCATTCTTGAGTTTCGAGTAGGTTCATGCGATCGGCGCACAGTGGATCAATTCAATTCGAGAAGTCGGACATGAAATATTTTACTAAAACTGCAAATTTTGATGTTTTTTCCGCCATATTTTAAATTTTAAGGGGTCCTTACAGGAAAAATTTTATGAGGAAAGCAGTGGAACCCCTTTAAGAACCTCAAAGTTTAGTATAAATGAAGTTATAAGCGTTTAAAGTTTTCAAATTTTGTCCGTCCTCTCCTATCAGGGTGTCTACTAAAGCAGGGTGGCCAAAAATCAGTACTTTTTCAGAACATTCCCAAAAAATTCAGTACCTCTTTAAAAGAAAAATTCAGTACTTTTTCGGTACCTCCAATTGACGAATTTCGAAGAATTTCAACAATTTGAATTTCTCATTCAAACTGCGACAAAAATGGAAAAAATTCCGGACCTTCTTGCGGAATTTCCGCACTTTTTCAGGACTTCCGGACCGCCCCAAAAAAGTCAGAACTATTTCCGGACTTTCCGAAATTCCGGACTTGTACACGCCCTGCCTATTGACTCGAACCACTGTGCGGCGAGCCCAGAGCCGGAGAGCGGTGCGCGAGGATTCTCATGGAACAGGTCTCCACGTTCGGACGCATCGGACACCGAGACTTGGAAGTCGGGGGACNGGGGGGCCGCGTTCCCGGGGGAAGCGGCAACGGCGCGAGCGGCCACGTCGAGGCCCAGACTGGCGGATTCGCGGCGCGGGACTCGGACGCTCGACTTGGATTACGCCTACTGCCCCTACCGGACTCACCTCTGCAAAAGCTCTGTTATGATCAGTTCCCGCGTTGAGAGGAAAAAAAGTTCGGCAGGTGGTGCCGGTGGTGGTTCTTTGGGAATTAGTAAACATTGATACGCGTCCCGAACGTGATGAAAATGGGAATGATTGAGAAAAATGCCAGGATAAACAAACATTAAAACTAACGGATTCAATAACCAGGGTGTCTACTAAACAGGCTGGCCAAAAATCAGTACTTTTACAGTGCTTCTTCAGTACACTCCCGAGAAATTCAGTACCTACTCAACAGAAAAATTCGGAACTTTCAGTAACTCCTACTGACGAAATTCGAAAAATTTAAAAAAAAATGAATTTCCCGCTCAAATTGTGACAAAAATGAAAAAAATTCCGGACTTTCTTGCGAAATTTCCGCACTTTTTCAATACTTCCAGACCGGCCTTGAAACATCAGTACTATTTCCGAACTTTCCGGACTTGTAGACACCCTGATGACATTTCTCTGTAGTTCAGTTCCAGTTTTACCTTCCTCTCCTGTTCTGAAACAACATTTACTTACTATGCTATATTTTGGGTTATTTTTCTCAACATTTTGACATTTTTTATGTTGTAATCAGTGACGTCATAAAAATTACACAACTGAACTGGCACAACTGAACATTTGCACTTCCTTCACCAATAATGTCTATGCGTCAAACCACTCGTGTTTGTCGGTGCGCCTACTTTTTTTCTCTGCGTTAAAGTCTCCGAGGTAATTCCAGTATTTCACCGTATTGGCGATCCACCATGTCAATTATCGCAGTCATCCCGCCTCTAAGACATCCGAGTTGGGCTGGATGACTCAAACGCAGGTAGATCGACTAGGCACTAGGCCAGACGCCCAGGCCAGCGGGCAGGGATTCCATTTTCGAGTGCCGAACACGTCTGGAAAGAGGTAAGGAGGTGCAAACTACTTTCAGAGTGTGATTGCTGGCCAGGTCCATGCCAAACCAGGCTCGCCGAGGAAATTGGCGGACCAGGCCAAGTGTGCGTTCGGCACTTCCGAGTCTCGTCTCTCGTCGCGGTGCCAGTGCGTCAGCATGCCCTGGTTCTCTACTTTCACATCGGCGGCCCATGTGATGCTCATGGCTGGCTTCGTAATAGAAGCGCGGACGCCGGCCGGCGCGGCGCACGGTGGATCCAGTCGATGGGGGAGGTCGGACAAAATTTGGAAACTTCAAACGACAATAACTCTGTTCACGCAAAATTCAGAGGTTCTCAGAGCGGTTGAATGGAGATGTTGCATGTGTGAGGAATTTGCGATTTGATTAATAATTCTTATGTACAAGTTCGCGAGAAACACGATGGTGCCACTGGTTTTTCTGAAATCCCAAAGCTCAAAAAAGCTCTCAAGTTAAGGCCAAAATGGAGGGGATATCCCACGCTATCCTGAGAGTCCACCTCTACATCAAGATTAACTTTCCATACAAAGATAGGGAGCAAATACATTAGCAGGGTTGCCGTGTTTTCAGTTTCAGAGTCACCAAATAAAGTGGCAGCCCTGTCAATGTGTTTGCTCCCTATCTTTGCATAGAGAGTTTGCCTTGATGTAGAGGTGGACGCTCAGGATAGCGTGGGATATCCCCTCAATTTTGAGAGCCTCAATTTTTTTTTTCAACTTGAGAGCTTTTTTGAGCTTGGGAGTTGATTTCAGAGAATACCAGCGGCACCATCGTGTTTCTCGCGAACTTTTAAATAGGAATCAACAGTCAAATCGCAAATTCCTCACATATGCAACATCTCCATTGGTTTCCTAGTAAAATTTTCTTCTAGAAACAGCCCTTGAAATTTAAAATGTGACGAAATAAACATCAAAATTAGCAGTTTTATTCAAAAAT
This sequence comes from Bemisia tabaci, assembly GCF_001854935.1. NCBI lineage: Eukaryota > Metazoa > Arthropoda > Insecta > Hemiptera > Aleyrodidae > Bemisia > Bemisia tabaci. Next base: position 220,490 of record NW_017547201.1, read on the forward strand.
TTCATGTCCGGCCTCTCAAATTGAGTCGATCCACTGTGCGGCGCGGCGTTCGCGTTGAATGATGAACTTGGAGCTTCAGCCGCCTCTCGGGTACACGACCTTCGACTCCTCCCAAGCCTCATTCCTAGTCGGCATCGTAGAAGTTATAATTGAATTCGTGCCCGAAAATGCGCCGCCATTCTCGCGGTTAAATATGAGCACGCAACTATTTTGACACCCCGGCAGTTGTTTTGCCTGATTGAAAAAGTAAAGGTGCATCGGAGAAATAAGGTCTAATGAATCTGGAGTCCAGTAGAGTCCCTTTATACTGAGAGTCAAGACAACACCCCTCATGGAGTCACAAACGGGAATAAAGATTACAGAAATTGAACGTTCTTTGTAATCTTTGATCGGCCCATTCTTAAATTCCTTTCTCCGTTCCTTCTCTCATTCCGTTTGTTCCTTGCCGAACCCGTAATTCCCTGGTCCATTCCAGATTATAATCTTTGCAATTGGTGAAAATGTAATCTTTATTCCCGTTTGTGACACTGTGAAGGCCTAAAATACGGGAACCAATCAGAGATGGATTCACATTGTCTTGACTCTCAGTATAAAGGGACTCTAGAGTCCAGACTCTTATAAAAATTTACGAGGGAAAATAATCTTGAATATTTTTGCTTGAATCAAAAAGAAATACGCTTAAATTAAGTGACTAGGCTCTTGATTCAAGCAAAAGTCCAATTGAATCAATGTTATTTTTCCTTTCGTTTCTTTCTATAGTTGTCAGAAATCAGAGAATCTGGAGTAATCCGGTCGGGGGAAACTTGGAAAAGTCAGAAAATTTTACCCGCCAAATCTGTAGACGCCGTGTGAGGTCATTTACGACGAAGAGCACACTACACAATCGTGGATCCAGCTAATGGCGTTTAAGATTTTTTGAAATTTTACGCCTCCATCACTGAGTGTTTTGATGAAACGACGGAATAGATGGCCATTGAAGCGCACGTCTTGCGTGTTGAGACGAGGATTTTCGGATCCCATTTACATTAACTGTGACGAGTAGTGGGGGCGGAGTCCGCGGGGGAGGCGCGCTTGTAAGGAGACGACTGTCACGTGCGCACGATTATCTTCCAAATTGTGACTTATGAGCAACCGAGGAACGAAACGTGGGGCCGGCGACACGGGCTCATTTCGGTGTTCAGTAGTCACCGTTTGTCTCAAACAACGACGCAAGAAGAACGCGACTCTACCAAACTTTTGCCGGTATTAGAGGGGTCTTCTGGGAAACTCGAGGGGGTTTTTTTTTGGGGGGGGGGATTTATTCGCAATTTAACATGCATCTGAAAATTTCCAAGAGATATTTTTGTTAGGGGCCGTCTTTAAATTATGGAACGAGCTTTTCAGCATTTTTGACCCCCCCCCTCCCCATGGTAACGTTGCATGGTGTCAACGATCATGGTGTCAACAAACCCAAAATCTGATCATGGAGTCAACAATTGTTGACGTCGTGCTCAGGCAATAAAACGCAAAAATNGTCTGCCGGCTGCGGCTGCGCAGTGCGCTTGTCCATTTGCCTATTGTCGCCAATAAAACCATTACAGGCTCGTCTTGGCGGATTTAAAGAGTTGAATCTCCAGTTTGATTACCCCCATAAAATACCGTATCTTGCGCTCATTTCGGGCGACAAACTGCGCGGGACAAGTCAATGGAAGCTGCAGTTTCAATGCTCATGTACTCCATGTGGGTTCTATGGTGAGGTTCCTATAAACGGAAGAAATTGTACATCTCGTCGGATGTGAAGTGTAATTTGCCGTATCCCTGATCATAGCTAGGAACCGACCGATTAGTAACCGTTCTGGAGCGCGCGTCAATTTGAATTTGAAATCTCTCAACAATCTGGCTCGTTTAGCGGGAGAGGCAGGACATTCACTTTCTAAGACCACGATGAATTAAATTTTTCTTGATTCATTTGCAAAGCAAGAGTCTAAAATCATCGCCACAAAAACTACTAGCATTTTTTTAAGTTCGTGGAAATGTATCGTAGGTGGTGTATTGGTCACGCTTATTTTTCTTTTGGTAAAAAATAAATAAACAACTGTTTTGTCAACGGTTCTGTAAACACCTTGCTTGTATTCAATTTTGATATGAAAATTATAGAGCAGCTGTGGCTCGACTTTTAAAAATCTTTCTTCTAAGGTTTCGAAAAAAGGTACCTATTCTTTTTCCATGATTATTTATTTGCTTTGATTTTTTTTTAGAAACTTCCAACTTTCATCCTGCCTTTTTCCAACATCGAAATTTCAAAATGTTCCTCTCTCTTTCGGCCGACGACCGCGATAATTATACTTGTCGTACCGACCAAAAGTCATTTTGGTTATTTTCCAACAGTTGTCGGAAAAAAATAACTATGTAGGATATGTTTCTCATACTAAATTATTTTTCTATGGGCTGAACATTTGCATGTACTTATCAGATTTCACAAAAAACATCACTTTACTCTTGAAATAAACGGATAAATAAAAGCCCCCGCCTCATTAGAATCGAAATGTCTAGTAGCAAAATAATAAAAAAGCAATTGCTCGGGATGGAGGGTGCTTGAAATAGAACAAAACGTCTCAGTTAAGAAGGTACCCAACCTAATAAGGCGCTTCATGGGTGACGATAACTGAAATTTTACAAAGCCAAGGTTAAATCCTAGTAAGATGCTTACAGCAGCTTACTCCAGCCGAGGTCAAGAATGTTAATCTTTCCTTCGAAACATCTCTGTAGGAGCAGAGGCTAGAGAGAGAAGAATTCGAGAGAGGACTGGGACGAAGAGTAGACTGCTGTGCTCAGGAAAAACGCCGTATGAACATTCGAGGGTTGCCAAACTTCCCTGGACAAGTCATGAATTTTAGAAGAAAATTGTGCATATTTTTCCTTGAAATTTCCAGATATTTTAGATTAAAGTGGGAATAAAACAGCCTAAAAAATTTGAAGAAAAGTTTTCATAATTTTCGCGATGAATGCGGTTTTTATTGAAGGAATATGGCAAATATGGCAACGTCTGAAGGCTCATACTGCGTTCTTCCTTAGCACGACAGTAGAGCGGGCAAGAGCGGAGGCACCAGACCCACCACGCCTGATTGTAATTGTTAGTCGTTCTGCTTCATTCCTATGTTCTTGCACAAGCGATTAATTGAATAATTGTGCCTGTCTCTGATGGATTTTGTTTTTGATGCCTAAGGACGTTCAACACTTCCGCTTTTATTTTTGATCTGAGTTACTTTGATTAACTTTTGTTCGGTCAGATCAACTGAAAGGACTCGTTTGATGTAGAGTAGTTTGATGGACTAAATTTTATGCTAAATCTACCGAGACTGTGGGTCACTCTGAGACATATGGGGATGAAGGTAACGTCCTACTGAACTAACGTTCTCTTGTTTCTCTCGATGTCACTCAGAGGTTCCGACTTGCCAGCGGCTGAAGCATTAGACAGTTAGCGACTGAAATGTTTTAGTGTAAGTTTTCTGTGTTTAGGTGGAAACTATAGTTCCCAGTATCTCCGGTATCCAGTTTCTCAGTTCTCTCAGTATACTGAGAGCACTGAGCGCGAGAATATCCTTGGTTTATAAACTGGACAATTTTTGGAGGGAATATGACAAGATAACCTAATCTGCTAAAATACATGTGTTCAAATGGGGATGATGCCGCCAGATGACGTCACCAGCGGGGCGATTATTGAAACGTCATCGACTCTATGTCGCCGCTTACGACAAGACATAGCCCTATCTTAACCGTGCAATATATCGCAATTCGATGTCTTATCGGGCTGGTTTAAATTTCAATAATCGGCCCGCAGGCGGTACATTGTCGCCTTATTCAATCTATTTTAACACTATTTCCCATATTATAAAAAAATCATAAAACATACTGCAAAATCAGCGGTTCAAGCACTCTCAGATGATGCTATAAAAATTTACGTACGAATTCTCCATTTGTAGGCTAGGAACTTTCCGCATCCCTGCAGTAACCTGAACACCCGCGGAAGCCCCCTTATCGAAAATCATGCCACCCCCAACTGAATCGGCGAGCAAGAAATGTTAATACTTTCATATTCCCACAGCGAAACAGCTGATTCATTGAGGGCTTTCGGCCGCGGTCGGCCTGCGTTGAAAACTTAACGGCATTATTTTTAATGCCGCTACGGATACTCGAACCGGGTTGTCGGAGAGACCCCCTCCTTGGGCCGGTAGTTCACCGGCGCGAGGATTTCCGGACGGCGAAGTGGCAATGGCGGGAGGTTGTGTGCCATTCTTGAGTTTCGAGTAGGTTCATGCGATCGGCGCACAGTGGATCGATTCAATCAGAGAGGTCGGACATGAAATTTTTGACTAAAACTGCAAATTGTCATGTTCATTTTGTCACATTTTTAATTTCATGGGGTGATAATGGAAGAAAATATTACGGGGAAACCAATGGAACCCCTTTTAGAATGTCAAAGTTTAGCATAAATGTAGTTATAAGCGTTTAAAGTTTCCAAATTTTGTCTGTCCTCTCCTATTGACTCTAGGGTGTGTACTGAAACAGACTGGTTGAACACCAGTTCTTTTACAGTGCTTTATTAGTACATTCCCGAGAAATTCAGCACCTCTTCAACAGAAAAATTCAGTACTTTTCAGTACCTCCAATCAACGAAATTTGAATTTCTCGTTCAAATTGCGACAAAAATGACGCAAATTCCGGACCTTCTTGCGGAATTTCCGCACTTTGTCGGTACTTCCGGATCTGGACTGCCTTTGAAAAATCAGTACTATTTCTACACCTTCCGGAAATTCCGAACTTGTAGACACCCTGTTCGAACCACTGTGCGGCGAGCCCAGAGCCGAAGAGCGGTGCGCGAGGATTCTCATGGAACAGGTCTCCACGTTCGGACGCATCGGACACCGAGACTTGGAAGTCGGGGGACGAGGGNGGGGGCCGCGTTCCCGGGGGAAACGGCAACGGCGCGAGCGGCCACGTCGAGACCCAGACTGGCGGATTCGCGGCGCGGGACTCGGACGCTCGACTTGGATTACGCCTACTGCCCCTACCGAACTCACCTCTGCAAAAGCTGTGCTAGGACCAACTGCCACGTAGAGGGGTAAAAAGTGCGGGAGGAAGTGGTCCTTTAGGATTTTGTAAACATTGATAAGACGTCCCGAACGTGATGAAAATCGGAAATTTTGTGGAAAATGCGGCTGCATAAACAATCACTAAAACCAGCAGGTTTAATGAGTTTTTCCAGAGGCTCGATTCCAACTTTATCCTTCTGATATATTTTGAACTATTTTCCGCAAAATGTTGACATTTTTCGTTCGGGTCTAAGACCGATTTCCGCTTTGAGGGAAGCCAAAGTGATGAAGGTGGTGGTCTTTTGGGAATTTGGAAACATTGACGGACGTCCCGAAAGAGATGAAAACTGGAAACTTTGTGAAAAATCCCTAGATAAACAATCATTAGAACTATAGCACATTTAATGACATTTCCCTGGGGTTCGATCCCACTTTTACTCTCCAGTTCTAAAACAACATTTATTTCGCTATAATTTGTATTGTTTTCTTCAAACTTTTGAAATTTTTTGTGCTGTGATCAGTGACATCATTAGACTACAGACAAAATGACGGCGAAATTATAGTTGGCCGCAACCACTTGTGTTTCTTGTGTGGAATACACAGCTGCGATTTTTATGCAGATCAGTATACAATATTCTACGATGTTATTTAATTTCGATCTTTTGCTTGCCCACTTTAGCCACTGGGTGGTGCAACTTAAGTGAACAAATGCTGCACAACTGCACACATTTCTTCACGAAAGCGTTGTCTTAATGCGTCAAGCCACTCGTGTTTGTAGGCACGTCAACTTTTCTTCACCGCGTTAAAGTCTCCGCGGTTATCCCAGTATTTTGCCATATTGGCTGTCGATCCACCGTGTCAATTATCGCAGTCATCCCGACTCTACGACATCCGAGTTGGGCCGTCCGGATGACTCATTGGCGGTTGGATCGACTAGGCACTAGGCCAGACGCCCAGGCCAGCGGGCAGGGATTCCATTTTCGAGTGCCGAACACGTCTGGAAAGAGGTAAGGAGGTGCAAACTACTTTCACAGTGTGATTGCTGGCCATGCAGGTCCATGCCAAACCAGGCTCGCCGAGGAAATTGGCGGACCAGGCCGAGTGTGCGTTCGGCACTTCCGAGTCTCGTCTCTCGTCGCGGTGCCAGTGCGTCAGCATGCCCTGGTTCTCTACTTTCACATCGGCGGCCCATGTGATGCTCATGGCTGGCTTCGTAATAGAAGAGCGGACGCCGGCCGGCGCGGCGCACGGTGGATCTAGAGTCCCTTTATACTGAGAGTCGAGACAATGTGAATCCATTTCTGATTGGTTCCCGTATTTTAGGCCTTCGCAGTGTCACAAACGGGAATAAAGATTACATTTTCACCGATTGCAAAGATTATAATCTGGAATGGACCAGGGAATTACGGGTTCGGCAAGGAACAAACGGAATGAGAGAAGGAACGGAGAAAGGAGTTTGAGAATGGGCCGATCAAAGATTACGAAAAACGTTCAATTTCTGTAATCTTTATTCCCGTTTGTGACTCCATGAGGGGTGTTGTCTTGACTCTCAGTATAAAGGGACTCTAGGTGGATCGAGTCAATGGGGGAGGTCGGACAAAATTTGGAAACTTCAAACGACAATAACTCTGTTTACGCAAAATTCAGAGGTTCTAAGAGCGGTTGAATGGAGATGTTGCATGTGTGAGGAATTTGCGATTTGATTAATAATTCTTAGGTACAAGTTCGCGAGAAACACGATGGTGCCACTGCTTTTTCTGAAATCCCAGAGCTCAAAAAAGCTCTCAAGTTGAGGCCAAAATGGAGAGGATATCCCACGCTATCCTGAGAGTCCACCTCTACATCAAGATTAACTTTCCATGCAAAGATAGGGAGCAAATACATTAGCAGGGTTGCCGTGTTTTCAGTTTCAGAGTCACCAAATAAAGTGGAAGCCCTGTCAATGTGTTTGCTCCCTATCTTTGCATGGAGAGTTTGCCTTGATGTAAAGGTGGACGCTCAGGATAGCGTGGGATATCCCCTCAATTTTGAGAGCCTCAATTTTTTTTTTCAACTTGAGAGCTTTTTTGAGCTAGGGAGTTGATTTCAGAGAATACCAGCGGCACCATCGTGTTTCTCGCGAACTTTTAAATAGGAATCAACAGTCAAATCGCAAATTCCTCACATATGCAACATCTCCATTGGTTTCCTAGTAAAATTTTCTTCTAGAAACAGCCCTTGAAATTTAAAATGTGACGAAATAAACATCAAAATTAGCAGTTTTATTCAAAAATTTCATGTCCGGCCTCTCAAATTGAGTCGATCCACTGTGCGGCGCGGCGTTCGCGTTGAATGATGAACTTGGAGCTTCAGCCGCCTCTCGGGTACACGACCTTCGACTCCTCCCAAGCCTCATTCCTAGTCGGCATCGTAGAAGTTATAATTGAATTCGTGCCCGAAAATGCGCCGCCATTCTCGCGGTTAAATATGAGCACGCAACTATTTTGACACCCCGGCAGTTGTTTTGCCTGATTGAAAAAGTGAAGGTGCATCGGAGAAATAAGGTCTAATGAATCTGGAGTCCAGTAGAGTCCCTTTATACTGAGAGTCAAGACAACGCCCCTCATGGAGTCACAAACGGGAATAAAGATTACAGAAATTGAACGTTCTTTGTAATCTTTGATCGGCCCATTCTTAAATTCCTTTCTCCGTTCCTTCTCTCATTCCGTTTGTTCCTTGCCGAACCCGTAATTCCCTGGTCCATTCCAGATTATAATCTTTGCAATTGGTGAAAATGTAATCTTTATTCCCGTTTGTGACACTGTGAAGGCCTAAAATACGGGAACCAATCAGAGATGGATTCACATTGTCTTGACTCTCAGTATAAAGGGACTCTAGAGTCCAGACTCTTATAAAAATTTACGAGGGAAAATAATCTTGAATATTTTTGCTTGAATCAAAAAGAAATACGCTTAAATTAAGTGACTAGGCTCTTGATTCAAGCAAAAGTCCAATTGAATCAATGTTATTTTTCCTTTCGTTTCTTTCTATAGTTGTCAGAAATCAGAGAATCTGGAGTAATCCGGTCGGGGGAAACTTGGAAAAGTCAGAAAATTTTACCCGCCAAATCTGTAGACGCCGTGTGAGGTCATTTACGACGAAGAGCACACTACACAATCGTGGATCCAGCTAATGGCGTTTAAGATTTTTTGAAATTTTACGCCTCCATCACTGAGTGTTTTGATGAAACGACGGAATAGATGGCCATTGAAGCGCACGTCTTGCGTGTTGAGACGAGGATTTTCGGATCCCATTTACATTAACTGTGACGAGTAGTGGGGGCGGAGTCCGCGGGGGAGGCGCGCTTGTAAGGAGACGACTGTCACGTGCGCACGATTATCTTCCAAATTGTGACTTATGAGCAACCGAGGAACGAAACGTGGGGCCGGCGACACGGGCTCATTTCGGTGTTCAGTAGTCACCGTTTGTCTCAAACAACGACGCAAGAAGAACGCGACTCTACCAAACTTTTGCCGGTATTAGAGGGGTCTTCTGGGAAACTCGAGGGTTTTTTTTTGGGGGGGGGGGGATTTATTCGCAATTTAACATGCATCTGAAAATTTCCAAGAGATATGTTTGTAAGGGGCCGTCTTTAAATTATGGAACGAGCTTTTCAGCATTTTTGACCCCCCCCCTCCCCGTGGTAACGTTGCATGGTGTCAACGATCATGGTGTCAACAAACCCAAAATCTGATCATGGAGTCAACAATTGTTGACGTCGTGCTCAGGCAATAAAACGCAAAAATGGGCCCTGATCACGGTGTCAACAAACGAAAAAATATCTTCCTTATGAGTAAAATTAAAAAATTAAGTGTACAAGAGAGGTTTGGGTCACGTATAGTTAGATTAGGTAGGTAAGGTTAAAGTTAGGTAGGGTAAGGTCGGGGAAAGTTAAGTTCTGTGAAAGTGGGTTAGGTTGTTAGTCTACGTTACGTTACGTTAGGTAAGGTTAGGTTGGAGTGAAGAACACAAGAAAAACAAGACTTGAAATTGGAAAGATGTTAGGGAAGTTTTAAGTTTCGTTGACGTCGTGATCGTTGACACCGCGATCATCTTTCATACGAGTCAGAATTTTTTTATTTTTGGATGATCATGGTGTCAACAAAAACTTAGAAAAACTGTTTGTCGACAGCGTAATCGTTGACACCATGCTACGTAATCCTCCCCATCTCTTCTTGTTACGCTTTTGTGACGCAAGGGGATCCGGAATTTTTTTCATTTCTGAGCGAGAAATTCAAATTTTTGAAATTTTTTGAATTTCATCAAATGAAGATACTGCAAAAGTACTGGATATTTCTATAGAGGAGATACTGAATTTCTTACTGTGTGCTTAAATTAAGAGGCTTGATTTTCGATTCAAGAAAAAATCCGATTGAATCCAGCGTGCTTTCTCTTCTCAAATTTTTTCGGAGTCTGGACTCAAGATCCAAGAAGCTTTGAAAGAGACACCCTTGAAAGTGCTGTATGACAAACCGAATCCTTCGATCGATACGGAACATGATCCCAGTGTTTTTTATTCACGTGAATGATACGAAAAAGGATGAGAACACGTGAAATACAAGCTGAAAAAACCGGTCGAGCTTCCTTGTGCTTATTTTTATTCTATAAATTTGACACCGCTGTTTTAAGTTGGGAATCGAGTCGCTGCGATACGAGCCTGCGCGCCGCACAGTGGACCCAGTTGATGGAGGAAGTCGGGACAATATACCGGAACTTTAAAAGCTTGAATCATCGTGTATATGAAACGTCGAGGTTTAGAAAGTGATTCCGTTGGTTATCTCGTCAAATTATCTTCAAAAAGCACCCCTTAAAAGTTTAAATCTCGACGAAATAAACACCAAAATTTGCAGTTGAAAAAAAAATTTTCGGTCGACCCCTCAATTTGACTCGAATCACTGTGCGCCGAGCCGAGGCGCAGCGGAGCGGTGACCGGAGGATTGACCTTGCTCTTGAAAAAACTTGAACCGACGTCAAAAATTTCTCGGCCGGTATTTCACTCCGTGTGAGAGTGTCACTGCCCCCGATGAATTTTTACAGTTCGATATTTCGAGCCCCCCCCCCCCCCCCCCNAAATCGAACACGAATCCCGATCTGTATATGGAAGCGTGTTATCTGACGGAGGGCTCTTAAGGATGACGTTGTGCATCGGAAGAGGATAGGATGACGCCGCCATTAACGGTCTCTCGGCTTCATAACTGCACGCTTCTGTCCCGCGACTAAACACCGACGACGATATATTTAAAGGGTGAACATGCACGTTTGTTGATGGATGGTATGGTACGGTGTTGGGTAATAACTACTTGGTTTGGCATCGTTTGGTATAGTCTGGCAATAAACAGGTGTAGTAAAATATAGTATGATGCACTTCAGTGCGATACAGTATGCGATATCATGGTATAGTACGCGTTTTGTACATGCTGGCGAAGTGTTCTTGGATTATAACGTTCCCTGACTTTTCAATGTTTTAAGGCATGATTTTCCAAAAACTTCTATCTACGCAAAATTTCAAGCTTGGAGCCTCTTGAAATTGAAAAAAAAAATAAATGTTTACGCTGTAAGAAAAAATAAAGTTCTGCAGCCAAATTCTCTGACTTTTACGAGGTCAGAAATAATTCTTCTCATTTTTTAGATTTTTCCTGACCTTTTAAGAAAACCTTGTAATATTGTGCAACATAGTATGCGGTGTGGTATAGCAGTTAGAGGGCCGGATTAGCTGAGGTGATGAAGTGCTGTAGCACTCCGGGCCCCTTGCCGTTTTTTTTCTTAAAAATTCCGGATTCATTAGGGATCATTAGAATCTAAAAGACAAATACATAGAGGCCTTGCTTAGGCCTAGGATTTTGGGTGTCATGGGGCCCTCACATTTTAGGATATGGGACCCCTAATAACCAGTGGTCCGGGCCTTGAGCGCAAATCCAGCCTTGAGTATAGTATACTATAGTATGATGTAGTATCGTATTGTATAGTAGAGTATACATAGCACAGTTCAATACAGCACAGTATGTTACGGTGCATAATCGATAGGTTCTTCTTGGAACTATGCATTTATTAATTTTCATAAATCTTCCTAATAATTAATAATGATGATAATCTTGAATGAGCCGATCATTCAAAAAATTATATTTTTTATTCTGAAATTCTACTCCCGACGACTCATCCTCTCCAAGGTTACGTAAATAAATAATTAAAGCGAATACTACGACTGAGATTAATCCATGGAAATAAGCCTAAACCATTAAAAAACGAGCGTGATAAGATAAAAAACATGTCGACTTGAGAAAGACTGCTTACCTTCGTGTGGAGGAAAGCCAAGCTTTTGTTGACATTCTCGACTTTGTGGACGCGCATTCGGCCACTGTTTGGCTTCCCGAGTTTCTCACCAGAGATAATCTCGAGGAGCTTAAGTAATTTCTTCCCATCCGCCAGATCTGTAAACAGATCCTCCACCTCCATCCGAGCCTGAAAAATAAAGTAAGGAATTTCAGGAACTTCTTCTTGTTCTTCGTGTCTAGGAGAAAAAAAGAGGAAAAAATCGGGCTTGGATTTTTTTTTCCTGCCACTGAAAAAAAATCTCGGTGTATTTACTAAGAAGAGGGTAAAATTACCAAGAATTCAGGGTTCTATTTGATCCCAGTTCTTTCTTGGGAAAATTACCATTTATGGAATTGGTAGTTTTACCGAGGTTTCTCGGTAAAATTATTGAACTTTCTCGATAATTTTACTGGACCTTGGTAAAAACGCCAATTTTTTTTATCGACTGTGGTAGAATTACCGAGATAAAATGGCAAAGTTACCGGGAATTGATTACCAATAAAAGAGGTATTCTAAGCTGAAAAAAACAGTAAAAATACCTGTTTTTCGGTAACCTTACCAGTCTGCCTTGGTAAAATTACCAATAATTGGTAAAAAAAAGTGAGATGAAAAAGGTACCAACGGACCTTGGTAAAAACGCTGAGAATTTTTTTATTAGATAACTCACAGAGTATATCGGAAACATGTACAGTCTTCGTAACAAGACAAATTGTGTGTCGTTTTCTACCAATTGGAAGTGGAAAGCTCCGCCGAATTTTCAATTATGTGTAAATCCAACTTTTCTTATCGGATATACTTAGCAAAGTTGATCGAATGCTTCCGTCACAAATATCTTCTTGAATCCTTACTATTTCAGGGTGTCTATTAAAACATACTGGCCAAAGATCAGTACTTTTACATTACTTTTTTAGTACATTCCCGAGAAATTCAGGATATCCTCGACAGAAAAATTCAATACTTTTTCAGTACAACTTTTTGACGGAATTCGAAAAATTTAAAAACGTTTAGATTCTCGCTGAAATTGCGGGACAAAAATGACTGACGCAGACGCAAAATTTCATTGATGACTTGAAGGTTAACCGACTGCACAACCGCGATCTTGCAAGCAAATACTACTCTAAGGAATGAACGCGCAGGGGACTGCATACTTTCCGGTGCTTCCGGACCACCCTCAAAAAGTCAGTACTATTTCCAGACTTTCTAGAAATTCCGGACTAATAGACACCCTGGAATAAAAAGTAAAAAGAAGGAGAAACTGAGCCTTCTTTTTCGGCGACTATGCAGTTTAAGCTACTTCGTAGTCGAAACTTTTATATAATGGATTTCGGTCTCCACGGAACTGCGTAGCTCCATATCTCGCTACTATGTAATTTTCTTCGATGGCAGAAAATTGCCACATCTGATTGATTGGAGTAGACGCCAAGAGGGAGAAAACTAGGAAATCCATCGACATCGATTAAAAGGAATCCTTGCCAAGTAAGACGAGCGTAACTGTAGCCAACTACGGCTAATAGGAAGTGACTGAATTTTTACGACTAAAGCGAGAAAGTGTCTTCGAGACCTGGAATTTAAACTAGATCCAAAAAAGAGATCACGAACCGATTATTTTACTTCAAGTAAAACTCATCAAATGAGTGAATTTTTCTATTTTTTATACTAGATTTTTCTCTTTTTTAGTTCCTCGACTCGTTGAGATTTTTTTTATTTACCGAGCAAATAAAATTAAAACTCCTATCATCAGTAAAATAGATTTGCAATTTGATTACATGTTTAATTTCGTTGAAACCCTTCCAATTCTATAGTGCAGTTCTTGTTTTCTGATTTTTTCTGATTGAGTTTCGTAGTGAGCTCTATCATAAATGACGATTGGTAGATATCTTCTCAGAGCTCACAGAAAAACAGGATACTTCAGTTTACAATGTTTTATAAAAGTGTTGTTCATGCAAGTTTGCAAACATTATGACGAACTTTTGAATTATATTATTGTTAAATTACTAAGTAAAACAACCAAAATGATGGAAAAATCCGAGTCCCAAGACGCCTTGTGGTGCCAAGTGTCACTTTATGTAAGTGAAAAATAAATGATGCTTAGCTTAGGGGAGATGTCCAATAACTTTAACTCTTATACGAAATCTGGCTCAAAATATTAATAAAGATGTACAATAGAGAGCCAGGGATGCTAAGCTACCAAATGTTTCGAAATGGTGCGGCGGCCGTATAAATTGAAGTGTCAATAAAATCAATAAAAATCCGCTCAGATTGCAATATAATGTAGCAGCTGAGAGCGCCGTTATAGAGACCGTGTCAAAATCGCAATAAAGCACATAAAATTTAAATAAGTTTGAGAAATCAGAAAAGCTACTTGGCCAAACCTTAATATATTAAGCGATTGAGTGGGGAGTGGTTTTGGGTCACCGGGAATTCCGATACATTTTGCCGCCATTCCGATCATTTTACTTAATTCATGGTACTTGTACGGACATTTATTTCTATTTTATTCTTTGGTTCAACAAATAAAAATTAAATGCTAGGAGCCCCTGGCAGTTGATTATCACAAGAAAAGTTGGCAATTTCACCGCTTTTTTCTCGAACTAAATTCGCCTCAAAGAGTACACTATACACATTCTGGCCAGTGTAAAACTTTCGGTGTAAAGTTTTTCATTTGTATGCTTCTCTTCCATGGTATTTTATCAGTTCAATCAGAATGGCAGTAGAATGTTTGAGATAAAATGGGCAGTTTTCATTGTACTATCTCATTTATTTTTCATTGTTTATTGTAATTCTTTTTTCTAATCCACTACTCTGGTTTTAAGGTGTATGAATGTAGTCTGGGTGCTGCGTGAGAATAGGTTATACATGCAAAAGTTAAAAATGAAAATTAAAAATGGTTAATTTGTTTGTTATTATATTTGTTAAACGAAGTTAATTTACACTTGTAAACAGGTGGTTGTAACATAATTTGTTGAATAAAAAAAAAAAAAGTTTTCATTGTAAGATTCATTCTTTTAATAGACGACCAGCGACAGGAATAAAGCTTGGCAATGTTGCTGTGGGAAGGTATGGCGCTGTGACGCTGTGCTTTCGAGCAGTCAGCAGGCTAGAGGGATTTTAGCTTTCTTGGAATCTTGGAAGAGAGCGTATGGCCATAGGTACCCGAGAAGAAGCCTCTAAAAAAGGAATGAAAGTCTGTTTTGAGCTGGACTCGTCTCGGAAATCCGCACGGGAAAAGGAACGGATAGAGGAGCCGTCAAGGTTAGCCAACGGTTCATTCCACCTGTGTCAATATTCGCTGCACTTTCAATGACGTCACCAAAACCCCATTTAGAGTCGGGTTATCCCTATGTCTTGCTAGGAAAAACCGGTTCGCAAGAAATGAAGAAGTTTTACCGATCCATGAAAAAATAACCATCAAGCAATACAGTATATCAGTGAAACAGCACAGTGAAATTACCGAATCACGGATCTCCCAAGTTATCGTTCGAAAATATTTACGCTCGTTCATTTTTTAGAGAAAGTACTGATTGACGTTTCTCATTCTCTCCATTGTTTTTTGTGCTACACTCACCGCAAACTGTACTAAAATCAACACAAAATTTGTGTTGGTTCGTGCTTCACTTATTATACTGACCAAAGTCAACACAAGAGCACAAATATTTTCATCGGGGAGATAATTTCAGATTTGACCCGAATGTTGTGAGGTAAGTCTGGAGGTCCCGTATTTAAGTATGCTCACTTAAACGCAATGATTTTACGGTAATCCTTGGACGAAAGAGCCCGAGGGCCACCGTTTATCTGAATGAAGAGTTGTTGAACGCATACATACACTTTCTGAGAAATAAGATGTGCAATCTATTGCGTCACACTTCAGTTCACTCTTTTGATGCTTGGCGATGCGTAAAATGATCATCGAGACGGAGGACACAGTGAACGGGGGGAGAAAATGTACACAAGTAAGAGAGAAAAGCAAATTGGCTGCACTCTCCTTCATATCTTGCGATTGCTGACTCCACTCGAGTGCTGTGTAGGAATTCGCTTGACCGCAGGGGTATATGGATTGCATTTTGCAAAAAGGAACCACTAGCATTGCAATGATGCTAAGATTGTGCAACTTCATCTTTTGCAATAAAATTGCGGAAATCGTGAAAAACTATGAAATTTAGATGGTAATTTTTGTCTTAAATTTACAGTTTTTAGCGAGTAAAATAGAAACTATTAATGGATAATCGGGTTTTTCCTCCAAGAAAAAAGAAGTTGCACAATCTTAGCAACATTGCAATGCTAGTGGTTCCTTTTTGAAAAATGCAATCCACATAGTCGAGTCAATTTGACCCGACTTGAGATTTCTACGAGTAGTCATCAAAAAAAAAAAAAAAAAAAAAAAAAAAAAAAAAAAAAATCCCTCACAGGACATAACTCTCGCCAAAATGCTAGGTTTTAGCTTGAGAGGCATTTAAATATGTTTCTACCTATTCCTTTTACTTTCTCTTTTTCAAAATTCTTATTGATTTGGACTTATCATCGTATATTTTGAGCAACCTTCACTTTAGCTTTTCTCATACTTCAAAAATAAGAGACGCCTTGACGTTGGTTGATGAAATCGCAGAGATACAACTACTCGTGCTTGATGAAATCCATGTTGCATAAGCGAAATTGATGGCACGATGGCTCGACAAACAAACATCAAGCGGAACACAACATAGAAAGAGGACGCGTGTTGATGACGACGCGGAGATACAACTATTCGAGCTTCATGGATGTCCATGTTGCATCTGCAAAATTGAAGGCGCGATGGCGCGAGGCGCTACCGACCCGCGGCGCGGGTGGAAGGCCTAAAAGAGTGCTTCAAGAGGGGGAGTCCCCACCTTACTTAATTCTCTGCTGCCAATGCGTAATTATGGATGTGAATGAAGCACCTTGGAAAAAATACATTTTGGAATTTCGGAAGGCTTCAAAGCAAGAGAAAAAAGATAGATTTTCCGAACAGTTGTCTACCAGTTACTATGTATATTCGAGGCTATCATTCAAGGGCTTTCAAGTAAATTTGAACACTTACAAGATTAAAGACAGGTATTCGAGTACTTTATAATTCGACAAAAAAAAAATCAATTTTAGTCAAAGACTTTTCGAAACTTCCTGAACCCTACCCTGAGGAAAACTTCATTTGGATGGATTACAATTCGTTTTTCTGGGTCTTGTCATGGATGAGAATGGAATCTGCATGAGGTCAGATCAAATGACGATGGGAAATAATAACTTTGAATTATGGCTACTCATGGTCATCTCCAGGAGCAAGTTGAGCACAAGCAAATCGCTTGAGAGAAATATGCTCCACCCGAATAGTACTAGCTCATGGAGTCTATATTCTGAATGAGCCAGCAAGTATTTCCATTAACCAGTCAACACCGTTACCTATTCAATATGCGCTGCACATAGAGAAAAAAAAGGCGGCCTAGCGATGCGCGGCCGCTGTGAGTTTGGTCCGTGTCAACAAGACGAATTTTGATTAAGTAGTCGTTGTTTGTGGACGTTGTCGTAGTTCAAGTTGTTGACTCACAAGCAAATGGTGCGTGATTTTTTTTTTTTTTTTTTNTTTTTTTTTTTTTTTTTTTTTTTTTTTTTTTTTTTTTTTTTGGAGCCCTTGATAATTTTTTTAAAATTTTGAGCTAAAAAACATTGCTTTTACAACACACTTGGACCAAAAATCTCATTTCCAGTGCCACTTGGTTAGAAAGGAGAGTATTAGGGGTAAATATCTCATTTGAAAAAAAAATAATCTCTTGTATCCAGGGTCCAGACTCTTAAAAATTTGACAAGAAAAAATACTATTGATTCAATCCAATTTGTGCTTGATTCAAGAGGAACTTCTCTTAAATTAAGAGTCTTGGCACTCGAGTCTCGATTCAAGCAAAAAGCCGGTTGAATCAAAAGTATTCTCCCATGTCAAATTTTTTATGAGTCTAGATTATAGATCCACTGAAACTTTTTTTCCTAGCGCTACTACCAACTGCGTCCTGCTATCTGTTAAAAAAAAAAAATTGACGTTTAGAAGTGTTGGAAAACAAGTTTTGTGAGCCGTTGTTCCAGTAATTTTTTTGACCTTTCCGCTTCAAGACTTTCCCAGGCTTTGAGACTAAATATTAAACAATTGTGCTTTTTTTACGGGATGTGAAACATTATAAACACCGCGTTTCCTTCGGCGAATCTCTTTCCCTTCCGGATGATTCCATATTTAGCATCGAAAATTACTTCTAAAACTGTATAGATACTGATACTATCAATCTCTGGGAGAAATTGAATTCTGTGCCTAATATTTTCGATCTTTAAGAAAAATGAATGCTGCTACTTCAAAAATCCCTCAAACCTTATCTGTTCGGGACTCTAATTTTTGGGCAAGTGATGGGCAAGTGTTCTTGCATTTAATAATTCCCTTAATTTTTCATTAGGGTTTTGGGGATTTAAACAATACATTTTGTGACTTTTACGTGACTTTTCAATGTATTTTTAGAATGAGTTTTTAAGAAAATGCTTTCCAAAATTTTTTTTAGCGCAAAGCCTCTTGAAAATGAAAATCATCAAATGTTTCTGGCTTGTAGAACGAATTTCAAGGTTCTAAACTGAATTATAAGACAGATCACTAAATTTTTCGTGTTTCGCAAAATTCCCTGACTTTTTAAGAACCTATTCCCATGTACTGCCAGTGCATCAATTTCGAGTACCTTCACGTAGGGTGGGACTTATTTTTTTAAATCGACAAAACCAAATGTTGCACGGTCTTAAATGGTTCTATGTGATATAAAAACACGGTAGCCAAGAGGATTTTGAGAAAAAAAAATTTTAACCCGGCGCGCACAGAGCCTAAACATCGAGATTTTCCCGGTTTTTTTGGCATTTTCGCCGTATATTTTTGATATTTTTGCCAGCAACACAGATTCGACGCTAGATGTCCAAAAATTGGTACAAACCTAGCTCATACCTTGCAGATTAAGGGAAAGTTTTTGTTTTTCTCCTAGGTCACTCTCAGTTTGCTTGGTAATGCCGAAACTCTCCGCTCGGCAGCTCTAAAAATCGAAATTTCGCCGTTTTTTAACGTATAATGAACTTTTTGAGCAACCTATAATGGTAGTAAAAATCCGAAAATTTGTGGAAAGCAAGTCCATACCATCAGTATGGAAGGGCAAATGTCAGAAAACTCCTACGTCTTTTACTTTCTGCCAAGCTATGCCCATAATGGTGGAAAACTTGTCAAAAATAGCTCAATTTTGACCGTTTTTTCGCGTTCGAAAATTTATTGGACACCCTGTAATGACAATGAAGGTCCGAAAATTTGTGGAAAGTAAGTTCATACCATCTGTATGAAATAAAAAATTTTACTTGGTTCATACGTCTTATATTCTTCGTCCTGCGATACCCGAAATGGCAGCGAAAACGTCAAAAATACCTCAAATTGGCCGTTTTTTGATAATTTTTTGGAACACCTTGTAGTGGCCGTGGAGGTCCGAGAATTTGTGCAAAGTAAGTTCATACCCTCCGCAAGGGATAAAAAAATCTACTTGGTTCCTATGTCCTACATTCCTCGTTGTGCGGTGCCCGCAATCACTTCGAAAACGTCAAAAATACCTCAATTCGGCCGTTTCTTCAATGGCGAAATTTATTAGACACCCTGTAATGACACTGGAAGTTCGAAAATTGGGGAAAAGCAAGTCCATACCACCAGTATAAAAGGGCAAATTTCAAAAGGTCCATAGATGTTTGATTCTTGGTCGCACGGTGTCTTCAGATACACAAAAATCGTGAAAAATACCTCCATTTTGACCGGTCTTTCGCTATTAAAATTTAATAGACACCCTGTAGCGGCAACAGAGGTCGAAAAACTTGCTGAAAGTAAGATCATTCCATCTTCATGCAATGAAAAATTCTACATCGTTCCTATGGTATGCATTCCTCGTTGTGCGGTGCCCGCAATCGCATCGGAAACGTCAAATATACCTGAATGCGGTCAAGTTTTTTTACCGAATTATTTTTGCAGACACCCTGTACTGACAGCGGAGGTCCGAAACTATGTAAGAAGCTAGTGTTGAAAGAAAGGAATGGATTTTAGGTAATTTAGAAAATTGCGCCTCACTTCAGGGCGTCTAGCGACAACAATTATAAATGTAAGGGTCTTTGAAAAATTGCCGTTCCTTTCAGATGTATAAACAACGTATATTTACTTGGCACTTTTAAGAGTCGCTGATGGCATAACAAGGTGCCAAAAAAATTTCACACGCGAAAAATTGGCCGAATTCAGGTATATTTGACGTTTCCGATGCGATTGCGGGCACCGCACAACGAGGAATGCATACCATAGGAACGATGTAGAATTTTTCATTGCATGAAGATGGAATGATCTTACTTTCAGCAAATTTTTCGACCTCTGTTGCCGTTACAGGGTGTCTATTAAATTTTAATAGCGAAAGACCGGTCAAAATGGAGGTATTTTTCACGATTTTTGTGTATCTGAAGACACCGTGCGACCAAGAATCAAACATCTATGGACCTTTTGAAATTTGCCCTTTTATACTGGTGGTATGGACTTGCTTTTCCCCAATTTTCGAACTTCCAGTGTCATTACAGGGTGTCTAATAAATTTCGCCATTGAAGAAACGGCCGAATTGAGGTATTTTTGACGTTTTCGAAGTGATTGCGGGCACCGCACAACGAGGAATGTAGGACATAGGAACCAAGTAGATTTTTTTATCCCTTGCGGAGGGTATGAACTTACTTTGCACAAATTCTCGGACCTCCACTGCCACTACAAGGTGTTCCAAAAAATTATCAAAAAACGGCCAATTTGAGGTATTTTTGACGTTTTCGCTGCCATTTCGGGTATCGCAGGACGAAGAATATAAGACGTATGAACCAAGTAAAATTTTTTATTTCATACAGATGGTATGAACTTACTTTCCACAAATTTTCGGACCTTCATTGTCATTACAGGGTGTCCAATAAATTTTCGAACGCGAAAAAACGGTCAAAATTGAGCTATTTTTGACAAGTTTTCCACCATTATGGGCATAGCTTGGCAGAAAGTAAAAGACGTAGGAGTTTTCTGACATTTGCCCTTCCATACTGATGGTATGGACTTGCTTTCCACAAATTTTCGGATTTTTACTACCATTATAGGTTGCTCAAAAAGTTCATTATACGTTAAAAAACGGCGAAATTTCGATTTTTAGAGCTGCCGAGCGGAGAGTTTCGGCATTACCAAGCAAACTGAGAGTGACCTAGGAGAAAAACAAAAACTTTCCCTTAATCTGCAAGGTATGTGCTAGGTTTGTACCAATTTTTGGACATCTTGCGTCGAATCTGTGTTGCTGGCAAAAATATCAAAAATATACGGCGAAAATGCCAAAAAAACCGGAAAAATCTCGATGTTTAGGCTCTGTGCGCGCCGGGTTAAAATTTTTTTTTCTCAAAATCCTCTTGGCTACCGTGTTTTTTTATCACATAGAACCATTTAAGACCGTGCAACATTTGGTTTTGTCGATTTAAAAAAATAAGTCCCACCCTACCCTCACGATTTCTGAGGAGTATTTAATTCACGGAAAACCCTTTCCTGATGACACCAATATCTCTACCTAGTTCTTCCTGTCGCTAGGGTAGGTCGTCTCTCCAATGCCGGACACAACCATGAGAAAAAAACCAGGCGAAATGGGCGGAGAGAGACGACTGACAAATCGTGCTACACACGCGACAGTGACTGAACAGAAAACAACATAGTAACACGCTAGCCGGTCACAAGGACAGCTTCAGTTGAGAGAGGAACGCCAAAGACGTGAGACTAAACAATGGAACCTAATTATTATGCGACCGAAGAGCCGAGACGAGTTGTTCAAACAATTCGCCACTGATGGGTGTGATGCGGCTAGCGGAAAGACGCGAGGGGGCCAGGGGGCGGGAGGGGGGGGGTCCTAAAAAGCGGAACCGTGGCTTCACGGATTTACCGATCAGTCAACGCACGCGGCCAGCGCAGCGGTAGAAACCTTGACCCAATTAGAGAACAACGCCACGCTGCGATCAGCCGAAATATTCGGCGGAAAGGGATGGTCAGCTAAGCGGATTCGCTAGGGTCGTGGGTGTGGCAGTGCGGAATAGCGGGGTTCCTATAGAGGAGAAAAGGGAGGTGGCTACATTTTAGTAATTTTGGATTTCGTCGATGACGCGCGTGAGTTGAGGACGGACTGATTTTTGTCATAAATTTTCTCGAAAATAGTTTAGTTTGTGGTAGGGAAAAAAATTGATGAAATGTTTTGATCAAAATGCGTTCCATTTTTGCCTACGACCTCCGAAGTTGTGTACGTGCGCTGCCCTTCGCAATTTCAAACAGCGTACGCACCTCAAAACTTAGCAGCGCGATTCGCGAGGAGCCGAGAACAAAACCGGAGATAGCTGTGGAGACGGTACAATGCTTGAAGTATCCTTGCAGTTTTGCAGGCGCTTCCTGTGATCGTTTTTTGCGCTAAGTGCAAGGCTCAGGGTTTTGGGAATTTTCTTCCGGAAGATGAAGTCTCTTTGTACAGATCCCGTCACAATTATGAGGCAACAAGACTTTATCGCATATCCACGAAAAAAAAAGAGCTTGGTCTCTTTTTCTTCGACTCGGAGATTTTAACGCAAAGTAGAAAAGTTTGATGGGGCGAAACGTGTGGTGTACTACTTAAGTGTTATTTTAAAAAATTACTGCGGAAGCGATTCATTCTTGAGAAATTTACTGCGAAAGGGTTGAGTGCTAAAACAATCACGGCGTTTAATTTTGAGCAAATTACTGTGAACGCGCAATGTTATAGTGCAAAGGCAGAATCCCTGGTTTCTCGAAATTGCGTACTTCGGCCGAGGAAATCTCTGCACCTCTGGAAGGAATCGCCGTCAATTTTTAGACGGTTGAGTACCCGCGTTTTTATTTCATTACCGTTGAGATGGAAAAACGATATAAGAATGTTAGAATCAATACCTTCAAAATATGAAGACGGAGAGGAAAAAGTATGGAGGGTGTGGGAGATGGCAACTACACTGAATAAAATTTCGTTTCGCAAAATAGCTGGATAATTGCGACTAATTGTAGTATACCCCTCTCTCTCTGTATAGCCTGAGTATCAATAGTTCTCGCTTGCCCATGTAAGTGTTTTGAACGGCACGTTACCGATTGAGCTTCTTCCGTGTCACGTGATGGCACGCGAAATATGCTGCATCTTTGGTTCCTCACAATATACGCGGTGACAGAAACCTGACATGAGTCGGCTCGAGAAAGAATTCATCACTGGGTCACGAAGCGATCGAAAAATGAGGTGGCGAGCTCAACTTAATTTCATGGTCCTCTGTTTTTCGCCTCTCTGGCCCATAATAACGCGTTGTCAATTTTAACAGAAAAACACTCGAACTGGCAGTGTGTAAAAAATGGATCAGATCAGTATTACATGATGTTTCTTGAACTGGACTGCATTTTGCAATTTGGAACTATAAAGTCTGGTTCTTCTGGAAAAACACTTATGTGCATAGGGAAACTAATGGCACATACGTTGTTTTTAAACCGGGCTAGAATTTATAGTTCCAAATTGCAAAATGTGATCCAACTGATCTGCGATGCGCGTACCTTCAAATTAATGAGCTTCATTTTGATGTGGGAAGTTTCGTTCCCTATCATACTTTGCAGGGTTGCCACAAAATTTAGAAAATGAAATTCCCCGACACTCTTGAGTAAAATTCCCTGACAATTGAAGTATGCCTTAAGGCTAAAAAGGCATGATTTGGAATAGTTTCAGGGCAAAACTTGTTGTTCTGAACGTTAAATCCACTGTAGAAAGCTAATACAGGTAAATTAAAAAAGTTTCACTGACATTTTCGTCACGACATTTCGTCTGACATTTCCAGGTTTCCTCTGACTTTTAAGACTTCCCTGACATTTTGGCCATTTTCCCAGAAATTTCCAGGTCTCCTCAGATTTTTGAAAATTCCCTGGCATTTCCTGGTATTCCCTGACTGTGGCAACCCTGATTTGATGGGGAAACGAAAATTACTACAACTACATGTCAAATAAGTGTACGCACAGTAGCGCATTTTGCGTGTTTATAATAGATAATTAAAATGAAAAGTCTTGCCTTCCACGCTTGCTGATTTTTCTATTCGTATCCCCCCTCCCCCTCCACTTCGACTCACTCAGGATCCGCTAGAGTCCCTTTATACTGAGAGTCAAGACAACACCCCTCATGGAGTCACAAACGGGAATAAAGATTACAGAAATTGAACGTTTTTCGTACTCTTTGATCGGCTCATTCTTAAATTCCTATCTCCGTTCCTTCTCTCATTCCGTTTGTTCCTTGTCAAACCCGAAATTCCTTGGTCCATTCCAGATTTCAATCTTTGCAATTGGTGAAAATGTAATCTTTATTCCCGTTTGTGACACTGTGAAGGCCTAAAATCCGGTTAACCAATCAGAAATGGATTCGCATTGTCTTGACTCTCAGTATAAAGGGACTCTAGGATCCGCCACTGGTAGTCGGTTTCTGCAAGAGTAGAATGCGGCCTACCGGTCGGCTCAAAAGCAGACAACCCGACGTATAAATAGATCGGATAAAACCCGAGGATCAACTTCAAGTGCCAGTACGGCTAGATAAGAGGGGGTTACGCAACTCCTTTCCGTTTTGCTGGTGCACAATTATGGAAAGATGTAGTGGCTGCCGCAGTCCCGAAGGTATGCACTTCGAAAGCTTTCGAACGGGCGCGGATTGGACGAAATATAAATAACGCGGCGAGAAACCTGTTTTTCTAAAGCGGCACGGGGGAAAAAAGGAGAAAAATTGAGTCAAGGCGAGCGGGTGCGACCGCGAGTCGCATTAACACGAGGGTGGGATAAAAGGACCGAGCGCAACAGTCAACAATTGCATCGGATCCCGATACAAATGATCGATGACACTATGAAAGAGGAGATCGCAAAGGCGGATCAAGTCTTAATAATGTAACCTCCTCTTGTTGCCCGATGGGACACCTTTACCTGTGAAAAGGGATGGTATGAAGAGGATTTTTCTCCACGTTCAGGAAACAGTGTCCATGGTGCGGGTTTGTGCGGGTGTGCGCTGCACCGACGCACCGAACAATAGGGTACCTATTCAGGATTAGGATTTGACTTACTGTTTGTGTCAGGTGTTAACCTAGTGACCTACAGACGCATTCTTACACACCGCACTCTCGACGTTTTGTATCTCTTTTTCATCCTCCTTTGTCGAGGTAGGGATAGGTTATGCGTAGGATTCTTGACGAATTCATTAATATGACGAAATATTTGGGATTCTTTTCACACATCTCTCAATGGGAGTTACCTGACATCAGAGATATCAATGGCTAAAATGCGAAACTACGTATCTCCATTTGTGACGTTATCAGTGTTCGAAACTCACAGGCGCCAACGCGCCAAATGCGCCTAAAAAATCAGCCATGACGCCTAAAAAATGAAGGCTCTGCGCCAACGTGGCCCCTAAAAATTGCCCCCTAGAAATGTGAATTTTCATATTAGATGATTATTCGAAATTTTCAGCACCACAAGAGAAAGCTTTTTCTATTCTTCACGATTTCATCACTTGTGCTTTTGTCTTCCCCAAGTTACAGATACTAACTAGTTTTGTTACGAAAACATCTTGCGTCTAACTTTTCACTAAACGCGCCGTAATCTATAGGCAAAAAGTCAATTTGGCCCCTAAAAAATCTTCAATGGCGCCTAAACATCGGGCTTGATGCGCCACATGGCTCCTAAAACTCAAAGGTGAGTTTCAAACACTGGACGCTATAGACTTTCTATCAAACTTCATTTTTTCTTAGAATAACTAGTCAACGTAATTTCTTGAAAAATTCCTTGATTTTTCTTCTCTATCAGCAGAATATTCCGTATATTTTCAAGCTAGACGGATGATTTGTTCCTCTTTTATAAAAATCAAGTAAATCAAAGCGGAAATTTTGAAGCATAGCAATAGAAATACGTTGTTTTACACTTATGTCATCGATATTCAAATCAAACTCGTAGCGATGAAGGTCAGCTGAACGCTTATTTTATTTTTATTGATCAGTCTGATATGATGACCAGGGAATTCTGGCTTTTCACAAAGTTTTCTCCTTCTTTATTTATTTTTAGAGGTGTCCTGCTTTTGCAGATTTAAGCAAATGTCCTGACATTCCTGTATTTTTACATATTGCTGGCAACAATACAACTTGGGAGTACACACATCTGCTAACTTCTCAGAATACTAATACTTGCAAACTCACAACGCCTTAAAACACATTCATTTTGGTGAGAAAGAGGAAAAAAATTTCCTCAGAAACACGTTCAGGGCCGGATTTAGCGGGTGGCCACATGGGCCGCGGCCCATGGCGGCAAATTTATGGGGCGGGAAATTTTGCAATTTTTTTAAATGTAGGTATAAAAAAAAATCGGATTCAGTAAAAAAATTACGAACGGGAAAAGGCGACAAAATCTCTCACTTCCGGAGAGAACAGTAATTTCTAATTTTGCCGTCTTTCGGTGACACAAGAGATAGCTCCTTTAATTAGTCAAGTTGAGAGAGAAACCAAACACGCATGGAGCGGCGCCTGGCGCAGAGAGCAACGTTGACGAGGACTTGAGATGAAAAGAAGAAGCCCTCGGTGCGGCTGTTGGCATGTAACACATATTAGCGCCTACAAGACTCAATGAATACTGCACGCATTGCGTCAAACACAGTGCGGTCGGCATCGGTCGGCGTGAAACGCATAGCGCCTACAAGACTGTATGAATACTTTAAGCATAGCGCAAAACACAGTGCGGTCAGCGCGACGATGCGGCAGAACTGAAAATTATTAAACCACATTTATGTTTGTTCTTACATAATTTTTTCGTTCATTTCTTATAAATCGAGGGCCTTGTCCACATAGAGATAGGTTTACGGAACTTAAATTTCGCGAAAAGTTCCGTGAACTTTTACTGGTACTGATGACAGGGCTTTCCCAAAAAATGTGTCCGACACGAGTAAATGCGTCTTATGCACCTCTCCCTCTCCGGCACGTTCACTTGATGGTTTTTATTGAAGTTTCGAACCGAATGAGAAGGGGGCGGCAAAATACAGGCGGCCCATGGGCGGCAAATAGGTAAATCCGGCCCTGAACACGTTGGAATGCGAATCTACCGGAGGACTCTATGCATGCATGTTTCCAACAACTGAACGGTGGACCGAATAAAAATGTGCTATAGTTTTGGATTCACGTCATGAATAATACATGAGGGATGTGTGATTTGAATTGTCACTCACTTCATGATTTTTCTTCACGAAAGCTTTTGCTACTTGAAAGAACTGGCTAATTGGAAGTGTATCAGTCTAGACAATATGTCCTCATGAAAGCAAATCAGTCTAAGTAATGCCGTCAACTTAAAAATACTCGGAGGAAAGAGCAGAGGACTCGGTAGTTCAATTGCGTTGTATCTTTTTCGTCTACGATCTGATGGCTTGCGAGTGGATATCATCTAACAAGAAAATACTGGTGCTCACTATATACCGAAGCGCGTAAAGAAGTGCGACTGGCGCCCTTTCACTTGGGTTTGTTCGTTCGTTAAGCCGCAGCCATCGAAATTAGTTCATTGGTCGTTAAATTCTCGTTGGATTCAGATTGAAACTAATTGACGCTTGTTAAGACTCCATTCATTTGCACTAACATCAAGAGAGAGAGAGAGTTTACGCAGTGCCTCTGCCTCATTCATACACATTGAAGCTCTTTGACTCCAGAACTAGACCTGGTGATGGTATTTAACATAATGAGATAAAAACGATGATTTTGAGAACTACTCTTGAGGTGTGAATTTTCGCTTTGTTATGACTACAGATTGAAATAAAAAGTGATAGTTTTACGTCAGTTGGTTTTCCTAATATTGTCGGTAATAGCTATACTTAATTAAGAACGCATACCGCAAGAGTATAGTTTCAAAATCAATGTTTTTTCTCGGTGTGGGGCCTACTCAGGGTGTCTAGTATTTTATAATTTTGAAAAATCCTGACATTTTCTTAATTTTTCATGATATTTTATAAAAAATTCCTGATTTCTTCATTTTGAAATTTCCTGATTTTTCTCGTAAAAACTATATTTAATAGAGCGCTACGGGTGAGAAATTATCGGAAACGAAGACGGCGCAACGACTCCTGCGGGGCGATTATTGAAATGATATCGACTGTATGTCGCCGCTTTGTCGTGTCGTGCCATCGACTAAGAGCCACTCAGTCGATGGCGCAACACGACAAAGCGGCGACATACAGTCGATATCATTTCAATAATCGCCCCGCTGGCACGGTAGGCAAACAGCAGTAAGGCTTCTCCGCTGAGGAGATTCGCGTCAGAAAAATTCCTGATAAAACGACTGATTTTTCCGATTTTCCTGATATTTTCCTGACCAGCCAAAATTCGTGATATTTTGCGGTTTTTCCTGATTCTAGACACACTGCTACTGCAGTCATAGAGGTGTCAAATTATTGTCTGATAAAATAAGGACGCATAAGTGACCTACCTTCTGAAGGAAAGAGTTCATCCATTTTGTGAACGTCTTCTTTTGGATGTGCAATCGTTCTTCTTGCAAGGCTTTTATTCGGCCTTGCTCGAATTTGAGCACATCCTCCCTCTGAGTCATCTCGGCTTCTTTGCCGCCAACCTTCTCATACTGCAACTCTGTGGAAAATAGAAAAAAAAATATATTAGTTAATTATAAAGAATAGTTTAATATATAAAGATGCTGAAGAAAATATGGCATCAAATCCAGAAATGGTAAAAACCGTTAGCAAGCAGAATTAAAACAGAAAACACATCAAACATTGAGCAGAAAAACAGGGTCGAAAAGGAAATATAAACAATATAATTTAGCACGGTTTTGTCAGAGGAATTTGAGTTCCTTTTCCTTCGTGTCTACTGACTTATGGATACATTTAGGGATTAATTACTTACTTAATTTGAACAATAAGTCTTCAAGATATTATCCGACAGAAATTATTCCATGATACCGGCCACGCATACGAAAATAATTTAATCAAATTTCGTAAACGCAGTCTTCTATACATCGGCGATAGTTTTCAATGACGTCTATACCAACAGTTCTCAGTGTATTTTCCGAGGGAAACACACCATTTTTCATTTTTAGGACACTGGACCGTATTGAGTACTCTCAGAATTTTTTTTTCTTCCCTCAAACCAAGACTTTTCACACTAGAAACATTGCAAATTCTAGAAATGGAAATGATGTGTCCAACTTGGGAAAATACAAGGGAGACGTACTTAGATAGTTTACTGTGAAAGCTGGCTCTACAGCATGAGGCCTCATTTTCTAACATACTTTAGAATGATTGATGGTTTTCATTAAATCGCGCATGTTGGCTTTTCCGGCGGTTCCAGCGGTTCCAGCGTATCTCAAGGGTAAAATCGTTAAGGTAACGGAGGGTGTATAGTATCTTATATTTTGAAACCTAGGTTATTTGTTCTTTCATTATATTTTGATGGTGATTCTCAGTACTGCGCACCTCGGAGGATGCAAATCTCGGATTGCGACGCTGCATTCTTCTTGTTATAATTTATTTTCTAAATAGATGAGATTTCTACGCCATTTTTTTTAAACTTCCCTAATTTTCTGCAAATTTTAAGCAATATTCTGTGGGCTCGTTCTCCTTCAATAGAATAAAATGGGAGCGGACATTTTGAAACATCGTAAATGAGATAATCGTCTTTGTTGTTTCATCATCGATTTGCAGAAATAACCAACTTTTAACAATTTTTCAGACTGTGAGCGGAACAGAATGGGTTTCTATGGTATGTTCCGGACAAACAGGCACATACTCGAGAGACCTCGAGAGTAAACAAGATGACGTAGGTGAGAACATGGGGTAAGTGTGAAATGTAAAGAAACTCGCTGTGGCGAACTGCAAAGAATGATCGTTTGAAAAGTCGGTTATGAGATAAATTCGACAATGGCGAGGCTTGATAATCGACTATCGAGTTTATTCCATTTGAAGCTATTATAAAGAATCGATTGTTATGGTGTCTGTTGCAAACACCCTGTGCATCGATTCTTTCCCATAGGTTTGAATGGCAAATCAATCGATGAATCGTACAGCACGCTACTTGTGCGACGTATTACATCAGGTGCAAATTAAAAAGATAAACGGATGCCGCGGCGCTATGTCATGCCGATAACACGGTTAATATGAACCAAGATAGAAGAACAAGGGCGCTCATTCAGCGATTCTCGCGTTGGAAAATGTTAGAGCAATCCCGACTGCAAAAAAGGCGCAGTCGCGTCATGCAAAGATGTTGGCAAGAGTCCGGCGCTAAGGCTCATTTTGACTCTCAATCAGGGTGGCTTAGAGTAAGTAACTGATGAAAATTTGGAAATTCCATGAAATTTATCATGAAATTTTAGGGGGCTTTGAATTTCATTGAAAAGTATGCGACATTCAGTTTAGAAGTTAGGGATGCAACTCGCACTGAAAACACCTGACGATACAGAAAATCTTACTTTCACTTAGTTGTGTATTTATATTCTTTTTTCTTGTTTGTAGGCGTAGAGTGATAGACGTGAATAAAATTAATGATTCTTTTAAAAGTAGGAGGTTAGATAATTTCTTGGCATTAAGCAGATAGCAAACTATACTATTTGAAACATATGTTTTATAAAGTGCGCATATTTCTGCAGATGCTTTACATGATATTTAAAATTTTGTGGAAATTTGCCACCCACTGTCTGGAATACGATGCGATCGTCACCCAGGCCTGAGATTCTCTTTGAATAATGGAGGACTTTCGGGCTTCGATAAAGACACCTTGAAAAGAAGAAAAAAAGAAAAAAACTAGGAACTAATTGTAAAATTGATCAAAATGTGCTATTGGAAAGAAAAATTTTTAGAGAGGGAATGTTTCATGAAACGAGGTAAACACGTTTTGAATAGGCACTTTGCACATTTTAAATCCTCTTAAGAAATAACTGCACTCACGCTGTCAGGAAAGAGTAAAATACCAGTTGTTCGATAAGGGAATACGCATAAAAAATTTAACAATCACGACTGCCCTTGGAAACTTTTAAAATCACTGAGTCTTCCCGTACTTGCGGTATTTTAAGCGTGAGTCACAGAGAAATGACATGTTTTTCCGCAAGTTGATTTTCTGCCCCAGAAACTTTACAGCGCAGAAAAAGCATTGATGAGTTAATAATGTCTTCTTGCTCGTTGCACTTGTATGAAGTTTTATTTTCACCCATGTATACAGGAAAAAGAAAAATATGGGAGGGTAAGGTTAAAGGGTAAAAGATTGTTCAAGTTTCATTTAGTTGCGTGAAATCAGGTTTCCTTTCCAATTCCAACTAAGAAAAAGATGCACAATCCTGGTGACATTGGTCCCTTCAAGTAACTAATAATTAAAACGAGGCGCACCCTCTGAAAAGTTCTGAGACAACTTTTAGTACTATACTGGATTATTTTTACACGATGCAAACTGAGTCTGAATCCATCCAAAAATAGTAACGCAAGGGAGACATTTAAAACTAATAAAAAGTAAATATCTTGACTAATGAGGTAGTAAAACCAACTATTTTTATACCTCGACATATAGAGGTGGGTTAGACAAAATCTGACACTGCAAAACAGGCGTTATTGAAAGCCACACAAAACATCCTGATTGTTCAAAGAGCTTACCGAAAAGTTCTAATCTCTCGTAGTG
Organism: Bemisia tabaci; assembly: GCF_001854935.1. NCBI lineage: Eukaryota > Metazoa > Arthropoda > Insecta > Hemiptera > Aleyrodidae > Bemisia > Bemisia tabaci. The sequence goes on from NW_017547201.1 coordinate 251,653, forward strand.
TCGCCTGATATTCTCGTTCAAGCAATAAGCTAATTCTTTTATATCTATTTCCGACATCGTTAAACACCTTCTGAGGAAATCCTGCGAAACCGATAATAATCCTTGACACCACAACTTTTACGGGAACGATTTTAACACTTGGAAAACATGCTCAACGGCAAAAAACGCGGCGCATATGACGTAAAATTCATTTGAGTAACACAATTCTTGGACTTCTGAAAAATACCGAGAAGTTAAAATAGCTAAATTATTATTTTCACCATCGACGCATCGAAGGAAAAATGATTGTTTAAAACACTGCAAAACATGGTTAGACAAAAAATCAAAACGAGAACGAAATGTTAGGAACAAACGACAACGATACGTTCGGCCTCCGCAAGAGAAAGAGACCAAGTAAGCGATACGAAAGGAAAACAAATTCTCAAACGAAAACAACAATTATCAAATTAACTATTTAGACAGTTAAGATCATTACCTCGTGAAAATTTCGGTAATCTGTGGCTTGTTAACAACGGCAACGACTTGATTCAGTTGAAGTTCAAATCTTTGAGCTCATTCAATCGACAACTGACGTTACTGAGATACAATTTTGAGCTCGCATAAAACGGAACATTTTCTTTCGGTCAAAAAGTCGAAATGAGGAAGAGATATTTTGAAAAAAAATATGAAGATTTGTCTGGATAGAGCTTCGTCTTGTATCTGAGCTTTGGGGACAGTGATTCTTTGAGTCTCTTATTCTTGATTCTAACTGAATAAACATTGGTTCCAACTTTAAAAACCTAAATTTTTTTTCTAAAATCCATCCAATTAGGGTCAGAGATCCAATAACCGTGTCATTTACCTTGGGACTTGCGACAACTAAGATTCATTTTTCCGACTGACATTAGTCGATTGTGAAAGCCTAGGATGGAAAGAATAACATTGTCAGTGGGAAAAATAAAGAGCCTCAACTTATGGACAACGCGGAATTTTCTAAGTGTGCAAGGAGAAAAACCTAATGTTTTAATACTGAACAAAATGCCGCGGTTCTTAAAAAGTCAAGTGTAAACTCTAAATAAAAACAAATCACTTGAGCCGGCGTAACAGATGACGTGTCAATTAGAGATTAAGTACTCTAATTGAAAGTAATCAAACAAGACGTCAGCACGTCTTTTCCGGGGGGCGCACGCATTTTCCACAGGTGCCCAATCACGCAATCAAGTTAACCGGCGGAGAGTGAAAGAGGAAGACGAGTAATTGCGCTAATGAAGCGTTAACTTTCTTGTGATCGCTCATCTCATTCGACGAATCGAGGAATAACCTTTAACTGTTGGTAGGTTCAGTCGTGCGAGAAGGGCTTGGAATTTCACATCATCTTGGGGGCGGGCTTGGATCCGCTACGAAAATGATCTCGCTAAACTTTGTACAAACAAGATTAGAGCCACGGTTATTGACTCCGAGCCATAATTGAATAAACACATCAGACGGTTTCAGCCGTCAGCTTGAAATATTGCTCGATTCGAAGCTGGAGGTCTGGATTTAAAAACTCAAAACTGTTCGATTTTGAAAGATAGATGTTCATGGCGTTACTCTAATTGCTGATCAATTTCCAGTAATTGGTTTGTTGTGATCAAGATGTACAGCCAAGTGAGAAGATTATGTAAAGGTAAACTCTTACAAAAATCACAATGGACACATCAAGAAAGTCTACCTCTTCAGTTAGCTTGCAATCCGGTGGCCTGAGAGCGTCATCACGTATCTCCGTTTGCGACATTGCAGACCTCCTGTCATGCTTTATTTTTTCCTTGGAAAAATATATGAGGCCAACGAAATTTCTTGAAAATTTCCGTGATTTTTCCTCTTTATAAGCATAATATTCTGCGTAAATTCAAGCTGTAATACTGACTCGCTTCTCTTAGAAAAATGAAACCACGAGCGGGGATTTTAAAACACCACTTGGAGGTACGTGGTTTCGCACATGGGCCCTCGAATTAGTGTAAGTGGTCACACTCTTTACCTGTAATTTCCTCCGATAAAAACTGAATTAACTGGGAATATTGCTAATATTATTTTCCAAAAATTTCAGACAATTTTGTACGCATTTTAATCTAAAATATCTGAAAATTTCAAGGCAATACATGCATGAATGATGTCAAAAATACATGTTTCATCAGGGGAAATTTGGCAACTCTCGAATGTTCATAAGGCGTTCTTCTGTAGCACGGCAGTATTGCGCGCCGAAGAGTGGATTTCAGACTTTTTGGATGTGGTTACTGTGATTTTCGAGTAATATGACGTAGACTCCATTCACATGTCTATACATCTCTTGCGTGCAGCAGACCCATTGCAACGGTTAATGCGTCATAAAATTTCGCACCTCCACCGGGAGGTCTCTCCTCGCACATCGTTTTCGAGGCCACATCCACTTCCACAGTGGCGAAGTGGAGTTCACAATGGGCAGTCGCATGGAACGACGCGACGACGCAGGGCGACGCGACGTGACGCGGTAGGAGCCAACAACAACATCAACAGGGCCCATAATACCTATTCATATCCACTAAACTCCACAATGAGTCTCCCGAGTGAGGAGTGACCTTGAGCTATTGTCATTACTTTCCAATGCACGCTATTCTCTTCCCTCTGCTCTGGAGCCCGCGGGCATGAGCGCATGAGCACGAACAATGGATAAAAACACTGGCCCGGCTTCGATTTTTCGGCGTTTCCTCCAAATCCGCTTCGACAGAGCGTGCGGACACGACGAGGACCTGCCACTGCCCACTGGGTGTGTCTCCGACGGAATTCGCTTCGTTGGGACCAGCAGTCCGAGTGGGAACTTTCCTGTTCCCGAACGGGAATTCCCGGCTAAAATCTACTTTCACTTGAGACTTCGGCAAAGAAACACACAAGTACAAAGGTGGCCGACATCGGTTGGCCTAGTGCAAGTCATTAAACTGATCAAGCGGTCCCGGGTTCGAATTCCAGCCAGGGGCCGAAATGTGGTCCTCCCATCGTACATAAATAAGCTTTGAGAGAGTCTCGACTGCTTCTAGGTCTGGCTTAGCGTTTCTGATTGGCCGGTGGTGTGGTTTGGACTCATCGATGGATATCGCACCTTCATGGGCCCAGGGGCCAAATTTTGCCAGCTTTTTCACACGGAGACGCAACATTTATCGATGAGTACAAACGGCACCACAGTTGGATCAGAAACGCTATATGCCGAGCCTCAGTGCGGTCGAGACTCGTCCTAAGTACATTTAATTACGGTGGAGGAGAGGGACCGAAAAAATTCGGCCCCAGAGTAAAAAGATTGAATGATATCAGATCTTATCACTTTTGAAGGGCACGAATTTTCGCTCTCTCTCCTTCTCCAAATCGTCCCCAAATAGCGTGCCAACAGACTCTAGGATGTTCCTCTATTCTGAGAACGGGGCCTATCACAGAGGTGAATTTATCGAAGTACTGTTACGGTTACGACGGTCTTGCTGAAATTTAAAAGCTTTTCGTGAGCTTGGGGTGGATTTAGGACGAAGGGGGGGGGGCGAAATTTTAGAGAGGTTGGAACCACTTGAATTTGAGAATCTTAGTATCTTGCAAAAACTAGCTTGCCCCCAAAAATCCTACGGGATGTGACTAATTTTTCAAAACATTCCTGAACAAACTGCTATAAATTTTGGAGGTTGGCGCCGCACCGGCCATAGATAATATATGACTCAGTTCGAAAAAAATGAAACTGAGGGACTTCAACATTTGAGTTGAAGGAACAGGTTTTACAGTTTTGACAATTTAAAGTCACTAAGATAAAGAACTAGCTTCGGTGCGAACCGTCCGTTAACTCGCGATGGATGTCCTACGCGAAAGGTTAGCATTTTTACGGGGGAGACTTCGTGTAATTGGGCGAAATTGGGACGATAAACTGAGCTCGCGCACGTGGAGCGTACATACGGCGGCGGCGGCAGGGACCGAGGAACTGAAACTGGGCAAAAATAACAAAACCATCAAGGTTTGTTCATAGAGGGACCGTGATGTAGATCATGAGATCCGAGTTAGATGCATAGAAACGTGCTAAATTAGGGAGATGTAAATTCGTCGCTACGCTGATGAAAGAACTTTACCCTCTTTCCAGTTGAGCCTTACAGAGCAACACGGTAAATGAACAAGATGGCTCTCCTAAAATGAGCCCTTTTGAAAGCAGAATGATTAATTGCGAGAACGATATTGCGATATGACACTGACATTGTCAGTCGGTGGGCTCGTCTTAGAACCCGAGGGTTCCCAAACTGGGTTCAAAGAGTGGCAACCATGCCCACTCATTAGATGATTAGATTAGAAAAAATGGCAATTTATTCACTGATGACATTTTTAAACTTTATGAAACAGTGGTGTTGATTTAGGTTGGTGATTCATTCATGATTAGTTTAGAAATATCATATCAAGCTTTGATTATGAAACATTTCCTGATTGCTCTTTTATTGATTTTTTCGACTCCTCTCTGCCTCTTCATATAAAGCGGGTTGTTAGCTTGTACCAACCCCCCCTCTCCAACACCCTAGTTTCATTTCTGGTCGACCCTTTATCTTTAAAATTAGAGCCGAAATTATTGCGTAACATTACATTCTTTTTCGACCGTGAGTTGTTGTACGCGCTGTGGACGAAACAGAAAACAAATGGAAATGAGATTAGGGGGCTGAGGTCCTTGGGGCCGTTCATAAACTACATGACCATGAAAATGAAAACATTTTTAAAAAATTCCGGACCTTTTTGAGGAATTTCCGCACTTTTTCAGTACATCCGGACCGTCCTTGAAAAAATCTGTAATATTTCCGGACTTGTAGACACCCTAATGACGCTTTATTTAAGATTGTTTGCAACGCTAGGTGCCGATCCTTTAACACTTGAAAACAAAACAGCGAAACGCTCTCCAAGACCCTCCTTCCCTTAGCGCGTTACGTATTTTATGAATGGCCCTTGAATGACATGAAAGCTGGACTGAATGAAGAGTCGACTCATTGATTACGAGCGTTCCCAGACGCAGACTGCGCGGGTAAGTCGAGGGACGAGAAGGAGGCACAAGCTCCGGAGCAGCCATGCGTGACATTGCGTGACGCTCGCGGAAAACGGTACCGACGGGCCCCACGCACAAGACCCCGGGGTCCGGGTCTCGAACCCAGGCCCAGCAAATAAGCGTCATAACGAGCTGCGCGAGTGTGCGCGCGTGCACCCAGATCTCCCTCACGAGAATCTAGGGACGTAAGGAGAGCACCGACAGACAACTGTGTTGTTGCAGTGCACGAAACTTTCTTGAAATGACGTTTTCGCGAAAAATCATGAGATCGATGGTTTGACTTACTAGCCCTAGTCTAACAGACTCGACGATATCTGGGTAGAATCAAGCAAAAGGGTTACACCAACGTTGGACATTTAATGAAACACGTATGTGCCGCTCCTAAAAGCCTAGCATAGATCATTAGGAATCGGGTGAAGAAGAAGAAGATTAGGAAGCGAAAGAAAAGGAAGAGAAAATAAGGGGGAGGAGAGCAGTATGGGGGATAAAAAGAGGATGGGGACGACGAAGGAGTGGAAGAGAAAAAAACGAAGAAACAGAAATTCTCCATTTCTATATCTTTTTTATCTCTTTTCAGGGGTCGATAACCTCCCAGAGCGCGCGAAAACATGGAAAGCCGCTGAAAATAATTATATATCCGCAAAATTACGATTTTGTCCCCCGCCCATTTCGTAAAAATGTCCTGTTATTGGTCCGCGTTCCTTTTTTTTTTTTTTTTTTTTTTTTCTTCCCCCCTCAAAAAATGGAGGAAAGAAAAACGTTACTTTCTTTAGAAGGTGCTCAGCCCCGATTTTCACGGACTTGGCTCGGTTTGTCAGGTTTTTCCTGACTGAGGTCAATATAAAACTTCCGAAGGCAAAGAATTTTCTTCGTCCCTTTGAAATTACGCAGATTTCTCTATAAAATCGGGGGCGGGCAAGGGAAATAAGTAGACTCGGAGGCCCCGTATACGTGGGATAAAAACATGGAGATTTGGCGACGAAGCGTGTCGTTGACTTGGTGCAGACATGACTGGGCTACTCGACGCTCGCCAACACGGCCGCGCCGCGCCACCGCACGGAGCCGCCCGCGCCCGCCCGGTTACATCCGGACCCCAGAGACGAAGACGACCGGCACGGGTAGACGGGCAGACAGACACGGACACCTCCCAAGTCCTCATTAGAAATGTTAATTTCTGACCTAATCCCGTGACACGATTATGAGCCCCGAGAAAATTCACACGGGCCATTCATTCATTGACCGGATCCCTGTTCCCACTTGCGGAAGCATACGATAACCACCGGGAGAAGCATCCTTCTACTGGAAAACAATGGAGCTGTAGGGCTTCTGATGATAGTTCGACTTCGGTTACTTACCCCGATGTTTTTAGCTCGAGCCGTTTCTAACAAATAACCACTCTCAAATGATTCCTTTGGTCTTTCACAACTTGCGAGCAAAGGACTTTAAGTTTCAATTGATTCATATCTTCAGTAAGTCCCAAGTCGAATTAAAATCCCCTAACGCCCCACCCCCTAGCGTCTAACCGTAGTGGACGTTTTCCCAGGTGGGGGACTCTATTAGATATTACAAATTTAAAAAATCACCCCTACTCTCACCATCCGGTTGATGAACCTCAAACCGATCTGGCAATCGGAGACGCAACTGGGAATTGAAGTTTTGATGCGTGCGCCCTTAATCAAATACCTACACGGAAGGCAATCATAGCTAAGCGGAGTACGTATAGTTGTAAGTTAGGTTCAAACCTAACTTAGCTGTTTTCTGTAGCATTCAAGCGATTCAAACGAGAATATTATCGAACGGTGGGGTCTTTAAATGAATTTACGAAAATTTAAAATCTTAGCCTAAATGATGAAAAGATAAAGGAAAATTTGCATCATCTAACATTGGCAGACAGCTCTTACCTTTACGAACTGAATTCTGCTTACTTCGATTTCGCCAACAAAGTAATCAATGAAGAAAAATAAGTTTTTTCCAAAGTTCGTATAGTATTCAAAAACTAAAATAAAGAAAGAATAACCTATTAAATCTTCCGATTCCGGCAATGCCGAAATCTGATGACACAACATTGCACAACGGCCTGTAATCTATGCAAAAGAAGAACAGTGTTATTCAGCAACAAGCTGGCTATATACGTTTCTTTGTTCAGATCACCAGAGCCATCATTTTCGAGCTATCGGCGGGCGCCCCACGGAATATCTGCACTGAGAGCTCTACCCTATTTTTAGCTCTTGCTCGTTTTAAAAAACTGTCCTGAGACGACCGGAGACTGTCGCCGTTTTGACGAGGACAATTCAGTATTCAACACGACTCGAGAGATTCCTCTTAGGACCAAGGTGACGCGTGTCTTGTCTATTTTTTCTTCCCCACAGGAAACTCCACCAGAAATTGCGTTCACTGCGTGCCGTAGCAGAGGGTGCTCAAGACGAAGCGTTGCAACATCTCCAACAGACGACATTTCTATGCAATATCTTCAAATTCCCTAACTTTTCCCTGACTATTATTTTGCTTCTACGTGACTCCAAAATTTACGGATTTCCTGACTTTTCCTGACATTAAATTCCACTTTGATTTTTTGCCCCTACTTCTGCTAAACGCACCTCCGTAAACTCTCTGACTTTTCCTTTGCATTCCCTGACTTTCCCGGTTTTCCAGACCGCCGGCAACCCTGCATAAGACTCATAAAACAAAGGTCATCTTCGAAATCGTATTTAGTGGGACGAAAGAATGCGCTCTCTTTCACAGGAAAAAAGTCTTTTGGCTCTTAAAACATTTGACAGGGAAATTTCTCTCGATTCAATCGGATTTTTCCTTAAAATAAAAGGAAATCCCTTGAAAAGTAAAGGATTAGAATGTACTGATGTGCAAAAGTTACTGATGCATATGCACAATAAATAGTTGGTGGTCAAAAAATTTTCGTTTTTCATTTTTCCGAACAGAACGTCAGAGCTAGTTGGTTTTCTTTTTTTTCTTTGCTTGCAATCAAGACAGCAAAACTCTGCACGAACTTTAAACTATAGGTAATATTTTGGCCGCAAGAAGTTGTCGCTTGTAGAAAAAGAAATACAATAAAAAACAATTTAAAAAGCGGGTAACAAGGCTAAAATTTCAAATACACATTTTTTGTTGGTTTTGTGTATTTGAAATTTTAGCCTTGTTACCCGATTTTTAAATTGTTTTTTATTGTATATCTTGTCACGGGCTGCAGAGCATCTATCATATTTCATGTAGAAAAAGAAAGTCGCGCAAAGTTTGGCAACGATGGTTGGTTTCGCGGAGACCGAGGGGGTCCCCACTACGTTCATTGAAAGCTGAAATGGATCGCAGGGGTTCAGAGCCGGTCGTCTCAAATGATTGTCGCGTCCTTTCGATTCGGAAGGTACCGAATTAGTGTGGTTAAAAATAATTCATCTCCAACGCTCGTCGCGGTCGCTATGTTGAGCGGGTTAAGAACACCACTGCGAGTCGATCGTTGAATTGTTATCGAAATACCTTATTCGATAGATATCATTGCTAAGAAAGGGACTTATCGATAAAGGTTATTCGACGTATCTAACGACTGGTCGAAAACTATCGCAAGGGAAGAGGCTCCACTATACTTAATAAGGGCTATGCTATGAGCCATCACACCGGATATAATGGATCTTACAGGGTATAGTGAGCAAAACAAAAATCCGTGGCTCTGCTCGAGTACTTAATTAAAAGCTGCTGTTTAGAATCATGAAAGACTCTTCCAAGACCGAAAGAAGGGCTGAATGCATTCATTTTTCACCATTAAAGTGTCAACAAAGTTGGCGCAATGTATTCTGGGTCCAACTTTAAAGCGAGCAATAAACCGACGGTGTAAGTCGGCAATCACATGACTCGGTTTGCGACGTCGCAGACTTTCGGTCATACTTTAATTTTTTAACGGAAAACTACTGGATTGCAATTCTTTAAAACTGCCGTGATTTTTATTCTCCGTGCGAAGAAAATTCTGCATAAACTTCAAAGAATGATGTCAATTTGTTCTCCTTTCGGAAAATAACATAGAGACAGAGATTTTCAGACTCCGTAAACGAGTTATTCGTTTGCCGACTTACACCGTCGAAACACGTACTAATCTCTTTCTTATGTGTTGAGAATTGGTATAATTTCAGTGAAGATAACGTCTTTTGCATGATATTTTGAATAGCAAACGTGTCCTTACGCTTTTCACCGGCCCTTATAACAGAACCAGCGAGCTGATAGATAATTTTTATTTTCATAATTCTGCTTCTTCTTATTTTCATAATTCATAAGATTTTCAAAGACTAGCATTAGAATTATTTTAGGAATATCAGAAAATATTCTTTGGCAACCTTAAAATATGATCAAAATCACTGATTTTAACTAACCATTTTCATCGTAATAAAACTAAATCGGTTTGAAGTTTGATTTTTTCTTATCATTACTATCTTGATAATTTCTTCATGATAGGGCTGCAGACTGATAAATTTCAGTTTTTTTTTAAAAGTACTTATGATACATCTAATGGCTAGTCTATATGCAATAAATATATATCGAGGTGTGCACTAAAAACTTCAGTGTTCCATATGAACGAAGTTTTGAGCTCGCCCACTCGGGAGAGCTCTTTGCGATCGATTTCTTTTAGCATTGGTAGTGTCCGTGGCGACGAATGGATGGTTCTCGTTGCCGTCGGAGGAACGGCCAAAATCCCATTGATTTCAAGGTCTAAAAGTTGAATTTTCGCGGGTTACAGTTTTCCTCCGTCGAACATTTCCGTTCCCTCATTCAACTGAGGATTAATTGTTCCTCGTTTGCTACACTAGAGAGCAGCACTTTCCAGTGGCCGAGCATATCATAGCATGTTGCTATGGTTTTAAATCAAATAACCTAATTGTATGTTATCATCCTCTTATCTTTTCAATGCAGTTTTTGTGTGCAGTTGTACTTGCAATTGTTATTATTTCTTAAAATAAAAAACATGGTGACCTCGACGTGATTTAATAATTTGTTCAATTAATTTTAAGTTACTAAGACTAAGATTGAGATTTGCGCATAATTAATGGATAATCCTTAAGATTGCCGTTATTGGTACCATAGAAGGTTAATTAACCTCAAAATAATTGCATGCTTGAGAGCTCGGTTGAGACTCGCATTGGGATCCTTTCAGAGTTTGTTTAAACCTCATATTAAGAATGCTTTAGGATTCGTTTGAGCCCCTCGCATCAAGAATGCTTGGGAATTCATTTGAGCCTCGCATTTAGAATGCTTGAGAATTCGTTTGAGCCTCGCATTGAGTTTCTTTAGAGTTCGTTTTAACCTTAAAATACAGATGCATGAAGTGCTCTTTCGAGCTCCGTGCTATTTATAGTGCGCGAGGTGCTCCATTGAGCCACCCCATACCTACAAAGGCGTGATGTGCTCCATTGAGCCACTCGCATACAAAGGCTTGAAGTGGTCTCTCGAGCTCCACGCTAAAATTCAAGTGAATTCCTTTTCAGCTCTTAGTGTATACCATAAGTATTGTGTAAGAATTATGGCAGAAACGTTCCTCCAAACCGTGCTAAATTATAGTTTCTTTGAACTCTGTGCCGATAAAAATTCAGAATTCCAGACTGCCAGCTTAACAAAGTATAACCTTAATTCAAGTTGGCGACTTGATTTAAAAAAAAAAATTAAAATTAAATCATATGATTTCATTACATTGTTGACAAGTTAAGAAAAAGCTTATCAACGATGAAAGCCAGAAACAAAAGTGCGATGGCAAAAATAGCCATTGCAACATTTGCCGCAAAATCACATTCATAAAAGATAATTCCATTTCTCTCTCTTTATTTCTCTTTATTTATTGTAATGTGAAAAATTTGTCATATGAAATTACGTCATAACATTTTGCATCGGCATGTAACCTCTGATAATTGGGTAAAGATTCATTTAATACATATACAATTTCAGAAAAAATCATTAATAGTTGTTAATAGTTTCCCAAAGGCGAGCTCTCCAACACAGTAGTGTTGGAACCAGCAGCTTGTTTTTTTTTCTGCATGCAATCTTTGTAGGGGTGAAGTTCAGGAAAGACTTGCAAGAAATTATGGCAAAGGATCTGAGGGAAATTTTTTCATCCATGCTGGTTCAATTATAGCCTGGTCTACCTTAAAGAGACTCGAAATATCTACCTGGGAAACTTTAATTGAGATCGTTTCGCGTTAGCAAGTGCAAAGTGCAACACGTGACTTATGAATAAATTCATTACACTTGAAAGGTTTTAGATTTCTCCTCGTTCAAATTGTTGGCGGTTCGTGCCGATCGTGCAAAAGGACTAATCCTCCGATTAAGAAGTGAAGAGAAAAGTCACAGGGAACAGTCATTCGAAAGCCTCGCTGTGTTACGTGAGCGATTTCATTTGAATTTATGGGCGCGGCACGCTAAGTTGCTAAATTGAGTGGATGCCATGCCGAGTCGTACTGCGGCATTTTTACGTTTTCACGAGAGATGAAGGAGCCCACACAGACCTACATCTAACATCATCATCGTTTAACATTACAAAAACACATAGAGGTCGGTGCAGGAATAATAAGTAAGTAAAAGGGCGAACGAATAAAGTCTAAGCGTTTAGTATGTTAGTCGACAAGTTACAAAAACGTGTTTTGAACTATTTTGACCGAATTCACGCTAGAAAAAAGTTGGTAGACGGCACCAATTCAGTAGTGCAAATTGCAAATTAAGCTATGTTAAAAAATTAATTTGGTCGTGTAAGTAAAACACCAATAAGTATTTCGCTTGGATTCAAAATCGACAATCTGTAGGTGCAGCATTCATTTTTTTTCTTGCGATGAGACAAAAAAAGACCTACAATTGAAGGTTTTAAATTTTTGATTTGCATCTACGTAATAAGGTCGCATTGATTTACTTACTTGACTTTTTTGTCTCCCCAATGATTGTTTGTGATTACATTAAGTGAAGCGCCTGACGCCTTCGCTGAACACATCTGCAGGCCACTATTTATTACCTGCGTTACGTACGCATGTCACGGGTTAACGAAGCTATATCCTTTATTGGCTTATTTCAGAAAAATCATTATAATTGTTTCACTTGTTTTACTGGAACAATGACGTAACTTCCGACTTTTGTACAAAATTAAAAAAATTAAAAACTCGCATGAGCCTCCGCTATCTTTTCCACACACCACGCTTCTACGCTATCATTTCCCTCGCTTTGGTATTCACGGTACAATAATCGTAACGAAAGCATAGCTCCCTTTCCGCCTACTGAAGGCGGCACCGGGGCACCCATATAATGCGATGCGGCTAATAAACATGGTTTTACGCCGTTGACTCTTGAAGAACAACACCTTGTGCAGTTTTGCCCATAAAGCGAATGTTTCTGTTGTAAGGTTTCCTGAAATGGACTTCTAGATCGGATTAAAGTTCACACAGGACAGGCAAGATATGCACCGGGTTAGGTGGATTACGTCGCTGCACATTCTCTGCGAATGAGCCCGGTGTTAGATTCACTTGTTCGCTGAAGGGATTCCGATGAATCTCCTTTGTGGAAAGCCGAGTGTTGATTTACTGCGTGATGGGTTCGGTTGTGAAGTGAATGGCTAATTGGCTACCTACATTTCATTCCATTCCACAAAAGAAAAGCAAACGCTTCGGTGTAGTTTCGAGAATTACCTACTTGTTACGATGGACGAATAGAAAAAAATACTGAAAAACGCGTGCCAAACCCATTTCGATCGTACGGTCTCCAGCATAATACAGCTGCAGGATTGCTAAAAAGAAGGGCAAAATAAAAGTGTATCAATATTCCAGAATCAAAAGATACCTAACTCCATTTTAGGCATTTCGAGATGTCAAGAAAACCGTGCGCCCGCCCCATTGATTCCAATGTAAACAGCAATTTTTGAAATTCCATATCTGTAAACCAACGTGAGATAGAGCTGTTGCAAACACACAGGGCCGGTATTTGAGTGTTTCGAAACGCCACTAACTCCATTTTTCTAATAATGTGAGTTCGGGAACTTTCGACTCTGGAGCACTGATGTATAAATGTGTAAGAAGGGAGTCACTTCATAAATAACTTAACTCCCTGAGTATTTAGAGATGAAAAAAACCAGTGGCGTGGCGTGAATTGCGATGTATCGATTGTTAGGACATTTAAATCTATGGTAAAGAATCGATTATTAAGGTGTTCGCTGCGAACACCCTGTTTATCGATCCTTTTCCATAGGTTTAAATGGCATAACAATCGATAAATCGCAATTCACGCCACGCCACTGAAAAAAACTAGAGTGTTTAAACCTTAAGTCAAGTTTCCAATCGATGTGTTCATGCCTCGGCTTGGGCTTGGGACTATTGGGGCTTCTCACCGATTAAAATTATTACGAATGGAATTCATGTCACGTGACATGAAGCGGTTATATTTCCGTGGTTGTATTTGTTTTTTTTTTTATCCGACTTCGGAAACCATCAAAAGGTTACCCATGTTATGTTAAAAAGTGGCCATTGAGCCTATTGGCAAACGGCTGATTTGTTTGGAGAGAGAGGCCCGTGAAAAATTCTAGATCTTCGGAAGTTAATGATTGACGAACCGTCGAAGGCGCCACCTTGACCGTGACCGCAGCCCGCATATCCAGCGTTGCCAAGTTCCACGGGATTCCTCGGATTATTGGTTGTAGCGAGTAAGATCATATTGCTGCAATTGGTCATTCACCTGATATGATTTTCGTACGATACTAAATAACATCGAGCAGGACACCGAAGAAGACGGGAAACGGGGCAGGAGGCCATGTGGATTGCATTTTGCAAAAAGGAACCAGAAGCGTTGCAATGCAATGATGCTAAGATTGTGAAAATTTATCCTTTGCAGTAATATAACTAAAATCATGAAAAAATATGAAATTCACATGGTAATTTTTGTCTTAGATTCACAGTTTTCAGCGAGTAAAATAGAAACTGTCAATGGATAATCAGGTTATTTTTTCCAAGACAAAAGAAGTTGCACAATCTTAGCAACATTGCAATGCTAGTGGTTCCTTTTTGCAAAATGCAATCCATGTGTGAGTTACTAATTGATCCTAATTTTACGGCCAAATTTGGCTATTTTAACAGGGTTACAAGTTTTCTTGTATTTCAAAACTTCCTGACTTTTCCATGATTTTCAGGGGGTTTTCACATAAAGTTAAACTTTACAATTTTTCTTTTCTCGATAATTTCTCATAAAAATTTTAGTCACGAAAAGTTAAAGCGACAAGTATATTGAAATTTAAAAAATGCAATCATCAAAAGAAGAAATCATCTCAAGGTTTCGGGACAAAGTCCCTGTTTTCTTAGGGTTGCGAAAAATCCCCTGACTTTTTAGGGTTGCGGAGAATTCTCTGACTTTTCTAGAGTTCTCCTGACTTACCAAGAACTCGTCCCCTACAGGTTGACATATCCCCTGTTTTCTTAGGATTGCGAAAAATCCCCTGGCTTTTAAGGGTTGCGAAAAATTCCCTGACTTTTCTAGAGTTCTCCTGATTTACCAGGAACTCGTCCCCTGTAGGTTGACAAATTCCCTGTTTTCTTGGGGTTGCAAAAAATCCCCTGGCTTTTAAGGGTTGCGAAAAATTACCTGACTTTTCTAGAGTTCTCCTGACTTACCAGGTACTCGTCCCCTGAAGGTATCAGAGCAAATGTTCTCGAAAAATAATCGGCAAAAGCGTTACCGAGAACCCTCAAGAATCATCGTAAAATGGTTCTATTTGAGTGTGAAATGAGGCAAAATGAGGGAATTTTCGCCACGATTTGACAACCACGGGTGCGGCGGAGATACGGTGATGGAGGAGGTGAGCAATCCAGCTCACGTGAACTGCGTGGAGTAAATTCACGACCACTCGCTTAAAACTATCATGGTGACCGTGCGTACAAGCTCCATCGCGCTACAAATAGACTCATGCACTCCATTGCCAGATAAAAAAAGAAAGTTTGGTACAGAACAGACTGCATCTACTCAATAAAATATCTCGTAAACTTTTCAATCGATGAGCTCATTAAATTTGGCTGACAACTCTTTTCTTTAGAAAAAGGAAGAAGAAAGTAAAAAAAAAAAAAAATCACGTAAAACGCCAAAGCCCACCTAAAAAATTGTCCAACACATATTTTCAGGAGATGAAATGTACCGAACTTCCAGAATTTTGATTAGTCCAAATGGCTTAAATGCAAATGATAAAAACAAGTCAAAACTCCACTTCAGGTCATGATTCCTAATTTTCCTCCTAGTTTATTTATTAGTGTGACCGGCATATAAAAGAGTGGCACAGACATAATAACACTCTCCCTATATGAAGCAAAAAGCCACAGCAGGCATTTTTATTAAATGCCTACCCAAGATAGTCAAATTATGATAACTAACGAAGTTTTGCATGTTTGTTACGAAGTCCTCTTGAGTTTTCAATGTTTTGAGCGCACTAATCCATCAAAACAACGAATTTTTTTGCTCCTAAAATGTTCCCATACATTTTAGCTGTGAACATTTTAAACATTCTGAATTGTATAACATGCTGCAACTTCTGAGATGTCTTCTCGTTAAAGAAGATCTAGCTTAAATCAAGAACCAAGCCTCTTAATTTAAGCGGATTTCGTTTTGATTCGAGCGAAAATCCGATTGAATCAAGAGTACTTTTTCTTGTCGATGTTTTCAAGAGTCTGGACTCCAGAACCAATGTGTTTTATTCCCCAGTGTAGCGCACAAATGCAACCGTGCAATTTTTGTCCAAACTTTGTCTGATTTTTGCATGAAATCAGAAGAAAATCAGTGAAATTTTCAGTAAGAAATGTCCAAGATTTTTTCAATAAAACTTTAATTTGCGAGGGGAAAATCGACAACATTCAAATGCGGTTACGTTCTTTCACGCGGGAAACGACGCATAACTATCAACATATCGATACTCCAGTTTGACCAAAACGGAAAAGGAAGAAAACAGAAAATAAGCAACAGCGGACGCTTGACTCGGAGAGGTGTGGCAGCGCGGGGCGGCGCACAGTGGAGCGAGTCAATTAGAGAGGTCGGACATGAAATTTTCGACTAGAATTGCAAATTTTGATGTTTATTTCGTCACATTTTCAACTTCAATGGGTGCGTCTAGAAGGAAATTTCACGAGGGAACCAATGGAACCACTTTTAGAACCTCAAAGATGTGTATAAACGGAGTTACGAGCGTTTAAAGTTACCAAATTCTGTCCGACCTCTCCTATTGACTCGATCCACCGTGCGGCGCGGCGGTTGGAAAGAGGTGGCCCACGTACGCAAAGAAGGACGGGGNGGGGGGGGTTGGCTGAGGGGGATGGGGGGCAAGGAGGCTGATCAAGGTCGAGGGATGATACTAATAATCCCGGGTCCCGCTCGCCCGAGGGCCCGGCTAGACGCCCGAGCCGAGTCGCTCATCTCGTCCGACTGGTCCAGCTCCGGCACCGTGTGTGGATTCTGTGGATGCTCATGCTCCGCAGCCGGGTTTTCGTTGCCGCGCCGCTGGCCGCACTGTGGAACCCACCATCGAGAGGTCGGACATGTAATTTTCGATTTAAAAATGCGATTCTGACGTTTATTTTGATGAATTTTGACAGGGTTTCTAGTATTTTTTCAATTTGAGAAATTCTAATGATATCCTGATTTTTGACTGCTAAATCCTGATTTCAGAATTTTTCCAAATCCTGATTTTCTGCGGAGAAAAAATAAAATTTCTGCATAAGCGTGCGCGAAAGCAGAACTCCAGAACAGGGTGTTTAATTTCTTTTCAATTTGGTATTTTTCCACATCCTGACCAAATCCTGATTTTATGCGGAGAAAAATTGAAATTTCTGCAAAAGCTTCTACGAAAGAAGAACTCTAGAATTTCGGACGGCCGACTTTTCTCTGATCCTGATTTTACGACCGATTTTTCCTCAAATCCTAATGAAATCGGGATTAAATCCTGACTGACCTCGAATCCTGATAGAATCGAGAAAATCGGGAAATTCCTGATGCTAGACACCCTGTAAGAATTAGTAGCTCGATAAAAAAATCTGATTGGACGGCCCAGTTTTCTCAAATCCTGATTTACGATCAATTTTTCCTCAAAACCTGATGAAATCGGGATTAAATCCTGATTGACCTCAAATCCTGATAGAATTGGGAAAATCGTGATGCTAGACACCCTGTTTAAATTTTAAAGGGTGCTTCTCGAAGAAAACTTTCCGAGGAAACCAATAGAACCACTTTGAAACTTGGATGTATCTATATCAAACGGAACTATGTGCATTAAGACATGAGCCCGGAGACCCATAATAATACATGCATACTAGGGCTCACGCCATAATGCACATAGTTCCGTTTGACAGAAATGTGTCCACTTGAAGGTTTCGTATTGAGGAAGAGATGAGCTTTTGAAGAATTGTCGTCATTTTGGGCCTTTTGGGCTCACCGTGCGGCGGCTTCCCGGTGCCACGCAATGGCATTCCGTGCCATTCCATTCCACGGAGGAGCTGAGCCCGGAGCCGCACACTCGGCCCACGTCCGTCTTCCGTCGAGCAAGGTACGAGTCAACGCACTCTCCTCCTTTGACATTCACGCTCGAGACTACGTAGCCAACACAACTTTACAAACTTAGAATGGATTCTATCTCCGAGTCCAAAAGAGACCTCAGAGGCTCGTTCATGTTTTCGCCTACTGTAATGGCTATGGACCTGTTGCAAACTTCAGGAAGGTGTCTACTAAAACAGGCTGGCCAAAAATCAATAATTTTACAGTACTTTTTTAGTACATTCCCAAAAAATTCAGTACTTTTCAAGTACCTTCATTTGACAATATTCGAAAATTCCAAAAATTCAAATTTCTGGCTCAAATTGCGACAAAAATGACCAAAAAATGAAAAAAAAATTCCGGGCCTTCGTGCGGAATTTCCGCACTTTTTCGGGACTTCCTGACCGCCCTTCAAAAATCAGTACTATTTCCGGAAATTCCGGACTTGTCGGGCAGTTACGTACCCAAGGAATTCAGTACCTCCTCTACAGAAAAATTCAGTGCTGTTTCAGTATCGCCGATTGACGAAATCCGAAATATTTCAAACATTTGCATTTCTCGCTCAAATTGCGACCAAAATGACAAAAAATGAAAAAAAAAGTCGGACCTTCTTGCGGAATTTCCGCACTTTTTCGGTACTTCCGGGCCGCCCTTAAAAAATCAGTACTATATGTATTTCCGGAAATTCCGGACTTGAAGACACCCTGACTCTTCTTCTTGCTTTAGCTGATGTTTGCAACAGTCCCATTCAACTCTTCGTAAGAGTATCATTTTCATTAACCAAAAAGCGGCAAGCGGCCGTGTTCGCGGGTCAAACCACCAACGCAACGGTGTCCGTTGATGAGTCGGCTCTGCTCACGCTGCGGAGAGCCTCCGCTACGAATCCCGGTCAATCGCCCGGGGGCACCACCCAAAACCCACATCATTCTTTCCGGTCAGTACAACACACAGCGGGGACCCAGATACAAGGTGAATGCCCGTTGTTCTTTGCAGAATGCACGGAAAAATTACGAACACATCGCGATGCGTAAAGTCGTCACAGTCTGCTACACCTACGTCTACGCCACTCGTTTACGTAACCACGTTATTCCCATAAGCGAGGAAGTAACTAAAAAGTAACATATAGGTGGCTGGATAGCTCGAATACCTTACTAATCTGCACACCAATCTTCTATGAGCACGAAGATTTTGTTTATGTTGGTGGCTAGATATGGCGAATAACTTGACAATGTGCACTGCATTCTTCTATGAGCATGAGCAAGATGATTTGGTTTATGTTACCTTCTGTCATACCTTTGATAATTTACGATCTGCTTTTTATATTTTTCAGTTTTTCAAACGTTTTTACGGATAAATTGCATCCACTTGAAATATTTGGTTGCATGCCAGGTTACAATATACCAGTACGAAATTGGTTTAAAAAAGTATTTAATGTATCTCCTTCGATTTCAGAGGCTGAAAAGAAGTAGAATAAACTACGGTATTTACTGACTAAGTGATTACAGACACATCCATGCTCAATTTGTGTATACATATTTTTGTATAACGAAGGTAATTCGAAATAATTTCAGACTAAAATCCCCGATTAAATCGATAAATTAAGTTTATCTATATGTTGAGATTTTGAGGTTTATGATTACGATTAGGGAAATTTTAGATTTAGAATCATAGAGCTTAGAAGAGGGTAGGTACATTCGAACGCCCTGCAATGCTGGTCAGAATTTATGTAAGTATATGATTTCTTCTATTTTGTAAGGTATCCATTAAACCGCTAACTAATTAAGCTGACCAGTATGTCATCACAAAAAGTATAATAAAAAAAGAGAAGGATTTGATACATTGCGTGCTTTGCGTACTACGGATCTTTTTGTTGGACGGCAAAGAAGAGGGCGCTAACTGCTCTTGCTTTTTACAATGCAATGGATGCTTGGTCCGGCTTCTCAAAATGAGACCAGATTGAATTAACCGCGCCAAAGTGGCTGACTGCAGGTGCAGAGAGGTTTCTTTCCAATTTTCATTGAGTATCGCTGTTAATTTAAAACGTTTTCAGCTTCAAATTTTGCACGAAAGTTTCCGAAGAGAGAGAGACGAAGAACCCGGGCTCCAGAACGAAAGAACGTGACCGTTGACGCCCCCCTTAAACCTCACGAAGTTCGTCTTCATAATAATTATGATTATCGCCGCCCTTCCACTTTCCGCTCTCTTGTCTGGACCGCTTCTGTATGCGAAACTACTCTTCAGACTTGCAGAAATTTCGAGGGATACATCATGTTCGCATCGTCGGTTAACGTTATGCAGCTCTATAAAACGACGAAGAGTCTGCAGAAAACAAAAAAGCAAGGGATTATTGGATGATGAACAGCTAGCCTGGCAAGGGCATGTCAACCTCATGACGGAAGAAAAGCTGCCAGGAGAGATGCTTGGTAGGGTTCCTCCTGGGAGGAGACAAACGGAACGCCTGGTCAAAGGATGGTGTCAGGGAGTTAAAAACGAAATTCGTATACAAAGAAAGTTTTCTTTGTATACGAATTTCGCGTCCTCAGTTGAGGGAAAATTGAGCAATCCTATCCAAGGGAGTGGGCGGTTGC
>NW_017547201.1:272844-293887 GCF_001854935.1 Bemisia tabaci
CCCCCCCCCCCCCTCCTTGGTCCAGACGTAAGTGCACCCCTGGAGGGACACCGTACTTGCTACAGCACGTAGAACCGAGCGCATTCCCAAACTGGAAAAAAGTGACCAACTGGGCAGAAATATTATTGAATTTGCAGTCAAGAATGATTTAGGTGCCCGTAATTGAGTTCCGTATAAAATTACTTGTTCAAAGTGAACTTCCACCTGATATTGGGAACTTCCCTCAGGATTACATCTTGTTTTCTCCTCAATTCAAAAGGAAACCTTCTTGGCTGCAAATTCGAGAATACCTTTACTTGATCAAGTCACCTTTCCAGTGCAGGGCAATTTCCTCGAGGAGCCCTGCAATTTCCAGCGATGGTCCAACTGCCGGCGTCGGGGTGACTCATCGACAGACCTCGTTGTCGACACTCGCGACTGCAGGAGCTCGTCCTCGCCCATGCTCTTGAGGGAGCTCGGCAAAACCGCCAACCTACGTAGAGTATCTACGGGAGTTAGGAGGTTTCCGCGGGACGGCATGATGGAGCTCCGGCCAATTATCGAGTTGATCGACGTCGCGCTTCGGTTGACCGCGCAAATCACTCTCGGCGGCCAAGGTAGTGTCGGTCACTCACTTCCAGTCCCCCCGTCATAATTGCATAACTGCACACCGCACTGCACATGCACCGACCGTCGCGTCGTTCGCTCTGTTATCGCCGGGAGTGGCTCCGTCCAGCCCCCGACCCCAAAATTTCCCCTCGCGGTCGACGCCTATCTGGACGGAATGGATATAGGCTCAGAGAATCTTCCACACGACGTAAGGAGCATTTTCACTCAGAGGGCGCCACTATTTACTATTCTTATGAGTTATATTGATCACATGTTTAGGTTACATCGACCAAATCTTTGGGTTGAAAATTTGTAGCCTCATAAAGAAAACCAGTGCCAATAGGACTTTATGAATGCAAGAAAGTGGCCAGGAGAAATTTAAGGTAATTCTTACGTATTTTTGATCGCTAAATGCAAATTTGGTACTTTCCACCAAATCTGCCGTTACTAATAAAAATATTTGTGTTCTCATGTTACTTCAGGTTAATACAGGAAGTAAAACACAAAGTAACCCAAATTTTGTGTTGATTTTGGTACAGTTTGCGGGAAATTTAGCGCTGAAACGAATAGAGAGGCTGGGAAACCCCTGCATGAGTCAACGGACGTCTCGGGTTGTTTTACGTTTTAAATCCCGTATTAACCAAACTTTTTGATGAGTAGGACGTATTTATGCTAAAAGGAACTGTGCTACATGCAAATCATATGCACATAGTTCCTTTTAGCACAAATATGTTTAATTTTCTTTCTGTGTTTTGCGATATGCGAAAAAGCCGGAAAACTGCCGAAAATAACGTTTTTCAGCCCTTTTCCGGCCTTAGGCATATTGTTTAATTTTCGTCAGAACGGAAAATTGCTTGGTACGAAAGGTACGATTAGCCAACAAAATCGAATAGAAATTAGCCGCCAGGTATGAATCTGCAACTCGTTGATGAATGTCCAATGCGCAATAGTCACTTGCAAGTCGCAATCTCTGAGTGACATCGAGAGAAACAAGAGTACATTAGTTCAGAATGACACTCAATTCATTCATCCGCAGATGTCTCAGAATAACCTACGGTTTCGGTCGATCAACCAAGTCTCTTAGGTTGATCCAACCCCTAAAAACAGCAGCTCAATGTATCCATAAACACGGATATTTTTAATTGTGCAGTGTCCGCAGCAAGCGCACTGGAAAAAAAAAACACACTGGATCTAGAGTCCAGACTCTTAAAAACATTGACAAGAAAAAATACTGTTGATTCAATCAGATTTTCGCTTAAATCAAAGGGAAATCCGCTCAAATCAAGAGGCTCGGTTCTTGATTTAAGCTAAAATCCGATTGAATCAAGAGTACTTTTTCTTGCCGATGTTTTTAAGAGCCCGGACTCTAGATACAATGTGTTTTTTTCCAGTGTGTCTGCAGCAAGCGTGGCGTTTTTCCTCTCTCCTCAGAATGAGTCTTAGGTCCTAAGCCCGAGGTGAATAAACACAGAGCGAGTATTAGAGGAAAACAAGGCTGCAACGCGGTGCAAAGTGACGGGGATCAAGGCGATTCGAAAGAATCAATTGAGAGAGCAAACAGCCGGAACATCCAATCCGAGAGGTAACAATCGGTTACAGTGACATTAAATATGCGTCGAAGGAAAAGCGCAGACGCTGAAAGAATGGAGGAGTAGAATCCTGTCAAGGCGGTGCACAATCCCGCAGATGCTCGGCTTCGGAAAGCTCGCAGAGTCCAAACGCAGGAAAAAAGACGTACAAACACTGAAATGTTGCCGCAAATCTCTTCGTACAGTATCTAATTTCATGAAAATTACTGATATTTTTCATTGAAATTTTCAAAATACAATGGGTTAAGTCCTGACTAACATTCTCTGAAGAATCCAAGAAACAATTTTCACAAAGTTTCTGGAAAATTCGCGTTTCATCGAGAGACGTACAGCAACGTTTGAATGTACATATGGTGTTTTTCACTAGAGCGGCATTGCTAGCTCCTGGCTTGTATCATGTGCCTGAGTCCCGCCACGCCGCACAGTGAGTCGAGTCAATTAGAGAGGTCGGACATAAAATTGTTGACTAAATTTGACGTTATTTTTGTCATATTTTAAATTTTAAGGCGTGCTTCGAGAGAAAAATTTCACGAGGAAACCAATGGAACCCTTTTTGGAGGCTTAAGGTTTTGTATAAACGGCGATATAAGCGTTTAAAGTTTCGAAATGTTGTCCGACCTCTCGGATTGACTCGATCCACTGTGCGCCACGCCAAACGGCAGCGCGATCTGGGAGTATTCATGAGCATTCAGAGGGCAGGGCAGCGCAGAGGGAGGGGGTAGACCAGGCTCGCTGAATGTCCAGGATTAAAAGACTGGAATGTCAACAATTACACTGACGCTTAGAGGTAATTCGTTTGACCTTGACGTGAGCCCATCGGGAACTGACAACACACACACACACGCTCGTTGGGCGTACACACACGAGATGCAGTGGCAAAAAATCCACGCACGCCGATATTTACGTCTCCGTAACGCCAAAACTCCGATTCATGAGCCTGATCCTGATTCGATGGCAGTGCGAATACAGGCTACTCGTGCTCGTATCTCGACACCCATTTCCATGATGTTTGCATAAATTCACTTCTCCTTGCTTCTATCTCTTCGCTCTTTCGTGTTGCCAAACGTAGGGGGGGAAATTATATACTGCCATACTGAGGAAGAACGCCGTATGAACCTTCAGGCGTTGTCAAATTTCCTTTGGTAAATCACGAATTTCCTGATAAACTTATGAATATTTTTCCTACAATTTTTCAGATAATTTTGCTCGCAATTCAACTGAAAAGTCCTGAAAATTTCAAGGGAAAAGATTTAGAACTTTCCTTAAAAATGAACATTTTGTGGAAGGAAATTTGGCAACTCTGGAATGTTCATGCAACGTCTTTCTTTAGCACGGCAGTAAGTATAGGTACATTCGACATCTCACACTGATAGCTTCTTCGTACTGCCCTGCTTAAGAAAAGCAGTTAGTGTATGAAATGAGACTTTCAGTGTAGTGATTGCAATACAGTTTCAGTACAAAGACGTCAAAAGGAAATACTTATGAAAATTACGCAAAATCTAACTGGAAAATAGGACCTTTGCAAATACAAAAATTGCCTCAAGAGTGCCTCAAACTGCAGTGTATTGCTGCAAAAAATATGTTTCCTGACTTCGAGAAACTCATAACTGCATTTTTTTGACTGAAAAAAGGAAGAATTCACACTGAAAGACCTCATTTGAAGAAGTTGGAGTCGGTCAACGATGACTGATGAATCACTGGAGTACTTAAGTGTGCGCGGGGTGCGGGGTGTTACCATTACTCATAACTCGTTAGACGCGTAAGTTACAGGAGTTGAAACCAACAGCTGGAAGCTAACTACACATGATCACATAAACGCTAATGAGGATAATGAGAGTAAATGGCTAAGCCGGTTGTCATCTTCATCTTTTTATCAATAAATTCTGAGCAGCTCAGACACATTTACAGTTGCTACGGCAACTTCTTTATCCTGGTTAATAACCAACAAATGGCCATCGAGCCTACTGAGCAATTACGTTGTTTGGGGCCCCGACTGTGCTTTGGCCCGGTTTCATAATATCTTATTCTTCTTTTTTTTTGTTCTAATGACTCACACCTATACGTCTCGCATTGACGAAAAAGCTACAACAGTTCCCTCTGGAACACCTGTTAAGAGTGTCTAAAGGCTCCGCGGGAAAAAATTTTCCTTGTTGATTGAATTCGCACTATTCCATGGCCTATACAGCCGTACCAGGGAAAAGCGTCGTATGAGCTTCACACGTTGCACAATTTCCTTTGCTAAAACACAAACTTGATAATGAAGTTGTGAATATTTTTCTTCCAATATTTCAGACAATCGCGTACGCATTTTAATAAAAAAAATAGCTTCAAATTTCATGGAAGAATATGCACAGCTTTCCCCAAAAATACACAAGTTTCGTCCGGGGAAATCTGGCAACTCTCAAATGTTCATACGGCGTTTTTCCTCATTAGCAAGACGGTACAGACACCCTGATCATAATCCCCGAGTGGGTTCTTGAAGAGGGAATACTTGGAGGGGGAATCCACCGAGGGATTCTTCGATAAACCTTTGGCACAAGCAATCCCTTCGCCGGAGAGAAAAGGCGGGAACAGAGAACGCTGCACTCCGGACCGTTGACACAAATCAGGAGGGCGAAAGGAAAGGGTGAGGCAGGGTATCCGATAGTGACCGACGAGGTTGGGCACGTGGCGGTGACATGGCGGCTCGGTCGTGTCAAACTTGCCCGGGTCGGCCGGCCGGCCGCTCGGATTTCGGTTTCGCTAGCTTTCTACCCGCGCGTTCAAGTCCCTCGATTCCTCGAGAGCGGACGGGAGTTCCCGCAGCGCGGCGCCCGCCTTCTCCCCGGTGTCGGTGACTCGGCCACGCCAGGCGAGGCATGAACTATCGATTTTCGATATTTCCCCATTTGAAGCTGTAGTAAAGAATCGATTATTAATGTACACCCTGTCAATCGATCCTTTTCCATAGGTTTAAATGGCAGATCAATCGATGCATCGCAACTGGGCCACGCCTATCCAATCCCTGAGACCCCGAGAGCGTTCCCTGCTCGATCGGCGCACAGTGGATCGAGTCAATAGGAGAGGTCCGTCATAAAATTTTCGACTAAAATTGCAAATTTTGATGTTTATTTCGTCACATTTTCAACTTCAATGGGTGCATCTAGAGGGAAATTTCACGAGGGAACCAATGGAACCACTTTTAGAACCTCAAAGATGTGTATAAACGGAGTTATGAGCGTTTAAAGTTTCCAAATTCTGTCCGACCTCTCCTATTGAGTCGATCCACCGTGCGGCGACGGACATCCGCACAAACCGGCCTACCCCCACCCCCCGTCCACCTACACTTCCGCGCGGTTGGTCAACTTTACTCGATTACAATACGCTCTACCGATTGGGTCAATAAAACTAGTGTATTGCTTTGGCTCCCGATTAATTCGATCGAATTCTCCCCGAGACAATGGCCCTGCGGTCTGCGGTGCCCCACCATGCTCGTTTTTAACAGTGACTGATTAAATGGAGAATCGGGTGGATAGATTGGATGCACTGACAATCTGAGCAATGCAATCGGGTGAGGGACGGGGTAGGTTCAAAGTTCAAAGCTACTTTTATCCTTGCACTGGAAAAAAAAGAATCTTAAATTTGCCGCCAAGAAGTGTTTCTTCTTAAATCAAGAATTTTTCTGGTTAATATAAGCTACGTTTTGGCTTGACCCAAGCATTATTTTGCTTGTATCAAGAAAAAGTCAGCTTAAAGCAAGAAAAAAAAAAATTCTTGGCGGCAAATTCAAGAATCATCATGCTTGATCCACGCTACTTTTTTTTCAGTGTGTGGTCATTGATGGGCGACTTGTTTAGCAAGTAGAAAATCAAAATTCCCATACAGGGTGTCTACTAAAATTGAATTTTGGAAGAGATAATCCTAATATTTTGGAAGAGAAGTCTTGATTTTTCACACGGAATAATTGACACTCGTTTGATTTGATGGATGAAATGTTTCCAAAATTCTTCACTTAGAATTTCCTCATCCGTGTCCAAATTTCTTTATATTTTCCTGATAAAATCGAAATTCTTAATATTTTCCGGGTTTTACGGTGTTTACTGACGGTAGACACTATCCCTTATCACAATGGCGGATGAATTTCGGAGTGAGCTTTTTGCCAGGCGTATTTTAGCATATGTACGGATTGCTAAAACAATTGCTCGACGCTTAGGTCATCGGTCATGACTACCTAGACAGATCTGAGCGGTTACCTCCAAACATAATATTTACACTACATTAGGGAATATCGTAGAATGGAGTCTCTTAAATATATTGTCTCTGGTTTCAAGCTTCTCTTCACCACGGAAACACATCACCCGCGTCAGTTTCCATGAAGTAATTAAAACAGAGCTGGCGTGGCGGTGACAAGTGTTCCGAGTCCAACTGGCGTCACATCCTCGGAGAACAAAAAAGAAAAGAAAAATGCAGGCCTTTCTGGTTTCAGTCCAACAAAATAGTCGGAATATCTTTCCATGAAACAATTGAGCCTACAAGACGTGGTGGGGATTCGCCAGGACAAGTGTTGAGTGTCTGCAAAGAAAACATCCAAGCTCGCGGGTATAAATCGTTTCTGAGAAAAGTGTAATAAATAAATACATGGAAAAAAGGCCAACTCCTCATTTCCTTCCCACTTTTAACGGCTGGCTAAACGGTGCTTGATGATCGTCTGATTTTATTTCTTGACGCAGATTTTATGGTAAGGATTTAATTTTTTCTTCCATTTGTTTTTTGGTTTTTGTTTTGTTTACTTTCAAACAGGGGAGAAACCCCTATTTATAATCATTAACACAAAATGGACTGGTGTTGAGAAGAGTGCTAGGGTGTTCATTCAGTCAGCAACAACGACTTTGTATCGAAAAAATCCGTGATTTGTACCGCGGATTAACGAAAAGAACACGATTTCTACCGCAATTTTACAAAAAAAAAAAAAAAAAAAAAANAAAAAAAAAAAAAAAAAAAAAAAAAAAAAAAAAAAAAAAAAAGGAGCCGGCTTTTCCATCGAAATACCGATTTTGGGCCCTCTCATTATCATCCGCTTGTCACGCGGTCGAGAAGTTTTTGCGCCCCTGTAACTTGGTACACAACAAAAATCATCACGTTATCACTGCCGTGCTTAGGGAGAACGCCGTATGAACCATCAGGCGTCGCAAAATTTCCTTTGATAAAACAAGAATTTCCTCGTAAACTTATGAATATTTTCCTTCCAATTTTTCAGATAATTTTGTTCGCAATGTCTTCTAAAGTCCCTAAAAATTTCAAGGAAAAATATTCATACCTTTCTTCAAAAATTAACATTTCATCGAACACTGGTAGAAAAAACCTCTTGGTTCAAGAGTGCAGTTTCTCGTCGCCGGATTTAAAAGTCTGGACTCTTGTTTCAATGCAAAATCCGCTTGAATCAATGCAAAATTCGCTTGAAACAAGAGTTCAAGACTCTTAAATCCGGCGACAGGAAACTGCACTCTTAAGTCAATGCAATGCGGTATTGGTCCAAGAGGTTTTTTTTTACCCGTGAAAGAAATTTGGCAATTCTCGAATGTTCATACGGCGTTCTTCCTTGGCACGGCAGATCAGCTTCTTGCGATGGATAGAAAATTGGTGTCGATTCTCACTTTAAGCCCCTCCGCCGCCGCTATAAACTACGACCCGGGGAGCCGTAAACGCACGTTATGTCTATTCGGTTCCCAGCAAAGGTCTTTTAAGGGTAAAAGGATGATGGACTGGGAAGAGTGGCGAGGAGAAAGTAAAGGAGTGTATTCCATTGCTGGCTCCTCGGGCGGGCGGCAAGAAAGTAAGAAAGAAGCGACGGACGACGGAACGTGTGAATTTCTCACCGGCGGAAACGGATCCAGGTGATCCCTGTCCGAGAATCCACGGCACCATCCGTCCATGCGTCCCTCCTCTGCCTCTTCATCCCCATATGTCCACGTTCCATGACGTCTAACGTCCGACGTCCGCGCATCCGTCCGCAGCAGCAAGTATCATTCCACTGCGTTACGCTCTTCGCTGGACCTTCACCGGCTGGAAATGCGAGTCCGCTCTTGGCGTCTGCCGTGCTGAAGGACGCCGCGACGCGGTGTCAACAATCGGATGTTGTTGTTTTTTTTTAGTTCAAATAGCCCACAAGGGCTAATCCTTCCGCTTTAGTCCCGTCCTCCTCCGTCTCCACGACCAGTCCCACGCGACCATTGTTTGAGACCATTAAACTCGGGTCGCCTGGCCGGGAATCGAACCCGGAACCTCCCGATCATAGAGCTAGCGCTACAATCACTGCACCATAGGAGGCCAACCAAGAGGATGAAATAATAGGGTTGTCAAAATTTTTTCATCCTGCAATTCTCTGACTTTCACTGATTTATCCTCGACTGTTTTTGATTTTTCTTGACTCAAAACTTTATGTGGAGCTCTTTTATGTGTCAGAAATATAGAATAAAAGCACTGATTACAAGGAAAAAATTTCGCAAAAAGCACGATAGTACCACTGGTTTACTCTGACTCGGACCCCAAAACTCAAAAAAAGCTCTCAAAGTTGAGGCCGTAAAAGAGAGGACATCCCACGCTATCCTGAGAGTCCATCTCTTTATCAAGTTAAACTCTCCATTCAAACATAGGGAATAAATACATGAACAGGGTATCAAATTTGTTCGGGATCTCCAAAATTGGAACCGCGGCAGCTCTACTAATGCATTTTCTCCCTATCTGTGCATGGAGAGTTTTACTAGATATCGGGTTGTGGACTCTCAAAGTAACGAGGGATATCCCTTCCATAAGGGCCTTAACTTTGAGAGATTTTTTGAGCTTTGGAGTTTGCTTTAGAGACAACCAGAGGCACCATCGTATTTCTCGCGAAATTTTACATGGAATTCAATATTTGAATCGCAAATTCCTAAAATATACAAGAGCTCCATCCAAAGATTAGTAAATCAAGGACTATGCGGGCGGGAAAAAAAATGCAAATTTATTAATCGTCGTGACCGCTAATGACAAGAGGACCCGATGTCAGAACTCTCCCCGTAAAATAAATGTAGTCCGGAGCACCTAAAATTTTCGATTTATAAGGCTTGATTTGAACAACACCATTTTATTTGTATTTGAATGGGAACCAAGGTGTTGTATTGAATATTTATTAATCACTGAGATACCTTTCGACTTACGCCATCTTCGGGGTAGGTACATAAAAATTTCGAGAAACAAAATCCCTTGTTGCTGTTTTCGCATGTTCCGGGCACAACACATCGATAATGGCGATGATGGTGTGGCAGTGATGTGGTCCCGGGTCACGTACATATACCATCGAACTACGAGTATCGCTATCGAAGAAGCCGGGAGCCTGGGCCATCGTGAGCCGCTGCTCGGCCACTCCTTTCCCCGTCGCCCCCCCTCCCCCCCGGGGATCGTTCTTCGCGGCGACGCTAATAACGTATTACGTAGCCGAGGAAACTCGTAGCCCCCCCCCCCCCCCCCNACCACCGCCACTACCGCCACATCACTCTCGGAGCGGCCATGCCAGGACTACCAGGCCATACTGCCGCTCAACCCGAAGCCACCACTCGAGCCGTTTCCCTCTCCAGAATCGTCAACTTGACTTCCAAGCTCCGTTGCCGGCTTTCGAGAGCTTTGGGCTTCTTTAGCTTTTGTGCAAACGCGGTGCAACATCTCGCGATGTTGACATCGTTGAAGGGTCCGAAAATCCGAGGGCTCTGCTTTGACGTTACCCCGCCCGGATTTCCATGACGAGAAAATTGGGGAGGAAAGATAAAGTGCATACCTGGAGTATGCACGGCACATTTTGCGACAATTTGCGCTCACACGTACAATTCTCAATGGAAGCGACTACGTAAGCCACAATGTCCATTGATAAACTATGACCCAAAAATCTCGCACTACCCTTGTACCCTGACCTCTAAGGTTCTCGTCCCTTTTTAGGTTGATCCCTGGAATAATTCTCACTTCCGAAATTTCGAGCCTCTATCTTAATTTGTTCAAAAGTTACAGGGGTGATCTGGTGCTGATGGTATGGGACTTTTTGATCACTCTGTATGAGTATGAAATTTCAATCGTGAGGAAAAATTTAATTCAGAGTAAAAAAAAAAAAAAAAAAAAAAATTGCCGCACCTTGGGAAACACACGCTACACTGAGAAAAACATCCTCTAATTTTAACCGTGGGGAAACATTGAATTGACGAGTAAAGAAATAAAAAAGGAAAAAAAATACCTTACAGAAAATGAATTAGTTATGCCTTCGGATAATACAGAGTTGCATCGACAGGATTCCTCCTAATCTGTCGCGACACAAATTTCCTGTCGAAACCAAGGTGAAAACGCGCTTTAAATACAGTACTTGTACACTGAGAAAAAGCTATGGTTTATAAACCTATTAGTGGTAAATATGGAACACCTATAATAGTCGTAAATAAACTAATGATTCTCGGTCTGTGAACCATACTAAGGTCTCTGTACCTAATTAAGGTACAGAGACCATAACTAAGGTATATGTGCTATTATTATATGTAGAGGTACTACTATTAGTGGTGTTCCATATTTACCTCTAATAGGTTTATAAGCCATAGTTTTTTCTCAGTGTAGTGTTTTTGTTACATCTTATTGATGGCATGATACATTAATGAGAGTTACGGTTGATTCTATGAGAATTTTGTCGCAGTATTTACTAGGAACAGCTTCCTCAGTGTAAAGAGATTACTTGAGTCAACCTCCTTCAGAAAAAATGCAGGCAGCGGCAACAGGAATGATCTGGCTTATTAATGGGAGGCGGTTGACTGTCTTTAATTTACAGTGGTAGGCGGTGGCGGTGGAAGGCAATGTGATACGCAGCACTTGATTCGCCGTCAAGTGACTTAAGCACGTGTGCTGTTACTTACCGAGCGCTTGATCTGCATCGTTCATCGATTTTGCTCGTCTCTAAAGCAGGTGGCTTACTTTGCGATATATCGATTGAACTGTCATTTAAACCTGTGGAAAAGGATCGATAAACAGGGTGTTCGCAACGAACACCTTAATAATCGATTCTTTACCATAGCTTCGAATTGGGAAATATCGAGGATCAATCATTCACGCGTCACTGCAGTCGAAAGATTTGACCATCAAAACAAATATTACGAAAATTAGAAATTCTTACTCTGATTGCGACAAAAATGACGTAAGCACAAAATTTCATTGGTGGCTTGGAGATGAACCGACTGCAGAATCGCTATCTTGCAGGCAAATACTCTAAAAATCAACGCACAGGGGATCACATACTTTTCAAGCTTTCTTTAAAAACACGCGAAGTATGGGGAAAAAGTTCCGGGCCGCCTTCTTGCGAAACTGCACTTTTTCAGTACTTCCGGACCGCCCTTAAAAAATCAGCACTACTTATTTCCGGAGTTTCCGGAAAATCCGGACTGGTAGACATTCTGCTTACCTACTAATGGAGAATTTGCATGTAAATTTTTTATTGTCTCATCTGAAAGTGCTTAGAGAGCTGATTTCACAGTATTTTTTATAATTTTTTTTCTGATATAGGAAATAGTATAAAAATAGAATTAAAAGTAAGAAAATGCACCGCCTAGCGACGTCATATGGTGGCATTTCCCATTTAAACACATTTATTTTAGCAGATTAGATCATTTTGTGATATCTCCTCCAATAATTGTTCAATTCGTGAGCCAAGGGTATCCTCGTGTTCAGTTCACGGAGTAGTTTCCACTTAAACACGAAATTCATCAAATTTCAGACACCTGCAAATTCTCTATTTACAAAGATCTTTACTGCCTACGATAGATAAATTCAGTGTTTGTTCCACGCGTTGATACTGTTAAAAACGAAGTGAGGAAGTCTTCTCGGGCTGGAGTTTCAAGATATGGAACTTATTGCTATAAGATCTTTAACTGCCTACGATAGATAAATTCAGTGTTTATTCCACGCATTGATACTGTTAAAAAACGAAGTGAGGAAGTCTTCTCGGGTAGGAGTTCCAAGATATGGAACTTATTGCTAGTTCCGGTCGCAACAGAGAACCCAGCTGCCGACTAGGGCTTCCTCCCCTGCCCTGCACGGCTTCGTGTTCCTGTTCCGTCCCTGTCCCTCCCTCTACTCCGTGCCTGCGTCAAGCTCCCGAGTTAACATCCTTCTTGTCTTCGCATAATCGAACTTTGACCTCAATGAATTAGTCGCATGCGCTCAGAGACAATAGATTTCAAAGACCCCGCACAAATTAACTGAGCAATGCAATGGCGTGCGGCAAGAGATAAATTCGGCAGTATATATTATACGTTAAGTATATTTCTCTTAATGGGGGTTGACAAACAATTCTTTGAGCAAAAAAACTAATAAAATTCGCCTAACACTGAAAAAATTGTTTCTACAGATATTATAATGACTTAGAGCGTCGTTTCTTTCTGACAATTTTTTTTTTTTTTTTTTTTATGATGACTGTATCACTTGTTTACCTCAGAAGTTGTAGGAAAGAATTCAGAATACTTATGTTGAATATGTACGTGTTATACAGTCCAGCGCGGCGTTTGGACTCTCCTGGCTCTCATTTCAATTTCTACCTTGAAAATTTTGCTGCCTCCGAAAGAATTAGCTCCTAAATTATGCAAATACCGCCACAATTGTGGAGAATTAGTATTGAACATTGACGAGCGAATTGTCTCATTGTCTACTCTGAAGGGCAAATAACTCATCGTCTCCACTCGACGGAAAATTTTCCGCTTCTCAAGAGAGTGCGTTTTTCACAACGGTCGTCTTCAAATTCCAGGGGTGCAAATAAATCTAGGTGTGTATCCGCAATTTTCTGGAATGCATTGAGTTTTCTCAGATAAGCGTTCTAAACACGACGCAACGCGCTGCATTAAATCTTTACAAAATTGACGGTTGGTTTGCAATTTCTATTCAGATATATCTACATTGAGATATATGTACATTCACAAATCGTAGAATCGTATTATTATTCGCAGGAGACAAAAATCGCCGACTAAAGGCAGGGTTGCCACAAAATTTAGAATATGAAACTTTTTGACATTTCCCACTCCCAGACACATTTTAGAAAATTCCCTGACTATTGAAGATATGCCGGACAGCTAAAAAGACATAATTTGAAATATTCTTCAGTCAAAATTTGTTGTTTGAAACGTAAAACCCCCTCTAGAAAACAAATAAAGATGAATTAACAATTTTTCCATGACTTTTTAAAATTCCCTGACTGCAGCAACCCTGAAAGTGAAAAAAAAAAAAAAAAANAAAAAAAAAAAAAAAAAAAAAAAAAAAAAAAAAAAAAAAAAAAAAAAAAAAATGCACCTCTACCAGATTTTGACGAAACCATCGTCAAATACTATTTCATCTTCCTCCATTTTTAAATGAAATCTTCGTGTTTCGTGAGATAAAAAAAAAATTTAAGTAAGTACATCCGTCATTTATTCTCTTTTAGCGTTTTTGCGATCTCGTTCTCATTCGATTCCCGAGTTTTTCGCGGCACTTAGATCGTGAGGGGAATAGACAATAAAATAAGGCCAGTGGGTCGATTATTGAATCATTTTCGAACGATCCTGATCGAAAAATCCTTATCTTGGCAATGATTCTTATCGATTAAGGTCATTCGATATCGACTCAACAATCGAGTTGCTGCTGTCCTTCGAATCCCGGACGAAATCCTCAAATAAAAAATTTACGACGGCGATAAAACGTACTTGCACACACCTTCACCGACCCACACATCCAACAGGCACTTGGGAACGAAAATTTAAAATTCTTTTATCTAATCTTTTTTCGCGGCTACACGAAAGCAAAGAAAAGAAGAAATCATCAATCAAGACCGATTGCTCTCGACAGCAGCTCTGCAGTGCTAGGGAAGAACGCCGTATGAACATTCGAGAGATGCCAAATTTTCCTTGATAACACAAGTATTTTTGACGAGATTCATGTATATTTTTTCTTGAAATTTTCAGAGAATTCAGATTAAATTGCGTACAAAATCGTCTGAAAATTTTGGAAAAAAATATTCAAAAATTTCCTAGTAAATTCGATTTTTATCGAGGAATACTTGGCAACGTTTGAAGGCTCATATGGCGTTCTTCCTTCGAATGGCAGAGCACTGCAGTGTTCGGAATCTTTGATCCGCTCACAGGGTGCGGCCGAGGAACACGTGGTTCACGAGGCATTCCCGCTATCGAAGTCGATGTGAATGCTGCGTATAATACAGTTTTGCGGTTAAGCCGCACCAAATCTGGGGCTCCCGAGTAGAATGCGCCCACGATATTTTTCGCCGAACTGAATTTGAAACGCCCTTCCTCAAAATTGGCGAAACTGGATTAGGTAGTCGAGGAGTGCCCTGGTTACCATCCCTCTCTTCTTCGGAAGAGAGCTTAGGAAAAGAAATTCTCGCGACCAGTGGCTCACATATCTAGGTCCAGGTACCTACATCTAGGTTTCTAGGTAGAAAATAAAAATGCACTAATAGTAAAGCTTAACTTGCTGCGGATATTCAATTCGCATCAGAGTCAGGTTCCGTGAAAGTTAGGTCGACACTGGAAAATAACTCATGATTTAATCGAATTTTGTCTTGAATCGAGAGCCAACCCCCTTAGTTTCAGCGGATTCAGTCAAGAGTCTAAACTCTGGATCCAAGAGACTTTCTTTCTGAAGAAGCCTCCTTCCTCCTCATCCATGCAGACTTTCATACTACCAGGCTATGGATGAACGGAATTGCCAAATTTCCGCGGATAAAACATGTATTTTTGAAGAATTTTATGCATATTTTTCCTGGAATTTTTAGATGCTTTAGATTAAAATGTGAAAAAAATTGCCTGAAACATGTAAAGAAAAACATTTGGAACTTTTCCAGTAAATTCGTTTTTCATCAAAGGAAATTTGGCAACGCATCAAGGCTCATACGGCGTTTTTCCTTGGCACGGCAGTACAGGGGTTACTCCTTCCCTTTCATCCTAATTTATCATTCTACCCTCCTTTAATCTAGTCTCTTTGCACGCCGATTTTGCCTTTTTTGAAAAATAGGATTCCGGTTAAGGGTAAAACTAGACATTGGGAGAAGAAACATCAACGCTGAAATAGGTTGCGTTAGGCAGAAAGGAGCCAAGCCACATCAGGCCGTTGCCAACTTGACCTAGGCATTTCTATTTTTTACATAAAAACCGCGGTTAAGCGGATTTTTATGCAAATTTCAGTGAATTATCTGTGAAGTACGAAGCAAATTCTTCAAAATTTTCAAAGGAATCCGCACACGCGTTCTCTTGTA
The DNA here is from genome assembly GCF_001854935.1 of Bemisia tabaci. Taxonomy (NCBI): domain Eukaryota; kingdom Metazoa; phylum Arthropoda; class Insecta; order Hemiptera; family Aleyrodidae; genus Bemisia; species Bemisia tabaci. The sequence continues at coordinate 288,295 of NW_017547201.1, forward strand.
GAAAATTTAATTGCCCAGTTAAATTTGGCAGTAGCTGATGTGGCTTGGTTCTTTTTTGCTAAACGCGGTGTAAATAAAGTTACGTTCTTTCGCTCGGGAAACACGGTATCAGCAGAGACATAGGACGGAGAAAAGTCGCGGGTAGCTCTTGCTCTTCATCTTAACCAGACCTAATTGCTCGGTAAGTGCTCCGCAACGGAGATAAGCGAGCGCTTATTAGGCGCCGTAAACGCCGGGCTCAGCGCGTGACGCCTAACGGGCGCACCGCACGGCGCGGGTCCGTTTAATTAACGCGAACGCAGACGCAACGCAACGCAAAGGACGCCCGAGGACCGCACGACCCATACGACCGACGCGCTCACTTCATAATCGGCGGAATTTATGACGCTCGCCTATCCCTAAATTAAACGCCTCATCTACCAGCATGAGAATACGAGATGACCCGAAATATTTCACCGCGCTTCTTAGCGGCCAACGACTTCGGACGGGGCTCTTCTCGCCGCGCCGCACAATGGAGTCATGTATCAGAAGTCGGACATGATTTTTTAAATAAGAACGGCAAATTTTGATGTCTATTCCGCCACAAAAAAACTTATTTTGCGGGTACTTCAAAGTTACGTTAAAAATCTTGAGAAATATTGGCCAAAAATCGGTCGCTGGGAAAAAAAAGTCGCTTGAACCTAGAGTCTGGACTCTTAAAAACATTGGCACGAAAAAATACTCTTGATTCTATCGGACTTTTTGCTTGAATCAAAAGGAAATCCGCCTGAATCCAGACTCGGCTCTTCGATTCAAGGAAAAATGGGATTGAATCAAGAGTATTTTCTCTTGTCAATGATAAGGTATCATTATGATACCTATTAGGAGTCTGGACTCTAGATACAAGCGACTTTTTTTTCCAGCGGTCAGTGAAAGATATTCGAGGGTTGTAGCGTAAGGATTAGGTACACGTGAGATTAACGATCGGCGGTCGTTGGCGTGATTTCCCTTCGTAAACTGCATAATAATGGGGAACATCTTCCACATTTTTGACCGATAATTTTACTTACTGATTTTTCCTCCGATTTCATTCGAAAATCAGAAAAAAAATTTGAATACAAGTTGCACAGGTAGGTATATTTTTGTTAAAATAAATTATTCGGCAGATTCGATTTGGCAACCTCGGAATGGAGTTGCGTTCCTTCGTTCGGGACACGACGATTTGTCAGAGAAAAAGGCAACTACGCAGGCGTCGGGAAACGGGATTTAAAAATAATAATAATAAGAGCCGAGAAAACACCTTGCACCTGTATTTGTGCTGATAACCGGTGCCCCGGCCGGTGGCGCGATGCGGCGCTTGGTAAAATGTTATCAGTCGCCGGCATTTGCTACTTGGACGGATAAGTCTCTAACGAGGCCAATAATTATCTACGTGTTCTCGTGCACAGTTTACGCACGTATAACAAGTATCAATATTAGCTTCTGCTGCTTCCCGAGTGAATACGACCGACTTAGAGTGAATCCTCAGCGACGACGTAAATAAACAATAGAAATGAACGGCGCACGGTGAATCGAGTCTACGAGATAGGTCGGACAAAATTTGGAAACTTTAAAAGCTTGTAACTCCGTTCATACCAAACTTAGAGGTCTTAAAAGTGGTTCCACTGGTTTTCTCTAAAAATTTACTTCATGAAACACCCATTTAAATTTAAAATGTGACGGAATAAACGTCAAAAGAGGTTGTTCCATCNAAAAGTTCAACTCAATCCGATTTTTCGCTCAAAAGTTATAGGCAGTTGAAGGTTTTGACTTTGACCCCCCGCCCCCCCTCTCTGGGGGGGCCTAAGTCAAAATGACCGCCATATTTGAACGTCTCGCATGCTACTGTATCACTCCTGAAAAGATGGATCATATCTGATAGGGGGCCAAATCTAATGGGGGATGGAACAACCTCTTTGCAGTTTTAGTCAAAAATTTCATGTCCAACCTCTCTTATTAACTCGATCCATTGTGCGGCGGTTAAAGCCACCGTAGGTGCCTGGTACTTCTTTGTACGAGAGTTTTACTCTTACTCAAGGATACCTCCAAATTCTCTTTACATACATTTTTGGTAGTTTAATCGTTTCCTAAGATTTTCAACACTGAATAAATGGTTAGAAGGTTTTCTTCTGTACCCTCTTGGGAAAAATGTCAATGATGGGAAGAAAAATTCCAGTTAGGTAGGTACTTGGTGTAAGGCGTCTGTTTTGAGTGGACAAAATATTTTCCAACTAATAGGTGATGGGCACTTTTAATTAAAAAGCAGAATATTGTGTTTTCGCGGAGCCGCAGAAAAATCGCGCATTTGCTGCGATATGGAGGTGAAAATCTCGTGATTTTCTTAGGTTTTCCGAAACCGCTGGAAAAATCGCTAATCTGCCGCGATATTGAGATGAAAAACGCGCAATTACGTAAACTTACATACAAAACTGCTGAAAAAAATCGTATATTTGAACGATGTTCAGGGAAATTTGCGTAAAAATTTTAAACGAATCGACAACACTAATCAAAAGGGACAACCAGCGCGCAACTATTCGAACTCCGGAGTAGTTATTCGGTATCACGAAAAAATGAAGGCAAATCTTCGCTTTCCGCCCGTCTCGAATTACTTACGGACGTTTATGAATACCACGATACTTATCCATTTGAAAAATAAATTGAAGACAATCAATTTTATCGTTGATGGAAAGGTTTTCTCCTTAGGTTTTTCCGGGAGAGGGGGGGAGGGGCCTCCGCAATCTCTCGATTAGTAAATTTAATGTTCCAAAGCAAAACACCATTTAACCTCAATAAGATCATGCTGGGCATTCTACTGGTTTACGTGACCGACGCGTGTGATTCAAATATTCTCGGCAAAATTTTCTTCAGTCAAAAAAAATGCTCCGAACTTATAGAAATGGATCAATAATAGAGAACAGAACAAATATTTAGAGAAATCAACCAAGAAAACGCTCTTTTCCTAAATCTGCTCAGGGGTTTAAAAACACTTTAAAGTAAACCTCTGGCTGAATGAATGATTAAATCCTGCAAATACCTAATAAGCATTTGAGAAAAGTATGGCATGAATGCATAAGACCAATATTCAATGTTTCATCTTCACAATGTAAGTGGATGTACGACTACCATGGCAACAACAGCTGAGAAGTCAATATCTGGTTTCCAGGCCGGCTAACAGGGCAATTCAGTGTGCATGAATAGGTACTTAGTAAACACTGGAAAGTGAATGCCGGCACTCATTTTCTCCCGTCAAATGGTACTTTAAATCAGAAGTGCTTTTCTCGATTTCTACTCCTGACAAAAGGAACCCATTAACTTTCATGTTCTGAGTAACATTAAATGTGAACATGACTGCCTTCAACATCAGTAATAACATGGAAGATATGTGTTAACTATTCTCATTAAAATGAGGATTTTCAACCAATCAACTATTTCTTATTGAACCTGGTGGTCAAGAAATGAATGCTACCGCAATTGCAAAAGGACTTAAAATAAAAGAGGTATAAAGTCAGCCTTTGACAAATTAACTCGCTCGTCTAACATAAGGTCATCAATTTTCTCTCTGATTAAAATCAGTCTCTCAGCACTCACTTCATAGACTCGCAATTTGTCTGCCAGCTACCTATTTACTTGAATCACTCTAAATTGAAAAGATTAAGACCTGCCTATTTTTTTATGATACGAATACTACCTAATCAAGATTCTGCAATTGAAGACTACAGAGATACGACTACATCCAACAGATTGTGAATCTGACTGAGTTTGACTAAACAGAATGTTATAATCTGCAGTCATTACTTAAGTATTTGTACGTAATATGCATTGCTATACATTGGCAAGCACCAATTGATTCAAATCATGAGAAAAAGTTAACGATTTTCCAGCGCAGGTGTACTTAGCTTCAGTGCTTATTGACAATTGTCAAATTTTAATTCTAAATATTCAACTCAGTTAAACAGATCCCATCAAAACCATCTCAGTAACAAACTGAAATTCCTTCATGAGCGCAACAGGTATGTACTTAAATTAAAATTAACAGATCGACATTGATGAAAATCACTTTGGTACTGTACAAGACTTCTCAAGTCTATGAATTTAATTCACTTCGCAGAAAAATACTCATGCAAATCAGAAAAGTATGACGTTTTGGAGGAAATCAACTTGGGGTTTACGATTAGGATACTTATTGCAGTAAAGAATGTGCTGAACTGGGGTCACCCACTTGTTGAGCTGCTGGGCCATCAGACGCAAAGGGAATTTGATGCTAGCATTAGGATATAAATTCAAAGTAATTGGGGAACTCATTGCCCAACGAACATGATCCTCTGAGGTAACTCAGGTAAACAAGTATAGGGATGCCTTCATGATTTCCTCCAAAAACGTTTCAGTTTGAAAGTTAATTAACATACCTGAGTGGTTGAAGATGGTGTTTTTGTCTCCTTTTACTTGGGTAAGACAAATGGAAACCAAGGATTAATAGTTAAATCACAACACAAAAACATGCGATTAGAGAAAAAGGGGGGTTAAACCACAAACATGCAGTAAACTGTAAAACAAATCCAAAGCAGGTAGGAAATCACATGGCACTTTTTCACGATAATATTGTGGCTTGGAAACACGCGATAACACAGTTGTACACAAAAACACCGAGGTAACTGCAGCACTCATTCATGAGTTATCTCGCGTCGAGTTGTATCCAATTCACCGATAACACATCACGAATTTCTCAATGAACCGTTAGAATTTTTCAAATTTCCCGTAAAATATACGCCGCGTTCTCGGAATCAGTGCGTGAGCCGACTAAAAATTTCACAAACATGACATGACAACGTCATGAATGGCCGAGCATCGTTACGAGCAGTGCATCATGGGAAGAAACGTCTGTGATAGTTTCGTTTTCCGCCGGTAGAGAGCAGTAGCGACTGGCCGCTTTTTTTTTGAATTGTGATTGGCTAACGCATAACTGCAGCGCTTCTTTTTAAAAGTAAGCGCCAATATTTGAATTGACGCTCCCTGGTCCCCCGATGCGCTCCGTGCGAGCTGTGAATAATAGAACTTTCTTTCATATTGATCAAAATATGCGATGTAATTCGCAATATACGCTTGCTTTCAGCTTTACTGTCAAGCCTGATTCATCTCATTATTGAAGTACTGGGGGATTCCCCGCTCTTTGAAAACAATAATATTCTAGGCAAGCTATATATGAATATTTTTCTTTTAAACTTTCAGGCCCTCTAGAACAAATGACAAACAAAATTATCTGAAAAATCGGAAGAAAAATTTTAACAATTTTCCCCGGTTATTTGCGATTTGTTCATGGAAATTTAGCAACGTTTAAAGGCTCATATGGCATTTTTCCTTAGCGCGGCAGCATAACCTGCGTTAAGGAATCTTTGCGACGTGAGAGTCTTTGGTACGATGATTATCTTCTCTTAAAAGTGAGCCAGTCGATGATTCAATCTAGTAATGATATTTAAGACACCATTTAATTAGAACAACCAAGCATGGCATTTTAAAAAATATTTGACTTGATACGTAAAACGTAATTATTGTCACTCAATACGCCTTTTGGAGTATA
>NW_017547201.1:293907-342245 GCF_001854935.1 Bemisia tabaci
ATCTAAATGACTCATGAACAATTGTTCATTTTTTCAAATCAATTTTTCGTACTGTATACATTGTCTCATTCATTTTATTAAAAAAATACTGGTCTGATTTGGCTAAATTAAGATTGATAGAAACCAGCGATCAACTGTAATAATACGGACTAGTTTAATAGTATTTATCAAAGAAGAACCAGATGGATGGACGTTTACATTAACTGAAGAGTCGATCAGCAGAAATGTCCATTCTGATGTCTAGAAATGTGGCAGATTTTTAATTTTCAAAGACGAGTAATCAGCAATAGGACTTCATGCGTGAAATACGAAATACCGTCACAAGTTTTTTGCTAACATATAGAAAATTCTTGAGAAAGTGCAAATATAGAAATTCACTTGCTATATTTCTAATGAAATAAAATGATTGCCAAACTTTTAGACAGCGCGATGGAGATTTTACTTTTTGATCCTTGGTATCTCAAATTACCTGCATTGATAGTGAAATCATTCGCAGATACATCCTAGTTCTACTTTTGAAAGAACGAAAACCATTCATTAAGAGAATCGTATTTCATTAAGAATCATATTCATATAGATTTTTCATTATTATTTCATTATTCATTTCATATTCATTAAGAGAATTCATCGTATCTTTTTTCTCTGCAGAACATTAAATAACATTGAAACGTAAATTCGCTGAAAAAGTCGCAAAGAAACACATGCTGATTTAGTGATCATCGTGGTACTTGTTACCCCTTTCCCTCCCAAAAAGAAACTGTTTAGCGCATAAAGATGTGATGAATCTAAATTTTTATGATTCGTTTCTTGCTCAGGTAAAATATTGTTCTTCGGTTGATTGAAAAATGTTTTGAATTGAATAAAATAGTAGGCAGTTTACGAAATTAAGAAAAAAAATTTATTTCACAGAATAAAGGGAGAAAAGAAAAAGAAAAGAAAATGGTTGAAAAAATGATAAAAAAAATTACAAAAAAACACAAAACTTTGTACAAAACCAGAAAGACTTTTGGGAATGAGCCAGCAATTCATCGAAGATTAACCAAGAAGCACATCTACGAGAGACTCGGCTTCACCTTCGAGTAATCACTAATTTACCAAAACTAAACTATTATAACATGAAATTTTATAAGAAAATGAAAAATATTTCAGAATAACCTAGAGTATAATCTCTTTGGCTACCTAATCATCAAGTATAAGATATGGAGTTTGTGAAGGAAAATTCTTACATTTTCGATTTTTTTCGGGGTCGATGAAGGAAAAGAACATGGCACCTATGGAGGGCTTTTTTCTTTGGACTTTATTTTAACTTTATTCTATTTCTTCTCTCTGACACAAACTTTCAAGAATCGGTGCATCAAAAATTTAAATTCAATTTACCCTCCGAGGTGTGTTCAAGGAAATTATAAATATTCGGGCACTGCCGGATACATGTTACTAAAATACCCATTAAAGGAGATCATTCTTTGTGACTTTCATAGCCTAAAAAAAATTCGTCGACTGCGAAAATAGAAAACTTGGGTGCTTACGAGATAACTAATGTTAGAAAAAATCGGAAATGCTAAGAAACATAATCTCGAGGAAACATTTTAGAATAAGAGGACTAATTTATGTGCCAAAAACTCCGCAAGAAAGATTACGTTTTACAGTTAGCCTCATCAGGGATTTCTACCCACAAAAATCACAACTTATAGATTAGCATAAATGCAACACAACTAACATTAGCGTAAATGCAACACAACTTACATTACCATAAATGCATTACTGTTACAAATATCGCGGCAAATCGTATCTTTCTAGTATGTACTCTCACAACGGAATGATTAGGTAGACCAGTTATTGGTGTCAACATATTTCAGATTATACACATGATAAAGAGCATAATAAAAATACATACGGTATTTTTTAGATATTTCCTTTTCCAGGATGGAGATTGTGGATGAGACAGAAAAAATAAAATTAATCTAACTGACTATTATGACTAGGCATCAAACATCGTTCGATAATCTTAAAATATACTCATCTTATTTACATGAGAGGTAAGAAAGCTGAGAAGTTCGAAGATCCGTGGTCTCGGATTCTTTAGCCAGTGGCGATTTTGTCTTAATAAATTTAAGTATGTGTAAACAAATCGATTATTTCGATATTTCGATTATAATTCGATTCAAAATCGATATTTTTAATGGATTTTAATGGAGTATTAACAGTGTTGCCAATTTGCTAGAATCACCACTGTCTTTAGTAACCGTTTGGATGGTGATTATTCTCCTTCCGTGAAGTTTTAGTGTGAACGTCAGGGTTGCAATTTTTCATGAAAAATAAAATCTTGAAATTTCGTGTGAAATATTTGATACAATTTCAGAAAAATATAAAAAATATTGAATCACATTTTCGGAATTACATTCAAAAGCAAAAGAAAGGCGATTGATTTTTGCCTTTTGGTGTTTTTAGTGCATGTTGCATACCCAGCCCCTGTAAATATGTTTCATATTTCTCACAACTTTGTAAAATTTCATGAGATATTTCACGGAAATTTTCAATATTTCATATTTTTCATTTCACCCGTGCATCCCTGGTGAACGTTAAATCGTTAATGATTGCGACTCGGAATCTTGAAATCTCAAAGTATATCAAAATCTATGATCCAAAGGCCATAAAGATCATCTGGTTCGACAGATTTTGCATCACGCCATAGATTACTAAACATGTCCTTGCATCGCAGTATGGCTGACAAGAGTGAGTCCACAAGTCACATCAGTGAGAGAGTTTACTCACAATTTTAAGGGACAGTCACTCATCAATGACATAACATGTAATTTTAAACAGCAGCTTGGGTGTGATAGCAGAAAAGATTAAATTAAAATAACTCAAAAGTGGAGCATTGATGAACGGTTCATGACGAAATTTGAAAACTGAACTCTTCTCAATTCACGGGTCGAGTGAATATAAGTACACTCACTTATCAAACCATAAAAAAATAGAAAACGGAGATGAATTCAAGAAAATGAGAACAAAAATTATCCTTCTCAGTGCTTTCAAATATGAATCAAGCTATGTCACATTTTTAGATACAAAATATATAATTTGATTAAGTAATTTCTGGAAAACAAAAATTAATTTACAATAACCATGAGATCAATTACAAAAAGATTGATTTTACCTAAATTTTGGTAACATCACAGAAGTGCTTCGATGAAGGAATCTTGCCTGGTTGGGTGGATGGTGGTGAGTAGAGATAGCTGAATCCAAAATGTACTGACCTAAATTAAGGCACTTCTTCAAATTTGTTTAGAATATCCTATCATCACTTGTTTTTAAAAAATAAGTAAGGGGCCTACATGAATAATCTAAGGCAATTTTGGACCTTTTTTTGTGAAGCAACTGTTACTCTATTAACGACGTCAATGAATTTTTGTACAGTTAAAACAACAATTGACACTCAGCAAGTTCGAAATACATCCGCCTATTTACAAAAATCCATGAAATATATAAAATGTATGATGAAGACATTGAAATGGAAAAATTCAAGTATTAGTGCGGAAAACAACATTCCGATCTAAAAAGATCTTGATTCCCTAGACATTATACAATATTGTTCAACTGCAAAAATTACAAAGATACGTGTAAAACCCTACAGAATTTACAATCAGACAAGAATTTCACTATAGTAAAACAACTTTTAGATTTTAAGAAAAAAAAGAAGAAAAAATACAGAAAATGCACACACACTTTGAGCTTCCTAATAGATAAAAACACAAATTCAAATATTTACACATTTGCTATGAAATAATTATGCCTACAAATTTATTGAGACACGCATAACAGTATGTAAAATTAGAATAAAAATGCAACAAGTTCTTACAAAAATAAAGAGAGAAATAAAAGGGAAAGTTATAAACAATATTTATATTTTAAAGGTAAATCTCCGAGAGAGAGTTTAGAAGTGAATATCGTTTTGCGAAGGAGGCTATTAATAAACTGAGGGATTTCATAATGTTTCCTTTTCTCTATTGATATAAAACTCTCAAACCACGTATCTCGTTCCTTGAAGTTTTTTTCAGAATCTTCTTCGTACAGGGAGGAGATTCACGGAAGTTCTTGAGAATTCGCATTAAGTGGTGCTCCCTTTAAAAAAAGTAAGACAGGAAGTCTGCAACGTTGCAAACCGAGAAACGTGGTTTGGTAGTTTTACCATCTCTGTGTGTTACTCAGGTTTTTTATTTTTCATTTTTTTGTTGGGATACTATTGATATAAGTGGGTTGTCGACTATCATAATTTTCAGCTTGAAATTCGTGAGTCCATCCGACATTTTCAGCGATAGGAACCTGAGGAAGTTTTAAAAACTTTAATATGTAAGTCTAAATGAACATTTTTTCAGAGGAAGAAAATAGTTTGAGAACCCCTAGAATTCTGAAGCAAAAGAAATAAGCTGAAGCCAGAAAGGAAAAGAAGGAAAAATATAGGGATTTGAACTTAAAAATTACTATTTACAGGAACCATGATGCGACAGTTTGCTCGTCCAGCACCAAGATTTTAAATACGTAAGAGATCATGATGGAGCCAGTATATTTCCCACAAAGCAGGAGATTTGAAGAGAAAAATGTAATGTTACAAAAAGGAAAGTTTAAGAAGAAATTAAAGAGTAAGTAGAGTTGAGATTTGAACGATAGACTGCATGAAAACCTCTCATTTTGGCAGTAGAAGGTATATCGCCTCAAATTGAGAGAAAGCTAATATCAATTGGATGTGTGGAAGTTAAAAAATCTTCCTTGAAATTTGCTGGAAATATTTTGCTTGATTTAAAGGAAAAATGGACTGATATATTTGAAATTCTCTAAGTTATCTTTTTAATTTTTTGTTTTTAAAGAATATTTGATTTGGTTTTCTAAATTTTTTCCAACACATAGAAACTGCTGATAGAGACTACTGGAAACATTCAGAAGTTTAAAGTGGTTCACGTTTAATTTTTGAAAGCAGTCAAAAGTGAGTTTACTAAAGGTGTGGTTTATCGTTCAAATCCTTGCTCTTATTTACACATCAGAAGAGGTCAACATAAGCATTTATAATTTACATCTTTAAATAAGATAAAATAAAATAAAAATTTATACACATTTATGTATACAGAACAGAAAATAATTTACAGAGAACTCAACATTATCAATAAAGACACACTTAAAATATTTACGGTAAAATAAAAATAATTACAAGCAATAACCTTGCAACAAAAACAAAAGGTCATACAATTACTATCAATTTGTTAACTCATTAATTTTTGATTTCCAGTCATTTCCTCTTTGAAATTATAGTTTGAAAATAAATGCATTACGAAAAGTCACACTTGCACTCCATCTTATCTATTATTTTTTGAGCTCAAAATTATGACGGGGAAGATCAACAAAATGACGGTGGTCCAAACTGGTCCCATGGTGGCAGGAATGAGAAGAGAGAAAAGATGTGACGCCTTCAGCTCCATCGGCAAATGTCGCGAGGATCTCTGAAAATAAAAACACATTAACGTGTAAATTTATGTAAATAATAACTATTGTTACAAAAAGAAAAACAAAAAGTTAAGTTCCCCTCTGGCGATTAGTTGAGGGAATCTAAAGATCCCTCACTTACGAGGAGGCACATAATCATACAATGCGCAAGCCAGAAAAATAAACAGCCCCCCTCCCCCTCACCCTGAAAAAGTCACATGAACTCCTCATTTTTGATTGGTGGGAGAGAATGTCTCTCACTGACTACATTGAGGCCTCAGTGATCCTGTGACTGATAAACACAACGGGATGACCTGATTCGTCCGGCGATCATCGCACAGATTGAATTTCAAAATCGATAAAAAGATGGAAAGTACAAAGTTCTTCTAAATTTAAGTGATTACTATTGATCATTGTGTTGATTCACTCGTTCTCTTTCCTCTCCCATCATTTCTCAAAAGGTTGTATCTCGCAATAACGCCCCTCTCTTCGGAACGTATCGCTTACTTTTCTAACCTTGCGTTAAAGTCTCCGAGCTATTGATGAACTAAATGCCTATTACGCGTCGGGCAAAGAAAAGTTTTAATGACAACTTACTGAAAACGAGGGAATGGGTGAATTTCTCTACAAACAACTCGAGATAGTTAAGAACTATGCTTATGCTTGATAATTCCAAGGGAAGTATTTTGTACAGGGTGAGCGAAAAGTCCCCGACCCCCCCTCTCAACACAACTTGCACGCCAATGACTGACTGCATACACGCCTTATTGAAGGCGCTACTAACGCGAGCCGCAATTCGACGAGAGCACCTTGCACGGTCGGATACGAGCTCATTTCGTGCGAGGGAACGATTTTTTTTACAGAACATGATGTGATCAAAAATTATTCTGCATAGTGCTTTAGTTTTTCTCAAAGTGAGAGGTTGAGTCTGGGCTAGAAAAGTATGAAAAGGTATAGAAAATAGCACTTTATTGTTGGAGAGGATTCCACAACACATCCAATATTTTCATAGACTTTGCATTGGAAATCCTGAAAAACTACGACGAGGGAACGGAAAATAATTCTAGCACATAAATAAATGAATTACTTTATGTGCAGTTGGCAGGGTTACCTTCTTGCTCATTACCTCCAGACTTAACTTATTTTTTAACCTACCGGCTAATTTTCTGGTCTCACTGGAGTCATTAAAGCAAAGTAAAACTAGAAAACAAGCCTTAAAATTTTATAAGTTACATGCTTTCCATCCGTACTTAAAGCGTCTGTTGATACTAACGCTGGAATTAATATTGTGTGTATATGACATGTGAGTTCCGATCTACCATAGCGTGCATGCATGCAGCATTGCAATCATCACGACGTGTATCCAGCAATTTGATCCTTTTTAAATCAATTTTTTTCAAGTAGGCGACTAAATTTGGCATCTTGACATAGTACATTATTAGAAAATGACCTTCAGAAAAAGGAGAAAAAAATTGCGATTTCAGATTTCTAATTCTGGATAATTTGAATTCATAGGTTTGCTGTCCTTATATGCTCTAAAATCTCCAGGACTTAACCTCAAAAATATGAACACGTCCGTGCTCTCTCTATACAGCTACTTTAGCCCAATTCTGCCGTGCTAAGGAAAAACTTTGGCTTTAGGACTTCAGGCGTTGCCAGATTTCCCCTGGAAAATCGCTAATTTTTGGGAAAATTGTTAAATATTTGCCTACCAATTTTTCAGATAATTTCGTTTGTAATTTAATCGAAAACTTCTGAAAATTTCAAGGAAAAAAATTTCATAATTTTCTCCAAAATAAACATTTTATCGAAGGAGATTTGGCAAATCCTGAATGTTCACACGGCGTTCTTCCTTAGCATAGCAGAATTAACCACCGACATTTTTCGCCAAAAAGACGAGAAGCTGTTGAACTTGACTCACCACGCTCAGGTTGGAGCGAAAATCCTCCGCAATGCCCCGGAGCTCCTCTCCGACCTGGGTCCACCTTTTATGGCGGGTGTGCGGTTTTCCGGGGGCTGGTCCGGACGAGGGCGAGTCGGCGTCTTTGCTCGGGAACTTGGTCGTCGCCGATCCGGGTCCGAGTCGTCGGGGCAGTGGTTCCGGCCCCGACTGCGACCCCGGGGGTGGCCTCGGCGGGGGTGCGGGTGGACGGAGGTGGAGGTGGCCACCCCCTCCCGCGTCCACCCTCGCCACCGTGGCCACCGTGAGATCAACCCGCTTTGGCGTGTGGCAGTGGCGGTGCCGGCAGTGTCGAGATCCATTCGTTGTTTCGTCGGCGGCGTCGTCGCGGGCTCCGATCGCCGACCAGGGGGAGTGAGCCGTCGCTGTGGCCGCAGGAGGGTAGTTGGACATCATCGCGCTCTGCACCAGGTCTGGCAGTGCCAACAGCCGCGCTTCGAAACCGGTCAAGTCGTCGTCTGAAACAAAAGGAAATTCGGGTTTGTTAGGAGCGGCTTTTTAAATAGCAGTTTTAGACAGAGAATGGCAGAGGAAAGGTTGCCGAAGAAGGTATTGGATTGGGCTCCTCCCGGGAGAATGCGTGGAGGGCTCCCACTTCACTGGAAAAAAAGTAGCTTCGATCGAGAGTCCAGACTCTTGAAAACATTGACAAGAAAAATTACTCTTGATTCAATCGGATTTTTGCTTGAATCAAAAGGAAATACGCTTGAATTAAGAGGCCTGGCTCTTGATTTAAGCAAAAATCCGATTGAATCAAGAATATCTTTTCTTGTCAATGTTTTCAAGAGTCTGGACTCTAGGTCCAAGCTACTTTTTCTTCCAGTGTTCGAGACATTGGCGGATCCAGCAAATTGGCAACATTTTTTTCCCATTAAACCTGTGAAAATGTATCGATTTTTGGAAGAGCCAGGAGCTCCGACAAGAATCGATTATTTAACATAGGTTTAAATGGAGGATCTCCAGTGTTGCCAAATTGCTGGATCCGCTTCTGGTTAGAGAGGGTAGAACGATGGGATTGAGGCAGACATGGATAGACTTCTGAATTAAATCTCAAGTATTTTCAAGGATGGTCAAAAATCAAAACGTTTATGTCAATTAACGTGACAAAATATGACGCACGGACGACGATTTTGATTATGTATTTAAGAGGTTGCAATACTTAGGGAGGGGAGAAAAAGCCTATCCTCTGGAGGGTGGTGAGCAAAACAGTCGTAAATGATGTGATGTTCAAGAAATTCAAATACATTTCTGCAATATTCCGAAATTCTAAAAAATCTAGGGACTAAAAATTCGAAAGGGGATTCGAGTATACTCAAAGATTTTATACTGGAGATCGCATCTTTAAAACGAAGTGAAACTGCTTGTAATTATGAGGCGAAGGTAGATGCCTCGAGTGTGGTCTACCGGTTCATTTCCAGGGGCTTTTAGCTCTCTGGAGTTCCAAGTCGTTTGTTAGCCTCTGCGTTCTGACTTCACTATCTGCAGCTAGACCTCGGTAATAATAATGCTTTACTTCGGTCCTGAACATGATCAAGAGAGTGAATACCTGCAAGACAATGTCAGTTTTCTTGCGATCGTTTATCTGAGTATAAGTGGTGGAGTTAGATAAAATGGCCCTTGAGGTGGAAAATAAATAAAAATGATAAAACCGTGCCATTTTATATCGTAGTATAATATAGTACATTTTATGTCATTATTATGGCTGGGTAAAAACACATCTAAGTCGAACCAAAATTCCAGCAAGTTGAATAATCCCTAGTTACGGCTAAACGAATATTTTTCGCTAATAATAACTGGCGCCTTAAAACTCGGAGCCGGGGGTAATTGGGTCAAAACGAGCGGTAAATTACGATAAGATTGCAGCCGGAAATGAGATGAATGTCCGCACCGGTGATGCAACATCGCGACGATGGACGATGCCGTTCGTCGATCAACAATCAACGCTGACCGCTCGACTAATGGATAAACCACGATCCTGGGCCGCTATCAGCCTCGTCGCTGATCCAGAAATTCGCAGTTCATTGTGACTATGACACGCTTGGCGCGTTTCGCATGTTGCAGCGAGCGGCACGCACGCACATTTTCCTACTATAAACACGGCACGCGATCGCACCAGCTTCCGACGAATCGTTTGAATGAAGTGATCCTATCGGGAAACGCTCTGACCGACTTTGATTCAATCCGGATAGAACCCGAGGTGCCATCACGAATTGACCAGATTTACGGTTCGCTATGTTCACAGCTTGACGTAAGGCTGGAAAAAAGTCCGCTCCGCGATACATAGAATCGTATTTTGATGGTATTTCGATGGGCAAAGAGCGAAATCACGTATCCCTTTTTTCGACGTTGCAGACTTCCTGTAAACCTTTCTTTTTTATTCTTTAATTAATTGAAAACCTTCCCGATTTTTTCTTACTATTAGCAAAATATTCTGCCTACATTTCAAGTTATGAAGTTGACTTGTTTCCCCTCGAAAAAATCAGATGGGAGCGGAAATTTTGAAAAACTGTAATGCAGATACGCGGTTTTGCACTTTACTCATCTATAAACACCACAAAAATGAATGATATGTGAATAGCTGGATGAGAAAAAAAGGCCTGGCCGCGATTACGCTGTTCCAGATAAAATGTTACCGGACAAAATTTCATGACCGCAGCTAAATTTTTGATTGAGATATGGAATTTTTTAAAAATTTAGTGGTTTTTTTTTTAAAATTTGTATTGCAATAAAACGACGTTCTCTGTTACAGTACANAATGTCAGTTTTCTTGCGATCGTTTATCTGAGTATAAGTGGTGGAGTTAGATAAAATGGCCCTTGAGGTGGAAAATAAATAAAAATGATAAAACCGTGCCATTTTATATCGTAGTATAATATAGTACATTTTATGTCATTATTATGGCTGGGTAAAAACACATCTAAGTCGAACCAAAATTCCAGCAAGTTGAATAATCCCTAGTTACGGCTAAACGAATATTTTTCGCTAATAATAACTGGCGCCTTAAAACTCGGAGCCGGGGGTAATTGGGTCAAAACGAGCGGTAAATTACGATAAGATTGCAGCCGGAAATGAGATGAATGTCCGCACCGGTGATGCAACATCGCGACGATGGACGATGCCGTTCGTCGATCAACAATCAACGCTGACCGCTCGACTAATGGATAAACCACGATCCTGGGCCGCTATCAGCCTCGTCGCTGATCCAGAAATTCGCAGTTCATTGTGACTATGACACGCTTGGCGCGTTTCGCATGTTGCAGCGAGCGGCACGCACGCACATTTTCCTACTATAAACACGGCACGCGATCGCACCAGCTTCCGACGAATCGTTTGAATGAAGTGATCCTATCGGGAAACGCTCTGACCGACTTTGATTCAATCCGGATAGAACCCGAGGTGCCATCACGAATTGACCAGATTTACGGTTCGCTATGTTCACAGCTTGACATAAGGCTGGAAAAAAGTCCGCTCCGCGATACATAGAATCGTAACTCTGATGGTATTTCGATGGGCAAAGAGCGAAATCAAGTATCCCTTTTTTCGACGTTGCAGACTTCCTGTAAACCTTTCTTCTTTACTTTTTAATTAAATGAAAACTTTCCGAATTTTCCACTGGAAAAAAAAACACATTGGATCTAGAGTCCAGACTCTTGAAAACATTGACAAGAAAAAATACTATAGATTCAATCGGATTTTTGCCTGAATCAAAACGAAATCCGCTTAAATTAAGAGGCTTGGTTCTTGATTTAAGCTGATTCTGATTGAATCAAGAGTACTTTTTCTTGTCGATGTTTTTAAGAGTCTGGACTCAGATCCAATGTGTTCATTTTTCCAGTGTTTCTTACTGTTAGCAGAATATTCTGTACACATTTCAAGTTGTGAAGTTGGCTTGTTTCCCTTCGAAAAAATCAAATAGGAGCGGACATTTTGAAACATTGTAATGCAGATACGCGGTTTCACACTAAACATCGCAAGAATGAAAGATGTGTGGGTAGCTGGACGAGAAAAAAAAGGCCTGGCTGCGATTACGCTGTTCCAGATAAAATGTTACCTGACAAAATTTCATGACCGCAGCTAAATTTTTGTGCGAGATAAAGGATTTTTTTTAAAAAATTTAGTGTCTTGTTTATGTGTATTGCAAACAAAAGACGTTTTCTGTTACCGTAGAGAGAACATCGACAAAACTACTGCTTTTAAAATTAAAAGAAAAATGTCCATGTTACAAAAAGTTGCACATGTGCTGCTAATAAGAAAAATGCTCATGTGGTTAAATTAATATTGTTTGCGATTCGCACGAACTTTAAACAATGCATGTTATTGGTAGTTTTTTTCTTCAACTTTCAAAAACAATTGAATGACTGGCTTCGAAAATTCCTAGACTCCACGGTGACGTATCAATTTTTCTCTCTGCATATTAATTTTATTCGAAGAATACCAGTCAATATTTTTGATAGGAACGCTCTCCGACTTCATATTCTACTCCTGATAGCAAATATAGACCGTATTCGATAACGGTTCGATGTATCGTTTGGTTCAAAACAATAGAACATAACCTCAAACCAAACTCTGAGGATATTAATTGGAAAAGCTGAAAATGAGAAATTTCCTGACAATTTCACTTTGCACTGGCAATTGGTACTCAAAAGAATAAAAAATCTGTTTCAAAAGATCCGTTCTCTCAGATTTCTGAATTTACTTTTGAGGCTATGTTTATGTTTTGAACCAATCGATATCGATACAATCTCACCCGTTTGATGTATCGAATACGATCTATTGAAAAATCATCAAAATAGTATCTTTGTTAGTATTATTTTTACCGGAGTATTACGTAAGAGAAGACCGAAACATCGCAATACATTCTAACAGTTCTCGAAGCGAACTATCCGATTGTCTGCACGGTCGACGTCTTCGAAAAGGAAACTCATTTGCTCTCAGAAATAATTTACGACGTAGAAAGTCAACCGAACTTCGGAACTTCATAATCGATCCTGCTTTCGTCCTAGCTACGAACCACAGAAACGAAGAAAGGTCTCCAAGTGTGTGTGTGTGGGGGGGAGGGGAGGGAGGCTCGATGCACGATGCGACTGTAAAAATGGGGTCGCGATTCCAGATTCAATAGAACACCTGCACCTGGACAGAGAGATCCTTATTCTATTTTTCTTCTCGAGTAATCTTCGCACATTTGGGCAGGCCCGACCCCTCCACCTGTTACCACTCGGCTACCGGGCTACGCACCACTATTCCCATCAAAAACCGCGCATGTGAGAGGGATTTATACTAGAGTTACGTTGTTTTAGCGTAGCGGAGCAGCCCTCGAACCGAAATCCGAACCCTCGACCTTGCCCCACCCAGACCCCGGTTCCCTCCTCGGCATAATCGTGTTGAATTTAAAACAAGTTGCTGGAGGATTTGTTTGAATAGTTACATGGAACTATAGGGGTTTTTTCGTCTTCGGGTGAGCCCCTCTCCTATCGTCTTGCGCACCTGTTGTGCAGTCCCCTGTCTGCTAGACCGTGTCGCTCTTTTACGTTTGTGTTGACTTTGCGCAGCGCGAATGAAAGGTCACGAGAGCTCCTTTTCGTCCTTTCGAGGCAGCTCCGTGTCATACGACGATACGTTCGCGCTGAATTTTGTCGTTTTGGTTTATTTATTTAATTATCTTGCTATATTATAATTTTAGATGAGAGGCGAAGAATTCAGACAACACTTCCGACAAGCACAGCTTCTGGTACGATTTTTAAAGCTGCGCTCGGTATATTCGGTCGGTTTTTTCCCCGTGGCTTCTGATATGCGCACTTCCCCAATGCAACCACCATGGATAATTGGACCGGTTAAGCAGAAAGGAACCAAGCAATATCAGCTATAGCCATTTTTAAATGGGCATTTAATATTTTATATGAAACCGGTCGTGTGGATTTTTGTGCGAATTTCAAGGAAGTTTCTGCATAGTGCGAAACGAATCCCTTAAAATTTTCTAAGGAATCTGCACAATCGTTCTCCCGGGCGAAATTAAATTGCCTAGTTAAATTTGGCGATGGCTGGCGTGGCTTGGTTCCTTTCTGCTATAAACGTGGTCCAGCTAAAGCTTCACTCAATTATTTCATAAAAAAATTATAACCTCCAGGCCCTTGAGGTTATATATAATTTTCGTAAATTATTTCAAACTCTTTAGTGTTTCATAAACAAACATTCAAAGTTACAGAATGCTAAAGTGTGGAGCTTACTTAAAAACGCTGAACTAATACTTAAAATCTTGCCTCTAAATTTTATCGTGGTTTTATCGGGTAATTACGAGTCAAGTGTCAATCACATCTCGCCAGGCCTCCTCGCTGAGTGATCCATTCTCTCTCTCTTGCGTGATTATGCTTACAATGTCTACTCAGCGATGCTTTGACTTGAGGACGTGTTGATGAGGTCGATGGCTTCGCGCAACACTGTTCCATTTTATCATCCATTGACAAAAAGTGGCAGTGACCTATGCGCTCTCCATCGCTCCCCATCTTCCAGAGCCTGGGTTGGATATAATTATGTATGGATTCTGGGTGATATGCATGGTTTAGATATTATTTGGAGCAGTTAAGAATATGAGTAAAAAGTGTGTAGAGCAAATATCCGAATTGATCCCGCTTATCGATGAAAGGTGGGAAGAGAAACGAGAGGACACATTTTGATTATTCACCTTTATTAAAGTTATCCATGGCACAATCGTGTTTTTTTTTTTTTTTTTTCCACCTTCTTCAAAATTGATTGAATGTACTTAGATGAATGTCTCATGAATATAAGTGTAACTGAAGAGGCCCAATTCATTATTTTAGGAAAAGGGAACGCTATCGGGCATGTTTTGCACATGGTTTAACCGAAAGTAGCCTAATTATATCAGAGAGTGAAAAAGAAAAAAAACGTCAGGCGTTAATGTTATCGTGTAGTTTTCGAATTGAAAAAACGAACGAGAGACAATTTTGCAAGTGAAATGCAATTAAAGCCTGACTTCGGTTTAATTGCATTTTGCAAGTGAAATGCGATTAAAGCCTGAAGTCGGTTGAATTGTCCACATGGTAGTCGGTCTTATATTACAAACATACGTACAACAACAGCTTCACAGCTCTTCCTGGCGCTCTGCGACACCTAACTGCCACAATATCCTGTCCTCCCACAGCCCCTTGGAGAGTTGGCACTCCCTCATTTAATTTGAAACACCCTATCGCCATCCTTTCACTAGGCGTCTCTCCGTCTCCTCCCGGGAGGTATCCAATCAAACGTCTTCTTTAGAACCTTTCTTTAGGTGCCATTTTCGCCTCGCATTTTTCGTTCCAGTCAGATTTTAAAAAAGAAGAATATATGAGAAAATCTGCAACATCGGAGGCCACGATACGTAGTCTCGATACCAATCACGACAGTGGCGTGCGGTGGGTTTAGTGACAGGGCAAGCTCTAGCGTTCGCCATCCGGGGGGGGGGTTAACGTAGTCTCTTCCCCTCCTCAGGGAGCCTCCCTAGAAAATTGTTAAAATTTTACGGTATTTGCTCTTTTTTCGGATGAAATCTGATGGAACGTCTTGAAAAACTGTGGTTTTATCACTTTCTCTCTTACTTATGATTTCATTTACTCAACTTGTTTCGAACTTTATTGAGCATTAGAGGACGGCTCCATGCTCTTAACTCCTAATTTTGCCACTTATTTGAGGTACTGTAGTCTTTATTCTACATTATTTAGAATTTTTTGAGTTCAAAATTAGAAATTAGAAAAATAAGTTAGAAAATTAGAATTTTCTGCGTTTAAAACGTGATTGAGAATTTTCTAATTCATCACTAATTAGATCAAGTGAGCGAAATTTTATAGAATTTAAGGGCATTTGCTCCGAAGGAGCAATTACAACCGCGACGGAAAGAGGGAGCAAGATAGCGTATCGGAGGCAGAAGCAGCGCGCTGCGGGTGACGACGGACGGGCCAAGAGATGCCCAAGAGAAGCGAGCTGCGATCGCGCAGCGAAGGGCTCGGACTCGGAACGTCCCGCTCTACCCGCCCGCCTTGATTCCGCCGCCGAGCAGTGGCTCTCCGCTCAGCTGATCGCAAGCGATTCTCCAGCGCATGAGTCGGCCCGTGTTCAGGCCGCGCAGCGCGCTGCGCCACCTCCATCCGCTCTGCTGCTTTCCCATACTTTAGTGGCACTATACGCATTTCTGTCTCTCTCTTTCTGTTTTTAATGCAATTTACATACTGAACACCTTTTATAAATTATATTTGCTAGAATGTAAAACATGCATATAACAGGTGTAATTTTCTTCTTTCTTTTGAAATCTTTGGGCAAGCAGTGCTTGCCTTGCTTATCCGGACCGCACGCCACTGAATCACGACCGCGATGAATCGCGCCGAATCCCGAGGACCATCCCAACGTGATGTTCCACACGTAGATGTAACGACCGCGCGGGCGCGAGGGAGCGAGGAACAGATGGCCGGCGATGATGTGGAGTCGTCGAGGCAGACAGCGCGGCGCGCTTCGAGTGTGTGTCGGATGCGGCGGAAGTCCAGAAGCTCGACAGCTATCAACAATGACAGCCTTCGAGACGTGTCTCGAGAGCGAATTGAATTTCCAATTAAAAGTTTATCGGGCTCACTCTCAAGACATCGTCGCTTCGTGCTGTGTTTCTTCGGGTCGCTCTGCATATTCGTAGAATTTCACCACGCGCGGCTCGGCTACACATGTAGAGAAATGTCGTTGTGCTTCGACCCGGACTGGCTGAGGGGAACACAGGCGTTAGCTTTCGGGACCTCCACATTGAGGAGCGCATGCCGAACAACATAGGATATTAATGCAGTATCCTAATTGGGGGACTTGGGGGATAAGGCGCATAAGTGCAGATTTTGCTATTTCGAGAAATACGTATGTGAAGTTTCTAGGTTTCATGGATCCTTATGGCGGAAAGAAAGTTTAGATTGACTTTATGATACTTAAAAATTGGAATTTGAGAGTGGATTTTTCTCAGAATATACATTCAGACTAATTTAACTTGAATCATTAATATCTCAATTTTTTCAAAAACTGCACTTGTGCGCCTTGTCCTCCAAGCCCCTCAATTGTTCAAAAAATGTCCGACAACACGGGTTCAAATTGTCGTAGGTAGGTTTGCGCTCATAGAGTCTGTAAAAACTACATTTTAATCCAAAACTTTGCACTCGAAGGGCTCATGCAGGAAGAGAATGACGTCTCGTGCGTTCCGCAAGCCCCAAGAAAGAAGAAAAAAAGGGAAATAGGCTCAGTTCGTCTCAAGACATAACGGAAAATCAATATTTCGAGATTCACAGAGATCATGATCAGCCGTTTCTCAGAAGAATCGGTCATCATCATAACCAGTAGGTAACATTTCCAGGTAGGGATGCCCAACAGTTTCTCAGTAGATATGCTAATTGCGAGTGGAAATCATACCGTTAAAATGCAGTTACGTTATTTCACCCGGGGAACGACGGCAGAAAAATAAAAAAAAAAAATTTAAAAAAATAAAAAAAAATCTAAAACTTTAAAACTTTCTAAAAATAAAATTCGTCGGGAAACCGACGACTCGTCATTGAAAATCCCGTTGCCGAAACTCTTCAGGTCACAAGTCGATATGAGCGAAGCTTGCAGAGAACTTGTGCATATCTGAAAGCTGGTAACAACGCACTGTGATTTGCAGATGGTAGAGGGTAATCCGGGAAGGGGGGAGAAGGGCAGCATGAGCATCGCATTCGCATCGAAGAGCAGGTTGACTCGCCAAATCGGCGTCACCACCTTCCTCCTCCACCACACCACTATCCTCCCGACCTAGGTTAAAATCCCGGATCCGCCCCAGGTTTACCATTGGAGATGGGTGGTTTTGCCCGGCGGGGATGGATACCCTGGCAATGCCCAGGTGTGCAGACGCCAGCCACGGCCGCGACGTGAGCCGAACAGGTACCAACCTGCTTCAAAGCAGGATACGCTCAGAGATATGTTGTAAAACTGGGCGTAAAAAATAGTATAGTGTTCGGTAGTAAATGCTTGCGAGAGCTTTTGAGCTAATATTACAGGGTAGCACGTTTACTCGGATCTCAAAATTGCCTGACTCAGGGTTTTTGAACGTGACATTTCCTGACTTTTCAGGGCTTTTCTTGAATGGTTTTTCATAAAAATGCTGACCACAAAAAAATGTAGTCTTTGAAATGAAGAAAATCTAAAATTTGAAAACTGAAAGGCTGTAGAAGTTTTAGTATGCGTCGATACGGCGATTGCGATTTTTTCGGCCGGAAAAATAATTTCAAGGTTCCACCGCGGAGTTCCCGGACTTTTCAGGGTTAAACAGAATGCCCTGGTTTTTTCAGGTTTTCAATTACTTTTCAAGCATTCTTCACCCTAATGAAAAATCATACATGCAAACAATCCGAGAAAAGGGGGAGAAAATTGTGTTTTTTCTACCATATTAAAATAAATAACAAAAGAAACAGGATGCGAGCAAAAATACGGATTAAAATATTATGGTGTTTCTCGGGATTATGAAAGGAATGGATTTTTAATGGCAGAGCTTAAATAGCTTTTTTAGTAGCTTTGACTTTCATACATAGAATTTATCTGAGGTCTCTAAACTTGGCAACGTGGGAAGACCTCGGATTTTGGGAGCGGTTGTTACCCAAATCGCATCCCGGTATCAACCTCGTTCTCATTAATAAAAAAAGAAGCAGAAAAAAAGACGTAGAAAAGGTTGAATCTACACCAGTGTTAGTTGAATACATGAGTAAATTAACTACACCGTCCTTCTTGTGTGGATACTGGATTTAAACAACGGTAGGAAAGCAATAATATTGCCACTTCATCAAACGCAGAGGTGGGGATCACATTTATGAAGGATCTTCAGCCCGGAAATTGAACGTGGTACAAATATTGAGTGTCAAGAAGACGATGTAAGTATTCCAAGACGACTACTTTGGCCTCACCAGTTTTCGTGTGTCTCTCGGTGGACGCGGAAATAACACTCAAAAGTGCTCATTTGAATCTAGTAGTCATTGGTTTCCTGGGAGGCGGGAATTTTTATTTGAAGGAAAAAAAAATGTATAATTCTTACCTATTTACACACTGCGGTAATTTCTGATGTATGTAATGGAATTGTACGATCAATGGTTATGGGGTCGTACACACGCTTCTGTCCCACCTTGTGGGGTCTCTCTATCCTTGTGGGGTCATTTTCCGTGGCCCCACAACCAAAATCGTGACAGAAAATGGCATTTATCGGCTAAAAAAAAAGCCCGATAGGTCAGATTAGGTTAGGTTAGGTTAGGTTAGGTTAAATTAGGTTAAATTAGGTTAAATTAGGTTAAATTAGGTTAAATTAGGTTAGAAGAAATCAGCCTGTTTCGGCCAAAATATCGTTAGGTTAGGTTAGGTTAGGTTAGGTTAGGTTAGGTTAGTTTTACAACAATGCACAAATCCAGTGGCCCCACAACTATTGTCGTACAAGACTGTGTGAGAGCAAGCATGATTGAAATTCCAAATTGAATACATCAAATGCACATACTAATTGATCTTCATTCTTGCGTGAATGCCTGGGTTTTCCCGAACCTGCATAGGCATTTTCAAAAATGCTAGTCATTTAGCAAAAAGCTTACTCAAATAATCAAACATGTTATTCAGTAAAAAATTTTCATTCGCCTATGGGCATTTTATAAAATGCCCGAATTTTTTTATGTCCCCAAGATATATATTGTACTCTATTCGACATATTAATGAGGTAACCAATCTCGTGCACCTCATTTCAAACCGTGTCTTTCCAGTGGCACATTCTCTCTATGTCTAGGTGTCTATCGCGATGATTCCCGCTTAGCCCGGCACCGCACCGTGGTGGTCAATATTTCGGGGAACGGTACAATGTAAACGGGATCGAAAACGTCACCGCCTGACGGCGAGTGGGGGGGGGAGGGGTTAAGGACACGTGAGTGTGACCACCGGAGTGCGTGACCCGGTGACGCCACGCGAGAAAATACACACGCACGGCGCCACGCCGCGCCGCGGCGCGCAACAGTGTTATCAGTATGCCCACCAGCAGTGGACATTTGGCCGACTTCCAAAAACCGCGTGACGCTCTCAACTCGCTCCGTGACGTCACAGCTGCTCGGATGCGACGCAGTTTCCACGACGGCGCTCCAATCACGGAGGACGATAAGCCGGGCGAA
The DNA here is from genome assembly GCF_001854935.1 of Bemisia tabaci. NCBI lineage: Eukaryota > Metazoa > Arthropoda > Insecta > Hemiptera > Aleyrodidae > Bemisia > Bemisia tabaci. The sequence continues at coordinate 313,519 of NW_017547201.1, forward strand.
TTCGTTGTATCGAACGAGAGTAGCAAACCAATTTCCGTGCGGTCGGCGCGGAGGCGGGGGGCTCGGGGGCGAAGCAGGGGATCAATTTGTGAATTACTACGGAGATTCCGGCGAGGAACGTGACGGAGGCATTGGCCGAGCCAGATATTAAACGCACCGTTAACACGTACTAACGAAATGCACCGCTCCTGGTTCCTCATTCTGCTCGGGCCCTTGGGACCCTGGCTATCTCCAATGCTACCTTTTTTACGCGGGTAGTTCGACACGCCTTTCAGTGGCGTGGGGTGCTTTGCGATGTATCGATTGATCTGTCATTTAAACCTGTGGAAAAGGATCGATTAACGGGGGGTTCGCAGCGAACACCTTGATAATCGATTCCTTACCACGGATTCAAATGGGGAATTATCGATAATCGATCATTCACGCCACGCCACTGACGCCTTTGCTGCCGCCGTGACTCCCGATTTTCAATAATTTCACACTGTAGCAATGAGCACACGTAGCTCCACCTAATAAAGTACCTCTTCTCGATGCACAACCCTGCACTACGAGAAACACACAATTACCCATGAGGAGCACGTGCACAAACACACCCTCAGTCCCTCACACTGGAAAAAAAACCACATTGGATCTACACTGAAAAAAAATGGTATGCTGTTTTAGCACCTAGGATGTCAAAAATGTGTCTGGTGATCCTAAGATGCTACCATGATTGCCCTTGCAGTTGAATTTGCATTCATGTAATGTAAAGTTAACTGCGAGGGCAGTAAAGGCAGCATCTTGGGATCACCAGACACATTTTAGCGGCTCTGGTGCTTGCACTAGAGCTGCTATTCCGGACGGTCCCAGCTGGGGAGTATCATTGGACCATGTTACATTGGAGAGACCGCGCGTTGGTTAATGGGAATCGGCGCCATTTTCGGCTATGTTCCTTGTCATGACTTTATTTTATTGCATATTGTTTTATTGTTAGCCAATGCTATGTTGTGTAGTGTATTTTTGGAATCATGGTGATACAGTCAATAATTCAAAACTTGTCTGTGCTTTAATCTCGTGATGGAAAAAATGTACTTTACGTTCAAAATTTGAAAATTTGAATTTTAAAGTTTTCGCGGTTAAGGAAGCTCCAACCACTGGGTTGGAGCTTCCTAGTCATATTACTCGATATCAGCTGATAGCAAACAAAGGTTACCAAGGAAACCGTAAACGTCTAATGCCGTCTGCCCACGTAGCAAATGGGAGGCGAAAATGGAAGTCATCAGTGCATCGTTGAGTGTTGACGCCCGATCCCATTTTCAGACATGTTCACACGTTTTGCTTGCAAAGAAAAAAGGCGGCAAATCAATTTTTATTATTGGACCAATGAGTGTTCTCCAATTTGAGTTTGTAAACATCGTGGTTTCTAGGTTAGGTTTTTGGCTGTGTGATAAATGATATTATGCCGTCTTTGATTTTGTTAAAATGACTCGATATATGTTATTTGATAAACGATTGGAGTTTTGATAAAGTAAGTTGATTTGAATTAAAAATTGTGTCCTTAAAAAATGGATGATGAGGTGATTTGGTTAACATGGGCATTTGTGGTACTTGCGGCGTATTGGGAGTTTGTATGGAAACGACGTGGCAGTAGTCCACACTTTTTACAAGAAACTATTTTGTACAAAGTTCTGTACAAATTTTACACTATTTATACAGTAATATAATACAAAAAAATTATGTACTTTATCACAACTCACATAGCTTCAAAACAAGATAGAAAATGATGGATGCTCAGCCCCGACACATCGATGATCGCGAAATTTGCGCGGCCCGCGCAATTTTCACGTTCAACACTCACCGATGCACTGATGACTTCCATTTTCGCCTCCCATTTGCTACGTGGGCAGACGGCACACAACTACCGTGGCCATCGGGGCGATTATTGAAATGACATCGACTCTATGTCGCCGCTTACGACAAGACATATAGCCCTATCTTAACCGTGTAATATATCGCAATTCGATATTCAAAACCATTACCTACAATTTCAGATATAAAAATGCAAATTTTTTGCAGCCTCGCTAAACGACTTATCAACCATGCATTCCAAAGTTTCTTATCACAGGGCTGTGAAAATATACAATCTAATAAATACAAAATAACCAAATATCTAAAAAGACAAAATTTCAGTTACAGTCAGTTTCAGTCTTATTGTTGCACAAACTAGTTATTTGACAAAAAAAGAAGATGATCACTCAATGGACCTGTTGCAAACTTTTGCTAGAGCAAAAATAAGAGTTGTTTCTTGAAGATAATGCCTCAAAAATCACGATGAGCGCATCGGCAGAGTCTGAAATGCACTCATAACTTCACAATCTGCGAAAGAAATTTGCATTTTTTTAAGCTTCCCGCTTCAAAAACGATACTACGGCACAGGTGAACATTTTGTTAGAGGAGTCGCTCCATCGTCGGCGATATTCATCATGGCCGACGCTTGCGCGCAGTTCCGCGCGTAATTCGAGGAGAGTTCAAGGTCAATCAATTCGGGCGTGGAAAATATGAACGTTAACACACCGATTGTTATCTGGTCTAATCCAGTTCAGATGTTATCTCGTCCCATCAAACGTGTTTTGGCGGATTGGCGTCGGCCATGATGATTATTGCCGACGATGGAACGACTCCTCTTACAAAATGTTCACCTGTGCCGTAGTATCGTTTTTGAAGCGGGAAGCTCAAAAAACCGCAAATTTCTTACGCAGACTGTGAAGTTATGAGTGCATTTCAGACTTTGCTGATGCGCTCATCGTGATTTTCGAGGCATTATCTATAAGAAACAACTCTTATTTTTGCTCTAGCAAAAGTTTGCAACAGGCCCATTGAAAGAAATTGGCGCCCAATCACAACGACAAGTTAAAAAAAATACTGTGGGAGAAATTTTTTAGGATGCGGACCTCCAAAGAGCCTTCAAAATTAAAAGTATACAACAAGTGATAGTGCCATGCATTCTGCATATCAAGGGCCAATACACATTTATACACCGGCTACGTAAATCTGCTAAGTTACAAAACATGAATCGACAGTTGTCGGATTTTACATCAGTGACAAAATGTGTCTAGGCCCTCATTCTTGACTACAACTACTGTCGCCAGAGCCGCTCTCCGACGCGAATGCGTTGGAGCTTCCTGCTTGTTTGACATCCTAGGTGCTAAAATAGCATATTATTTTTTTCAGTGAGAGTCCAGACTCTTGAAAACATTGACAAGAAAAAGGACTCCTGATTCAATCAGATTTAAGCTTAAATCATAAGAAAATCCGCTAAAATTAAGAGGCTTGGTTCTTGATTTATGCTTAAATCTGATTGAATCAAGAGTACTTTTTCTTGTCGATGTTTTTAAGAGTCTGGACTTTAGATGCAATGTGTTTTTTTTTCCAGTGCACCAACGTTACTCTTTGTAAAGTCAATTTCACTCTGTATTTTTCCTAAGATTACTTGGATCGAGCTTGACAGATAGGAAAAAACTCACATTTTCGAAAAAAAAAAAAAATCAGTGAAAAATGTTTTTGAGTTCCTCTAGTTGCATATTTTCTCCTGTCAAAAACCAAAACTAAAAAAAAGTAGTTTGTGAAAAGAAGGGTTAAAATTTATTTTCTATATGGGTCTTACGGAGGAATAGAGCTTCAAACCTCTTTTTCTCAGTTTCAACTTAATAAGGATTCGTTCATTTCGGTTAAACTTGATCTACTCATATTTTCTTTTCTTCTAGTATTATTTTCTGTAGAATCTGAGCCCTTTTTTAAACAGTATGAATAATAGAACGCTTTCTTTTACAACTCAAAACAACACACAGAACAATGGAAGAATACGCGAAGTTGGGTTTGAACCCTACATGCAACTATATTAACTCTACGGAGAGCCCGGTTGCATACGCAAGATTTTGCGGGCGAAATTTGAGCTCGGCCCACGACCGACGCGTGCTCGCGATAAAAACTCTCGGGGTTGGGCACAAGTGATCGATGTTTTCCTGGATCGCGTATGAAACCCGGCCCACCACAGAGTTAAAATAGCTGGATGTTGTGTCCAAACCGAACTTCGCGATTCTTCCATTGATTTACGCTCAGTGCATTTTGCATGATTCAAGTGCAGTGTTCATCCTACGGAAAGCATCTCAGTTGGTGAATATCCCGTTACAAATCTGCGCGACAGAGGCGTCCTACCGTTGACCGAAATAGACTAAACTAAAGTTCGAGGAGAACACTATTCGCACCTGTACCGTACCCTATCTCGAAAGCCGTGCGCAAAACTCGCCCGCAAAGTCGAGCTTATGCAACCCGGCCCACCGCGGAGTTCGAATAGTTGTATGTTAGGTTTGAACCCAACTCCGAATGTTCTTCCATTTGTTTACGCTCCGCGCATTGTTCGAATGCCGAGTCTATCTTTCGGAGAGGCATCTCAGTTGGTTTGCATCGCGTTATTTTGTTTGTAATGTTTTTTTCTGTTAACTGAATAGCCTAGAGGCAGTTATTTCCGGGATTTTCTCGGATGATTCTAATGCCAAAATGGAGTGATAGAAAATTACGAAATGGAATTTTAAACAGAATATCGTGTACTTAAATTAATTTTTTTGATACGAGAAATGCTGATGAGATAAAACTTATTCCGCTTCTTGGATACGATGAGAGCCTAAAATATTACCTAGCACCGTAACGGAAAAAATGGTCAAATTTTGTCATCTTCCTCTCCTCATCATGCCAGAGTGCTAGAAAAATTTCTGGTGAATTGCATTTTTTCAAACTTTCTCGATTATTCTCATCAGGCTGGCAGTGACACAAATCTCCGAGGGTATGGCCCTGGAGCGGCCAGGAGGGGACCCAATACTGCTGTGCTAAGGCAAAACGCCGTATGAACCTTCAGGCATTGCCAAATTTCATTCGACAAAAGACTAGTTTTCAAGAGAATTTGTGAATATTTTTCTTCCGATTTCTCAGATAGTTTTGTTTGCAATTTGATCTAAAACTTCTGCAAATTTCAAGAAAAAATATTCATAACTCTCCTCAAAAATGAACATTTTATCAAAGGAAATTTGGCAACTCTCGAATGTTCATACGGCGTTCTTCCTTAGTACGGCAGAATAGTAAACATAATAATACGAATCAAAAATTGATTAAAATAATACAAGTAGAAAAACTGATACATTCCGATCCGAATTTAATATTAGTGTCATGAGACTCGCTTCGATTAACGAACAAACTTGAAATTCCTTGAACGAAAAGTCTAAGGAGGGAGAGAAACTGAAGGAAAAAGCCCGCCTTATGGCGGTTACTACTTAACTTGCAATTAACGCGGAGTAGCTTACAGAAACATCCAAGATGCAAAACGGAAGGAATGAGAGAATCGAGAACAAAAGAGTTTATGCAGCCGACTGCGCACGGGCTCGTTGCAACCTTGCAACTGCACCGAACTTGAGGTGACCGTGAAAAGTTCTTATCGCCCAGAGAACAGGGATACATGAGCGTCTAATTATAAAAAACTCGAACGTTATCATACCCCTGGCGATTATTCAAACGGCGGAAATAAATAGGTTAGTTTTTGACCTTGTCTTTCTTTGTCTCCTGTTTGAGTGACGGCACGGAGAGGCAAGAGGCGCGAATCATTAAGGAGAGAATAATAGCGGCGCATTGCTGACCGGTTTATGCGATGCACAGGAATTAATACGGAGATTAGTAGAAATGCTATTAACATGCGGTGTGCTTTCGTTTCAAAACAATCAGATTAGTCACAATATAAAAAAAAGACCTTTCGTCTTTTAAGCACTTGGATAATATCACGTTGTAAAATTTTAAGGTGCATGAATTCGTTTGACAATAAAACTACACAATTTTATGCAAGAGCTAGGTAATGAGGTGAAGACGGAGAAAAAGCCACGAGGGACCTGTCTTTCTCCTTTCATTACTTTTCATATAGTTGCTTTTTATTTCAATTCAGGACACGTTCGCATAAGCGTGCATTTTAGACAGGTTTCTTTCTGTCTCCTTCTATTTTAGATTTATTTGTATTCACAAGTTACAATATTTTTTTAAGAGTTTCAACGTTTTTGATAATGGACACCACTAGGGTGTTGATTTTGAGTAGTTTTCTGCAAATTAACATCACACGGTTTTTTTAAATCGGAGTCAGGGCCGGATTAAGGGGGTGGCCATATGGGCCGCGGCCCATGGCGGCAAAATTAGGGGGCGGCAAATTTTGCAATTTTTCAAAATGCAGGTACAAAAAAATCGGATTCAGAATAAAATTACAAACAAGAAAAGGTGACAAAATCTCTCATTTCCTGAGAGTTCATTAATTTCTAATTTTTCCGTATTGCAGCGATACAAAAGACTGCGCACCTTTAATTAGTTGAGTTAAGAGAGAAACTAAACACGTAATATGACCTGGAGCGGCGCGGCGCAGAGAGAGAGAGAGGACTTGAGATGAAAAGGAGAAGCCCTCGGTGCGGCGGTCGGCATGTAACACATATTAGCGCCTTCGAGACTGCATGAATACTTCACGCATTGCGTCAAACACAGTACGGTCAACAGCGGTCGGCGCGGCGTGAAACGCACAGTGCCTACAAGACTACATGAATACTTCACGCATTGCGCCAAACACAGTGTGGTCAGTTTACTTGGACTTGGACTTGATAGCTGTTAATAGATCGTTTCCGATACATCAAATAGGTGAGATTGTATCGATATCGATTGGTTCAACATGTAAACATAGCCTTAAAGTCAATCGAGTAATCTGAGCGAACCGGGGTTTCTCTGATAGATAATTGATTCGTATGAGTGCTAAATGGCATCGCAAGGTGAAATAGTCGGGAATTTCCTCATTTTCAGCTTTTCCGACTGAACTTCTGAATGTTTGAGGTTATGTTCTATTGTTTTGAAACAAACGATACATCGAACTACTATCGAAAACGATCTATAACTGTAGGTATAAACGGCACTAGAACTACTTGAAGGCGCAAACAAACCGCTCTTGTTCCGAGATGCAACTCCCGATGACACGATTGCCCCAGAGGCGACGTGCACAGTGCACAGTGCAGAGTGCACACCCCTGCTCCCCGAGTGAACGACCTCAAACGATAGTCGGGCACGTAAGACACAACCAACGACTTGCGCGAATTTAATGAATCTTAATTATGCTAAATTATCGGCACTGTTAAATGGTTTAAGAGTAGACGTCCTAGCTCTGCATCGTTCTATCAATAGAGCATACGCTTTGGTACACAATTCATCATTACGCCCGCTCCCTGCTCAGTGCTCACATGTTGCTTGATCCCTTTCTAACCGCCCAGAGACGTCGAACCTCAAAAAGTGATTCCAATTACTCCCGGTTGTACACATAGACGGATCCAGGCGAAGGGGGTGTGCGCACCCCCCTTCCCGTTCGCCGAAAAAAAGGACGAAGAGAAAGAGAAGGAAGAAAAAAGGAAGGAGCGGCGAAAAGAGGAAGAATACATATTTGCTAATTATTTATGACGAAATTGAATCAAACCGTATGTTAGATGCTTCAAAAATGCACAAATATTCTGGGATAGACCCCCTGACTCCCCTTACGCCCCCCTTCGAGATGTCTGGATCCGCCTAATTTCGAGGTATGTTTTTCTCTAGAGAGCGTTCATAAATTACGTGACGCTTATGTGGAAGGGGTGGTTACGGTGAACGTTATGCCTTTTTGTTTTAACGAGTGAAAGGATTGCTACCCCCGACATAAAAGCATTGCACGGGGAGAGGGGGAGGGATGCTTAATTCCAAAAATGTCGTTACGTAGTTCAAGAACGCTCCCTTTGGAGCCAATTTGGCACCGAATCAGCCGAAAAATAATTCGAGTGCGGAGCGGAATTTACTCTTTTCGTGGAATGAATAAACTCCGCTTTTTTAAAGGAAAATCAACTCCTTTAGCCCGCGATTTGAAACTTTCACACTCTCTGTCTCTCCAAAGCGACTCTACTGAGTTTTGATGTGGAGGGCTTGTCGACGACGTACAGGTATCAATTTATGACATGCATTAAGTGTTCAAGGAATACACCAAAGCACCATAATCGGCAGCCTACAATCTACGTGTTCATAGACACTATCCAAAGCACTCAATATTGAGTTCATGGAAGTGAGCTTGGACAGGTGATTAATGGCTACCGACAGAGACTGATCGAGCAGCCACAATAAAATCAGTGGTGGCGCCGCACAATAGAACAAGCCAATGAGAGAAGTTGGAATTTTTTCTAATAAAATCGCAAATTTTTATGTTTTATACGTGACATTATAAACTTTAAGGGGTGCGTTGTAGTAAAAACGGAAAAACTTTTGAAACCGCCTTTAAATCTCCACATTTTGTGTTACTGAAAAAATAAGCTTTCAAAGTTTCGACGAGAGTGGCAAGATGAGAACGTTCGATCATTACATCGTTATTTCCCCAATTGAAACTATGGTGAAGAATCGATTATTAAGGTGTTCGTTGTGAACATCCTGTTTATCGATCCTTTTCCATCGGTTTAAATGGTAGATCATTTGGACTACATTTTACAATTTGGAACTACAATTTCTGACTCAGTTTAGAAACAACGTATGCACTATTACTTTTCCTACGCACAAAAGTTTTTTTTTTACGGTTGGGCCAGGAATTTTAGTTCTTAATTGAAAAATTTTGTCCAATTGATATATTGTAAAGCACGCCACGCTACTGTGCCACACCGTGTTCGACCCCTTCACGGACAAGCTCCACTGTGCGCTATTGAGAAGTCGCGACAGATTGAGAGCGCGGTGTGTGGTCAGTTGGGTAAGCTGTATGGAAGAAAATTGGTGGCTGAGATAAAAGTAGTGCAAAATCGAGAACGCTCACACCAGTACTGCACGAGTCTGTCGTGCTCATTAGTAGCGAAAAACGTGTATGTACGTAGGATTTACATTGGATTTGCGTTGTTCTCGCTTAGCAGGGTGGTAGCCGGTTGCTAGAGGCGCTGACACACTCCTCGGTACTTTCAATTTCTGTCAAACTTGGAGTTTCGGTGTCGTGCTTCTAACGGAGGACAAGGTAGACTTCTAATGATAGCTTACGCTCCAACTGTCACTGCACGGTAGAGTCCTTGCACTCGGAAAATCCGTGTTGCCACGCGAGCTCCGAAAAGATTTGTTATGTTCAACAGAGGGGAAGTAAGAAAAAGTTATGCGTTTATACTTTGTTAGGTAATCAATCCACTAAACCAGCGCACAAAAGCGCTCTTTTTTCTCCTCTCAGGACAGTTCTTGGCGAGAACGATTTTTTTCTCTTTATTATGATGGGAGTACTAAAATGATCTTACGAGCAGGATTGTTTGCTGCAGTGAAGTGCTGTACTATTAGTGTGGTTTTAGGCCTATCGCATAGAATTGAGTGTAGCAAGTAGGTACAATTATTTTTTTTAAGATGCTTTGAGAGAATCATACAAAACCGATTAAGATAGGTCTGGAAAAAAAAAAAAAAAAAAAAAAAAAACTGAGGTTAGGGGGGAAAAAAGAGGAAAAAGTCGCATTAACCTGGATGCATCAATCATCACTTGGCAAATTGGTCATCAACTAAATCTACGTTGAATGGTGCCATTTTATGATACTCGTACATTTACCTCTTCTTTCTTTCCCCAAGCTCTGGACGAGTAGTAGAAGCAACTCACAGGAAAAAAGTCTCTTTAATCCAGAGTCCAGACTTGTAAAAAATTTGACAAGAAAAAATACTCTTGATTAGATTAAATTTGTACGTGAATCAAAAAGAAATCCGTTTAAATTAAGAAGATGGATTCTCGATTGAAGGTAAAATCCGCATGAATCAAGAATACAGATTTCTTTTCGAATTTTTTAAGAGTCTGGACTCTCAACCCAAGAGATTTTTTTCTAGACTCTTAAAAAAATTAACAAGAAAAAATATTCTTGATTTAATCAGATTTTTACGTGACTCAAAATCAAATCCGTTTAATTTTAGAAGTCGGGCTCTCGATTCAAGCAAAAATCCGCACGATTCAAGAGAATGAATTTCTTGTCGAATTTTTTAAGGGTGCGGACTGTAGATCCAAGAGACTTTTTTCCAGTGTGAGTTCAATTCGGGGGCACCAAGGGTGAACGACGATATGACAACGACGAGGGAGAGGGCAGTAATACGTCAAGTGCAGTCCATAATGTTGGGTGCAGCGTGGAGCGGCGCGCGGCGCCGTAGAAGCGTGACGTAGGCGCTCAACGCGGAGTGCAGCGGTGCAACCAATTGGATAAGGAGTAAGGAGCGAGGAACTATGTCAAGGGCAGCGCCAACGGTCCCGTCTTGGTCGCTGGAGCCCCGGCCCGGCTCTTGGGCACACCGCGGAAGACCCGCACGGCACGGCCCGGCCGCACGGAACTTGCATCTTCCACCTTCCTGCGGACCTGATCGCGTTCCGCACGGATCTCGACGGACGGCGCCCATTGTCCTATCGCAACTTGCCATCTGCAAACTTAACCTTCCTCAATCGCCCGCTCTCTACTTCTTCCCCGAGCCAACTCGCTTGGACCATACTGTCTTGACGTCATTATTTGCTTGAGTACCTTTATAGGGAGAGTATGGAGCGGGGACAAGACGTCGTCTCCTGGACGAAGGAACCTAACTCCATTCCAAGATTTCAAAATTAGCTCGATCAGTTCCATTTGTTAAAAGAATATGCCTGTACAATTCTGGTCGACAATTTTTCTGATTTTTCTAGAAGATCAGAAGAAATATCAGTGAAATTTTCAGTGGAAAGTGCCGAAAATTGTCCTGGTAATCATGCAATTTGCGAGGGAAAATTTGGCATCGTTGAAATGCAGTTATGTTCTTTCGTGGTGGTAACGACGAAGAGACCCTTCCTTATGGACGATTGAGGAGCTCTCTGGAAAAAGGACACATAGCAAAAAATTGCATTTGAGATAAATACGTTTGATGTTTCCATCATTCCTCTTTGGCTACTGACCGTGGCTTCGAAAATCGAGAAGGGGAAATCGGGAGTCCAAGCTGCGATGTAAGTTACCATCAGTAAAAAAAGGAAGAAAGTAAGTAAGTTAAGAAAGTCAAGAGTAATAATGGAAACTTAAGTAAAATGCATTTTCCTCAAACGCGATTTTTTGTTACCTGCTCTATTTCCGGAAAGTTTCTCTATGAAGGGAGCTGGGAGCAACAGTCATCATACCAACATATACTAGCTGGAATCACTTAGTTTACGCAAAAAATTACGGACGCATTCAAATGTATAAACTAAACTCACCAGAGAGAAATAATCCTTTAAAATGCACATTTAATGATAGCAGAAAATACAGAGATTAATTTAAAGAGCGGAACAAATACGTAAAAGTTCCTGACAGAGGCTCAAAGCTTTGAAGAGGACCAAAGGAGTTGGTACGCGTAAGTATAAGAGGGCGGGCATCTGATTTCTGTGATCAAACTAACAATACTGACATATATGGTGCAACATTCTACAGCCTAAGTATGCATGGATTCAAAAATTGATGTGCGACTTGCACGGCGTTCTGAGATAACTATTCGAGCACGCATGTGGTCAAATTGCCGTCGACGGGAATTGAAGGCGAATTTTGCGGGAGCGAGGACTAGATTGGCACGTTGTGAGAACACAACGCCACGTTATCAGACATCCATTAAAAACTCAGTTGTGAGACGAGTAGATAGAGATCTCCATTCTTATTTTTCACGTTAACTTTGAATATTTACGAGTTGAAATGTTGTAACTACTCAGAGTGAAATACGTTTTTCAGGTTTCGGTTTCTCCTGAAATTAAACTCCCGGTATCAAACAATGATTAGGCGCTTACATGGTCCGTTTATACTCTTAATACAATCGCAGATACCTGGGTGTCCGCCCGTCGGTCACTGAGAGGTCCACCCCTTAAAAAATTGAATATCCATGACGACTTGATTGCGTTCAAATTTCCCTTGCACGGACTGGTACTCTTGATATGAGTGAACCGCCAGATAAAGTGCGAATTCAGCATTACAATACCTGCGTTTCTTAGAATTATTTACATTTTTGAAACACCGGGTGGGGAAAGACCACTTGATTATTGAGAGGCAAACCGGCGTAATTCGCGATGTGATTCAAGTAGGCTCTTAATTTTTCAACGGAACGGGAAATTCAAATTGTTCGTAACCAATGTTGAATACAGACGATAATATCTTAGATGGAAGATAATTTCGGTAATTTTCGTCAAGAAAATGGTGTAAAAGAAGAAACATACATCAAAATGCTTTAATTCGCACCTTGTCTAGAGGTCCATTGGGAATATGCACTCGACCCTGAATTAGCAAACTGTATGACGTCAAAGGGTGAATCATGACCGCGAGTCGCAGCCCGAGCGACGGACCAACGACCTGCGGACCAGTCGCGTGTCCGACATCAGATCAGTTTTGACACAACACAACTTGCGACTCGCCCAGAAGGGGTGAGGAAGCACCAAGGCGAAGAGCTGGGGTTCTGAGGGGGGTAGGGGCGAGGAGAGAGGAGAGAAAGGAGAGAGAGAGGGGCGCTTGAGGTGGGCGAACGGAGGAGAGCGCAGCGCGGGGCGGGGCGGGGAAAAGTTGAATGCACCTTGAGTGCAGCAGACAAGCGGTCTGGCGAGCCCCGGCAACAACGACTTGGGCGTAGCGTCGACGACCGGCGCGACGTCGATAGCTAGACGCGTCGCGGCGCGGCAGCGGGCGGGCGGGCGGGCGGGCGAGGAGCTCCGCTCTACTTGACTGCCTTAAACAAATCAGCTGGAAACAAACCTGTTGAGCGGAGTCCTCCTCATCTTTGCTTCTTCATGACTCCCGGGAGACCGCGCGCCCCTCGCACCCCTCTCGCTCGCTCCACACACGGTTTACTCCAACGAAACGTCTTGACGATTTGCAGCGAGAGCGTCTTACGGCGTCGTCGTCTTGAGCATTCTGTATTTGATCATTCTCTGATTTCTAGAGAAAGGTTCCCTGGTAAAAATTGGTAGTAGAATCTGTGTTCCAAAATACCATAGACCTACGGCCGGCTATAAGATTTCCAATAACTTCTATAGCCGGCTACACAATTTCTTATAGCCGACAGGGATTAAGCAACTCACAGCCAGGCGATAAAGTGTATGCTAAACGTCACTAATTACGGATGCTAGGACTTAGTGAGTTTTTGGCCCACTGCTCTCTTTTTGGGCCGTAGTATCTTGATTTATTTTGCGAGGAAAGCTCCGTATTTTTGATGGATGCCTGCCATTCCTTATATATTAGAGCGCCTTCAGTTTCGTATAATACTGTGCAATACCTATATGGTGTGAAATAGTTGCTTCAAGCGCCGTGGCACGCTGCGGTGCGGCAGGCAGCCAGCGCGAAACGCGCATTGGCGCCTACAAACCTAACAGGGATACTTCACGCGTTGCGCAATGCGTGAAGTATCCCTGTTAGGTTTGTAGGCGCCAGTGCGTCGCCGCTCCGCTTTGTGTTAGGCTCTAATGTTTAATCTGGCGGAGTCAGCGTTATTCAACTCATGATTTTGAAATGTTTGCACATCCTGTATGGATTATTCTCGATTTAATTGATGAAAAAAAATATGTATTAAAGGAAAATATAACGTGTGTTAAGTAAATATTAAGGTGGTTCCGTATCAAACTTCATGATTTTCAAAGCACACGAATTTCTACACAATTTATTATAGCCTTTTATACTCGATGGCGAAAAAGCAACAGTCAGGCGATAAAGTGTAAAGCCCGGCTATTAGGAACTATAGCCCGGCTGCATAGTTTTTTATCGCTTCGTATAGCCCGGCCGTATGATTTTCTCAGCATTCTACACCCAGCTATATGATTGTCTGTAGCCTTCTTTAGCCGGCTATAAGAATTCCTATGGTATTTTGAAACGCAGCTCTTATCGCCAATTTATACCAGGGTTTCTTGATGAAAACCTGGGGTTTCGTCTAAGAAAATTTACAGGTGTCTGGAAATTTGTAAATTTCATGTTAAAGAGGGAACCATTGCACCGCAGCTAATAACTTTGGTTTCTACAATGAACAATACATTAGAGGAGATTTGACCGAAGATTCGAAACTGCTAAAATATATTAATTTAAACGGAAAATTCCGCCTGATGACGTCACAAGACGGCAGATCTATAACTTTTGAATATATTTTTCTACAATTTTCCACAAAGGAAAAAATTGTGAGAAATGCTGCGAACACAGCTCATTAAGCTGTCTCGAATGAATCAATAAATATTTTCGTGCGAATTCTCCATCATCCTCCAAATTTGCTGGGCACAAACTAGATTTTTATTCGGATTTTGAATAATAAAAAAAAGAAGGTACCCACCGCCTTTTTGCAAGAACAATCGACTCGCTCGAATCAAACGTCCTGACATTTTATCGGAAGAATTAATCACCGTACTGAGTCTAGAATTCTCTTTTTTCTCATTCCCTGATTTCCAAAAAGAAGAAGGTAAGATATAGTCTTTAATTTGACGAACTATGTTTTTTCCGAGGTGTAGAAAAATTAATATCAAATTTTCCAATTATCAAATGTAATATTCGATTATTCCGTCTGCGTCGTACTCGAACGAAATGCTCTAACGGCTCGTGGGGAGCACAGTTTGTGGTATTCCTCTGATTTCCGAGGGAAAATGCCTTGCCAAAAATCGAGCGTATTTTCCGGACAATACATTTTTATAATTCGTCAAATCGTCAGAAAATATACTACATTTCTGCCCGGAATGTAAAAAAATGTATTAAATTGCGGTCATTTTTTTTCTTGCGTTTTGAAGCAGAGTCGACCTCTTAAAATATCATATGATCTCGAAGCAGGGTTTGATGTCCACACAATCGCGAGGAAAGTGACTTCCCTTTCCGCTCTGTTGGTGTCGAATGTGACGAGGACGTTACGTATTTCATCAAAAAGCATAGATGCATCTATTCGAGCTTCATGGATGCGCGTGTTGCATACGCGCGGAGGTGAAGGCGTTTTGAATCTCAAGAAACTCACCGCCTCACCCGGTGCGCGACACTGGCGGCCTTTACTGATCGGATTAAAAATGACACGAGTGCCTTCAATTCTTCATTCATACTACAAAAACATCTTTTAAGAACATAAGGGACGACATTATTAAATTATTCTCTGCTAAAAGTATGCAGTAGAATTAGGTTAGACGACGAAATCATGCGAGCCGCAATCTTCATTTCCTCCATGAAAAATTCGGAATCATTATCCTCGACCACTTTTTTTTATTGCATTTTTGTTAGAAATTCCGTTCCTCATTTCCACGAAACTGATGAAGACGTCCGTTCGATGCATCGAAGAGTCAATTTTCATGCTTAATTTTAATTAGCTTTCGTCTGTGCCATATCCAAGTAGTTGCATTCCTCAGTTACACAACCAACATTTAATCACCTGGAAGGAACGAACTAATGCGAGGGTATGCAAAAATTGCAATGGGATTTTTGCAGAAACTCAAATAAAGAACAGATATGCTCCTGCTCGTAGGAAAAAATAAACGAGACAAATATTTTTAATTAACGGTTTCTAGTGGATGGTATATGTGCATACGACGAACATTGAACGGATTTCACGACTGGTTTTTTTCCTCTTTGTTACTGCGCGTCGATGGGGCAAAAACCGAGAAATAGGGAGTAAAAAGTTCGCATTTAATTGGCAGGACCTGCACCCAGCACATATGCTTGCACGCGCGCTGCCATGAAGATATGCGTGCATACCGTCGTGCACATTCAGAAGTTAAGTTGAAATAAAAAAAAAAAAAAAAAAAAAAAAAAAAAAAAAAAAAACAGACATGAAATTTTTCGCCGGCATAATGATTAAGTTTTAGAAGATTCCTGCCGTGCGAAAAGAATAAGTCACCTCAGTGGGACATAACCAAAATTGGACCGAGTTCATCAGAAAGGAGCCAACCCACATTTTCGAAAAAATTGAGTTAAGAATGTTTTTGAGTTCGACTAGTCGTATACTTTCTCCTGCCAAAAACTCGAAGTCGAAAAAAAGAAATTCGTTTGCAAAAAAAGGGGGGTTAAAGTTTATTTGCTACATTGAGCCTTGTGCATGAATAAAACTTCAGACCTCTTGGTCTCAGTTTCAACTGAATGTGGGTTGGTTCCTTTCTGATGAACTAAGGTCCAATTCATGGTGTTACCCATTTCACCGAGAGGACAGAGCTACACTAAGAAAAATAGCTGTGTTCGTGTGTTACATCCGGTTAATACGAGAGGAAAAACGCAAAATAATTTATATTTTGCGTTGATTTCTGTGCAGTTTGCGCAACAGTCGCTTTCAAAAGTTGTGATTTCATTATCTGCACGGTGTATTTTTACTCACTTCAAAGCGAAAAGGAAATGTACTTAAACTCTAAAAAAGGCACATCATGGTCGCTCATCAATAAGCCGAGTTTTTAAAGTAGAATCTCCAACTATGGGGGATGATTAAGTTTTGCTGTACAACAGGTGTGTTTCTAATCTTTAATACCTACTCGAAACATTACGTGTTCTGTTTTGAACTCATTTTTTTATCGTGTTTTCATTGATGCCTGATCTAAGTTCCTGGAATTGTTTCAATTATATGTATATATTTGAATTATTTTGACCACAAGTAAAACAGGATGTAACGATATTCTTAAATTTAACATGCTGAATTATGCCCCCCCCCCAAAAGAAAGAAAGAAAGAAAGAAAGAAAGAAAGAAAGAAAGAAAGAAAGAGAGAAAATGACAAAAAATCTGCAACGTTGCAAACCGCGATACAATGTTCGAGAAATTTATTTTAGGATAGTTCAGTCCAGATTTTTGGTTAGGTATATTTATTTCTCATACATGCAGTTTTTCCGTTTGATAGCGTCAATTTAAGGTACATTTTAAAATTATGTTTCAACAAAATTCCACTACACAATTTTCCATGAAAAACGATAGCTTTAGACAAATGCTCGAACACCTGTTTATATTGCGCGACACAGCAAATTATTGCGTCAGATTCGAGCGAAAACAAGCTGCTACAGTATTTAAAGGACAAACCACTGCAAACGTGATGCTGACATTCTGACGGTGTCATTGTGGAAATACGAGAGCACATAGAATTTGCAGGTTGTTGAGCACTAGAACAGGTGATCTACGTTCAAACTGATAGTACGCAAGCCACTGGTTAATTTTCACACCTTGATAGAAAATTGTGTTAGACGCTCAACTTGATCGCTTTGGAAAATCCCTAGTGATGGATATAGATTTCCAGCAAGACGATGAATGATGATTAAACTGCTGTTGAGTGCAAGAATTGGAACAAGAATAAATAACTTGTGAATATTTAACGCTGAATTCTGTTTAGAATGATGAAAGTGCATTATGAAAGCATCAGGAGCATGTAAATATAAAATTTTAAAAAAAAGGAAAGAAAATACAAATGCAGTGTAAATATTTATCACACGTGAATCGAAGATAGAATTGCCTGAATTTCCCTGTAAATATTTTTCTCGGTCGCAGGGGCTTTATTATTTGCTCATGTATTTTATCGTATATTCCAAGCCTCTATGAACTGTTGAATTGCAAGATGAATAAGGAATAAGGCGAGTTTAAACAGAAATCAAATGGACAAGAATGAGCAGAGTGAAATCTTTTGAGAATATTTTATTTTCTCGTTGTGTAGAAAAAAATACAATGATTGCCCTTAGTTGCAGAAAAAGAACACCAATAAAGAATTAAAAACCCTTGAACTTAGTAAAACTGCAAGACTTCGAAATTTCAGACTTAAGACCTTCAGACTTGCCTAGTAAATTAAAACTTATGGTCGTATCACGAAAATTTTAGATCTGGGGCCCAGGGAGGGTTTTTTTTTGGGGGGGGGGTTCTGTTACGGACCCTACCGGCAGAGGGAGAAGGGAAGACGAAATTGTAGGAACTGTGATAATTTTTCACTACTGCACCAACTTTTTAAGGTTGAGACATTTTGCGTGAATAAGAAACGTTAAGTCGTAAGAATGCTGTTCTGTTCCTCTGAGTTTTAGAAAATTTCACGCTGGAGCAGCTAATGGCTCAAGGCGGGAGTATAAAACTGGGCATTGTCAACAAATTTTACGATACCCTTAAATATTTATTTTCTAACACTTTTAGAAGGCTTTATAAAATAGCACCTCGAGATTGAAATTCCGAAGGCCGGTATAATGAATTGACTGAATCTAATCATACCGAATGTTCAAAGCAAGAATGATAAAGAAAACGATGTAGAGAGAGAGATAGAGAGGAAACCCCCCGAAATTATCAGCGGTATGGTGGAACTAGGGAAAAAATGAAGCGACTTGATTTAAATAAAGCCTGGTAGGAATTTTTAAAATCCGATTTTCCTTGCAAGTCATAGAAATCACTTAACTACCAATTTTCTATTGTCTTCGATTATTATGATAAACAGAGCTGCATTTCGAGACGTTTCGTAGACTAAAATTTGGAATGTTGCTCATCCAGTCATGCAGAGGTAAAAAAAAAAAAAAAAAAAAAAAAATTGCATGCAATTTATCGGGTGCTTAATGTTGTGGGTTTTGGTGAAAATGTAACTGTACTTGTTTTTATCTCCTCTTTTTTTGATCACATAGTTGTAAGTATTGTTTTGGGATTTGGCGATAGGATAAGTTAACACTGAGATTACGGGCGGCTTACTCGCATGCAGGATTAAAATTCTTTGGACGTGACTATAGACACGGGAAACGAAATTCCCAGAATTTGAGGAATACTATTATTAATCCGGAAAATTGAAAATTCACTAGGTATTTTCCTAGCGATTCCCGAGAGATTTTGCACGTTCACGCTTGGATCTCAAATCCAGGGTAAAGTCAATGATCAATCACGATAGTTTAATTTGTACATACGTAGGCATCCAATAGATAAACACGAGTCAAGAAATTATTCTCTCCTGTACTCTCGTAGTGGTGTGACAGCATCCAAAAATACGCACGAGGACGCAGTCACGAGTGTTTGAGTTCTATTCAAGCAATTACCTATACCTAATTTTGAATGAGCAATAGAATAAACTGCAGTGTCTACTAAGTAAAGCCATAGGAGAATTATACTGAATTCCCGATATTGATTTGAAAAAATTCTGGATATTGAGAAATCATCCTGCAAAACTGAATGACTTAAGCAGATTTTTCTTGTGGAAGCAAGCCATGAGAAAAATTGACTTAATTTGAGGAAGAACGCCATTCAATAAAATACTTAATCCAGGGTTTCCAAAAATCAATGAACGGAAAAATAGAGAAAGTGAATTTTAAGAGGTACAGTGAGGGTTGAAAGCACAGTCACGTGAATTAAAACATTTTGTTGAGCTATCGCGTTTCGGACGGAGTCCTATAGTAATAGTTGGAAATAATTACGAGTATCGGCACTAGAGGAGCAGGTAATTATTTAGTTCTTAAGCTTGCGCATTAGGTATCTCGTCCGAAGCACCAAACAAAATTAATTCGATCCGAATCTGCTCGGTGACAAGAGCAAAAAAAAAATTGATCGGCCAAAATTAAAGTAAAATCAAAATGTACCTACCTAACATTTAAACTTGTAGCTTTAAGTCATTTTGATTTTATTTCTTATCCTTTTATTTATTCGATTTAACTCGGTATTCGTTGAGCGCAAGTAAACAAGCCTACCTACAAAAAGTTGCGGATGTCATTTGTTTCAGAATACATGTTTTCTATTCGGTGTATGAACGTTAACCACGCAGCTAAACGCACATTAAAAATAGATTATTTACGTAGATGTATTTCATCGCAACTTACGTCAGTTCCTGAATATTTGCCGGTAAAATGCACTTTGAAGAAGGTTCTATATGCTCTGCAACCCTAAATAGTCTATGTTCTAGAAAAGCTCTGGCGACAAACTAAAAAAAAAAAAAAAAAACAGTCTAAATTTGGAATCTATTTGACCGCACTGGATATATCAGAAGAATTAAAACTCGGCGCCGCGCCGTATGGTTATTTTATTTGATGATAAAACGAGAGACGTATCAACACGATAACTGATAATTATATTTTTCACCGAGATTAAAGAAGACGAGAGAGTAATAAGAAAAAGAGACATGTCGCCATCTGTAGTGAAATATCAATAGAAACCCATCGAAACATGATCTGAAATTTACGTGTGAGCGGAAGTGCCTCAGTGCCCTCTTTCGAACTGAGGCGCGAATTTTCGAATTGACGGCATGCGCAACACGACGCGACGCTTAAAATTTGGGAATCGCGAGATATAGATGATTGTTGAGGGACGGACTTATTTTTAATTGCATAAGAATGACGTTAAACGCCAAACGGAAAGAGCACAGGGAACGCTATGAGTTGAAAATCAAGTGCAAAAATAAACTCAGTGAATGAGGGGATTGCGTGAATAATACAGTAAGTGGGTGTAAATCAAAATATTTCAGGGCGAAACTTACCGTGAATTGGTCGAGGTCGAAATAAAATTTGACGAAGCACGTCGTACAGATCCTTCAAGAGTTGATCCAGCCTCTTGTAGTGATCTTCGGTCTCCTCGTCCGAGGGTAAATTAAACGGAATCGCCATGATAAAATATTCCAATTAGGAAAACGGAACAAAATTTCACAATTTGAAAATAAAACGATGCGCGAGAACCGCTAGGGCACGAAAAACTTTTTTTTCTTCAGAGTATCGGTTAAATACAAATTGAACTGTAGAAAGTGCTCATAAATCCATTTAGCAAAATTTTTCATATTAGTAAAAACACAGAGTTAATTTCGATATTCACACTTCCATACAAAACGAAAATCAATTTCAATTGCGATGAAAAGGTGTAAACATGAGGGCAGCACGAAACGCGGAACTTTGCTAAACTCGAATTGGTTTAAACTGAAAAAAAACACAAGTTGCACAAACGGATTTAATTATCACGAGAACTACAATTCAGAAATAATCCGATAGCTTTCACACTAGCTACGAGCTCCTGCTCTGAACGTCTACTGTGGCGAGCGACTCACTAACTACTTGTGGAGCGGACATGGGGCTCCGATCTTTCCCGCTCTATTCCCCCACCAAGATGTTTCCACCACCACGTGATCTACGCAGACCAATCCAGCCTCTTTGGACATTTCGCCCTAACACTTTATGGGACAGGTTTTGTTTTCCTATTTTTCTCTTTTCTTTTCATCTCTTTCCATGTTTTGGTCGCCTCTCTTCCTTCCACTGTCATGCTCTGCCCCGATTTTATTTGTGATCTGCGTTAAAAGTTTCTTCTTCCTCGCAGGTGAGCTATCTCTAAAAAGGAACAAGACTGCGCGTCTGAGTCTGCGCTTGGCCCTGGTTCTCTCTTTTTATGAAATTTTGTCAAGAGGCATTTTTTCCGAGGGCTCGTTTCGCTTCACGGAAAAAAATTAAATGCTGATTAAGCATTTAAATTCTTAAAAAAGAACCTGTCAAGTTTCAGATGCAGATTTTACAATGCAAAAATGCTAGCACAACATTTGAATTTGTTCGTTTTACAGTGGGCGTAGCTAAGTTAGCGTTTCTCCAAATGTAAAGTCAGCATTTGAAACTTGTCGGACATGTTTTTAATAATATAAATGCTAAATCAACATTTAATTTTTTTTCCGTGTTCAGTTACTTGTCAAATTTTCATTTGGCTAAAAAAATTAATCTGGGCACTATACTTTGTAACTCAAATCAATTAATGCGATTTATCAATGAAATAATACAATTCATGAATTTGACTTTTATCAGTGGATTAGCCCTGAAAATTTACATTTTTTTTTTGTTTTTTTTGCTTTACCATCAATTTTTACCACACCACTTCAAAAAATTTGCAGAGAGTTTTAATTTCTTCATATTTGCTTTCCAACGTAGCTCTAAATTACGTTGAATCTTAATTCAAACTATCACGACTGTGAATTAACTCGGGGGAGGGGGAAGGTCGAGACTGTAAGCCTTAAAGACGGTCAGGAGCCAGTTGGGTGGGGTGTCCGCTTATTTTTTATTTTTACTTTTTTTTATTTATTTATTTTTTTTAAAGTTTAAAATTTAATTTCAAGCTGTTTTTTCTATTTTTTCTTTTGAATATTGCTCAGATATGAACTCTTGATATTGCATAGACCCTCCTAGTTAGCTCTTTTTAATTTGTCTAAAATCTTTCAAATTGATGACCACACTCAAAAACCGCTTACTCATTTTAGTTTGCTACATTGTAGACCTCCTCATATTATTTTTCTACGCACGGTGCATTTTCTTGGATTGGAAATATCTCCATCCAAGTAAAAAAATCGTCCTCTTTTCCTTCGAAAGTAGGTATGAGAAGTCAAACTTTCAAAACACCGCAATCGAGACTATTTATTTTTCGAGTTTAGTCATCGATTCATAGACGCACAGTCAGCTACATTGAAAGTGCCTCTTGTTTGTGTTTACTTAATTGACGTCTTTCAGCGCGTGTCCAAAACTTTTCCTGGAAGTTGCTTTCGTGGATTTGGAGCAGGGGCCCAAATACGGGGGGCACGGGTGTGGGGTTGAGGACAAGAGGGGGGGGGGCATAGCGCCACGACGCGACGAGACGCGTCGCTCGTCGCGTCGCGACGTAATCAGTTCGTATTGCTGATTATCAGAGAAGAATCACAACTAACCTTAAACTTGGGTCCATTAACCTCGCCTGCACTTCGAATCCGACCGACTTTTATTCGCCTCTCCACTTTACTCCTCGCCGTCTTTCCTTCCAATTTCGACGCATCATGCGTGGGTTGTTCGTCTCCTTTATTCCCTCCTCTTCGCTCATCTTTCTCCTCTTTAAATCGCTTCCAACTCTGCATCAAGTTTTGGCTCCGCAACGAGGTGCCTACTGCCAGGTCTTAGGAACATATGAAGTCACCTCTGGCCATTTAGTCGATTACCCTCCAAGCCCCCCAAAAAAGCCTGCATTGAGAAACAAAATTCGGTCACTATCCACAGTGTTTTGTATCGGCTGTAATGTTCGGTTCGTGTAGCCGTACCTAGGAATTGTATCTCGTAATCGAGCTTTCAAATTAAACCGAACTGTGGAAAAAGCTCGGTTGTGTACACTGTGTAAAGCAAGAATACGACTAGATTACGGTGACATGAACCGAAAAGCACGACCGAGAATGGAGACCGTATTGGCGGATTACATGAGCGAATTTTTTTCTCAGTAATGAGAGGGAATTTTTTGAAACTTCTTTTTTACGTAATGAAACTCGCCTCCGAGTCATATTTCTTGTCCCAGATTTAACACCATATCTCAGGTGAGATACAACGTTAGCATGGTAAAAAAGGAGGGCATTTTGTATGCTGCCGCGCTAAGGAAGAACGCCGTATGAGCCTTTAGACGGTGTCATATTTCCTTCCATAAACACCAAATTTACTGTGCAAATCGTGAATATTTTCTTAAAAAAATTTCGGACAATTTGTTCGCAATTTTATCTAAAATATCTACAAACTTCAAGGAAAAAGTAAGCACAATTCTCCTCAAAAATACATGTTTTATCCAAGGAAATTTGGCAACTCTAGGATGTTCATACGGCGTTCTTCCTTAGCATGGCAGTATGGTACAACTTTTGAGAGAATTTGTCCACCCCATTAAAGCTTTGGATCTTGTTAATTAGTGAGTTGATTGAGTTATTCAGAGTCAATATGAGTTCCCAGGAGTTCAGTTCCAGGATTTGGCAGGAAGGAAAAGAGTGTAGACCATGCTTTTGCCGGTATGTGACAGGAACTGGAATCCCATGCCCGCACATAAAATGACGCACTTCTCATTAGTATAAAGTGTTCTCCTTTTGCTTAAAATACAGTCACATGGCCAAGCGATTCGAAAGTAAGAAAAAGCAAAATTTTCCTCATGATCATCAAGTGGTTGGAATTAAGGAGAATATCTGAAATTAGGTGATTTGAGTCGCAGGACAATACTGAACACGAAAAAACAGTTTTTTCACTGAAATTCTGGCTTAAAAATGCGAGGCATCTATGCCAACCCGGTACAAAAGTGGCAGGGGTTATCCCCTAAAATTGTGGTACTACCCTAATTTGTTGGATAATATGGGCATTTCAAATTGATGATGGTAGTACCGAAACATCCTGCTTAGTAATGTAATTTATTGAATTACAACCAAAATTAATTGGAAATGACCAAGTTTGGTCTTATAACCCCTATCACCTTTTTTCGTGGAAATAGTACCCCTATAGTACCCCGAAAATTCTGACGGGTGGCTCAAGGGGCCTTTGCAGGACTCCTTTAGAGGCCCCAAAATTTGAAAAACCCTCGTAAAAGAGGTCCTTAGGTCAGTGGAGGGGTGGGGGGGGGGGTATCCACGAGGAGAGGCCCTCAAAACGTATCGCCATCCCAAAAATTTTCAAACCAGGCCGACACTTCATCCATGATTGTTAGGAATTATTTCCGACGAATTGCAAAGTATCGGGCACTCATTTTGGGAGATGGCTTTTCCTAAAATGCCCCGAATTAGATTTTGTTAGTAATTTATTTAATTTCGCCACTGTGGTGTAAACTAAAGATATTTTAATTTTGAGATTTTAACCGTAGATTTTTAGCCAATTTGACATAAGTATTAAATTATTAGCCAGACATTATCTTCTAAAATCAAAACAAAGGCCATCACTATTCTCTGTGGGTCCTACCGTAAAACTGGAGCCCAGCGGGCGTAACTCAGCATCCGAACCAGGGGTCGGATACAATAGATCCAGCAATGTCAGCGCGTAGGGCATGGAGTAAAAACAGATCTTTTAATCCCTGCCACCTGTTCGCGCAGATTTTGCGGAGCTGGATGATCCCGAGGTTTTTCTTGAAAAGTTTGCAAGTAAGAACCTGTTCAAGGCCGCCTTGCCTCTCCCCTCGCGGTGGAACTGGTACGGCGCCTTCATCGTAGCCTTTCGCATTTTCGCCCTTTTGTTTGCCATATATCTTTGAGTACCTTTTCCACTTCAATAGCCTCATCAAATCTCGCATTCCTGAATTCAGATGAGAACCACCGGTAGCTCTACCTCTTTTTCTTTGTTTTCTTTTTTTGGCGAGATTAATGGGATGAGCATGCTCAACGTGAGGATTTATAGGTGTTGGATGTCTCTAATTCTAAAACTTGAATCCTACGTCCAATCGAGGAGAAATAAATAAAGCAGTAAAATCAGCTCGCCAGGTAGAGCTGCGGTGTGAAGTCAGTTTTTTTTTTTTTGAGAAATAAAGCCATTTTTTTTTTTTTTTACAAATTGAGAAGAAAAAATAAAAATTAAATATACAAATTTTTTTACCAAAAGATAAACGAAACTTTTGACTGGAAAAAACCCTCCAACCCAGAGGTCCCGGCATTGAATACCAATCGGACAGAATTTGGAGACCTCACTCCTTTCCAAGGTAGACAAGCGTGTATCTTAGTTCTTACCCCATCTTCCATTCTCTTTTCCCCTCATCCTTCACGATTCACTGCTTCTTTTGTTAATAATGCTCTTGAAAATGTCTGTTAAAATTGTTCAAAAATAATGAAACCTAGACTTTCACACATGGTAAAGGATATTACTCGGTTAGATTTTGGGAAATTCTCCTTAACAGGAAAAGTTAACGAGGTATATGTTGGATTACTTGCAATTTCAATATTTTTATAGCAGACATTTTACAACATCTTAGTGTGTGACTTCTAACAAGCAAAAAATCAACTTCAAAAATTTTGAGTGGAACCTTTTTATGCTATAGAATTTGGCTTTGAAGGTGACACTAAGGTTATCATTAATAAAGGGGAGATTATTTGGTTTTATAGCATGGAGTTCAATGAGGTGAAGCTCTAGAGAACGATCAAAATTGACTGAAAACAAATAGGTACCAGGCTGTAGGTACACTTTTTTTTCGAAGTACGGTCTGATAATTTTTTGTCAAGTCGTCGCTTGGCTGACATAAGGGCGTAACTACATTTAGAGATGAGCCTGGGAAAGCATTAAGTTAAATGGACAACAGGGTTCATCTCGAAGTGTAGTTACGCCCTTATGCTAGGAAGACGACGAAGTGTTCTAAAGTCCCTGCTGGAGTGACAGGAATTCCTGCTTTGACGTCTTGGGATCGTATTTTGATGCTTGAAACTTATAAGTCAGCAAAAAATATAATTGCAACTGTTCAAAATCTTTGTTGCTGGGCGAAGTCCAATATGAGGGGGGGGGGCGTATTGGTACCCCAAGCCCAGCGCCAAAGGTACCAGTATACCAGTACCTGACCCATAGTATTGGGAAAATCGAGTTAGTGACGTATTGGAAATCTACAAGAACGGTTCTGCGTGGAAAATCGTGTAGCCCTATCTTATGCCATGGTGTATGATGGCTCTCAATGTTATCGCATTACTTTCTGTAACTCATTCGGATTTAACCAGCAAAACATAATTCCTTGACCAGCGCAAGATGCGAGAATGCGTCGAGGACAGAGTGACATCGGTAGACAAATGGATCACAAGCCAGGGAAAGAACCGAAACATCATACACATTTCCTCATCAAAAGTTCATACAAAACATATGAAACGTGTCGAAAATATGTGTCAACACATCAGTAAATGTTCGGATTTACTGTTGATGTTTACATTCGCATTAGTACATTAAATTCTGTACCTACTTCAATGATATTCATGGTCTTTGTCGTCAGTGAATTCGCAGACTGGTGGCCAGGGGCTCGTCGTCCTCTATATGAAATAGCTACGATAATATTCAGAAAATGTTGAGATGGTCGGAGCATAGGTACCCTCGGTGATCAGCATTGCATTATGATCGAATGCTCTCTGACAATTTTTTTTTTTTTTTTCTGTCGTTTTATGGCTTTGTGTCTAAGCACCTGCAGCCAACTTTAGACTAGTGTGATAGTGTAGAGAAAAGGTTACAGGTGACTAGTTACCGACTTAGAGGTGTGCAAAAGAAAAAACTAAAAACATGGAAAAAGGTGAAAGATTGATAAAAAAGAGGAGTTGAGTAGAGAGAGGGTGAGAACCCTTCACCATTTTCACGCTCTGATACTGGGTAATGGAAAACAAACAAAGTGAACATACGGTAGGGATTGAATGTGTTAGAGAGAATGATTTGTTTGGACAAAAGGTAGATTGAATAAAACAGAGGGTAAGACGGTTGGTGGCTCTGACAATTTGAAAAACTCAGGTCTGATTTTTCTCCGTCTCCACAAGGTTAGCCTGCAAGCCAGGGACGAGGCCAGCAACAGAGGGGCATGCGGAGAGGGGAGGGGGAGATGTAGATGGAGGGGTGCGGGGGAAAAGGAGCAAGTTTACTGATTGTTGCATTCGATCAGGACACGATGAGCTCGACGCGGACAACCCGCGAGTGGCGTTGCCTTGTTTCATGATAAAAAGTTCTATTCCAAGTAAATACATGTGATAATATCAGGATGTACTGATTTTTAAATCTAAATGTAAACAAATTGACTGGGAGGCATTATTTTGAGCATCAGAGTAATTTTAAATGATTTTTTGTTGCTGAGCTATGCTGAATGTTATCCGATGTGTTATACATGGATATAAATTGAAAAAAATAAAAACAACAACACAAATTTGGTATTTTGATATTGAAGTGGTGATTGGGTTGAAGTGAAACTGAATTCTCTCTAATTACGTCATAGTACAATCTTGATTACGTAAAGAGAAAAAATCATAAAGAAGGAGTAATAAAAGGCCGAGAAAAAAGTTGCTTGCCTTAATGATTTCAATTTGTGACAGTCATTTTACAATTGTTGTATAAGAATATATCACGGTCAAAGATACTCTATTGTTTGCCCTGGCCAATTTTAAATTCAAAATTAAATTTGATTTCCGAAGAAAATACACTAAAAGAAAAAAAAATGGTCATAGTAACTGCAGCGAACTTAGGTAGTGTAGAGGCCACAAAACATAGGTTGGATTTTTTATGACTTCGATATTGTTCCGAGATTTTCCCTTGTAACTCGTAAGACTTACTTTCGAGCTATTGAAAATGTGTTAGGGGTGGGGTAATTCCTATACTTATAGCACTACTCCATTTTTTTGGGCCAAGTATTTGTGTTAGTACCGCAAAATTTGGGTTGGCAATCTAATTTATTGGGGTACCACCACAATGAATTGGAAACGCCTCAGGTGGGGCTTAATCCCCTTTTTTTCGTGTCAGAGTGCTGAAAAATGTTTTCCCGAAAAAAAACCAACATAGTTACTCTTCTCATTCGTTACTCAAATTAGGTGCTCCCAAGCGCGTATAATTTTCCAAAATGTTAACACGAAAAACAGAAAAATTTCCATGAGGAACTGTGCATATGAAGATTTTCTTACAATTTTCGATATCTTCAGAGCTTTCCTCGGGTAAGCAGCCACACAACACTCAAAATTAAACTTTTCCACTGCAATCTGGAATCGACGCTGGTGAGGCTCCAGCTATTGCGTTCTAGACAAGCAGTGTGCCCCCTTGCCCCCTCCGGTGAACCCAGTCCGAGCTCCCGGTGTCGACGGGGGAGGGGGAGGGGGGACGGTGGAGTCAGCGGAGGAATGGCAGCGACCGGGGTGGTGGTGGCGACGGCGGCGAGGGCCCTGAGGCCAATGAAGTAAGTCGAGTAGCTGAAGAATTAATAACACAATCACCCTACCATTATTGGTGTTTCTTCTCGCTCTTTTATTTTTCCTTTCTTTTTTATTCGAAACGTATAACGATCCGAGATAAGTTAACTGCACACACTACCGAGCGTCCGCCACCTGAGCTATCTCTCCGCCGATCGAATCGTCCTCCCCGCCG
>NW_017547201.1:342263-385427 GCF_001854935.1 Bemisia tabaci
GGTGCGGCTCGACGGGGGCCAACAAACCGGACCCGCCGAAAATTTTTACCGAGTCAGATCCACGGCGCATGCGGATCGAGTGCAACTTTATTAATTTTGTTTGCTGTGATATGTTCTGGCTGATTACATCGTGACTAAAATCCGGAAATACTTTTAATGTTGAAGATAAGATACTCCTATTTTATTTTATAACGGGCACCTTACACCAAGGGTGTACTGGCCTTGGACAAGGCTGCGTTCTGGCGGAAAGCAGTGGCGATTCTTGAAAGTTGGTAACATTGATTTTCTTCCATTTAAATGTATGTAAAACAATCGATTCTTCGAACAATCGATATTTTTAATGGATTTAAATGGTGGAAAAACAACATTGCCAACTTGTAAAATTGCCTCTGGCGGAAAAAGACTCGGATTGCGTGCACTTCTTTGAGGCTCGGTCCCCACATACGGAGGCTGAGGGGAATGGATTACCCCTATGAAGACAGTCTGGGGGCCCCCTTAACTAATTTTTAAAATCCTCAACCGCAAGACGTGTTCTTTTTTTTTAAAAAAAAAAAAAAAAAAAAANAAAAAAAAAAAAAAAAAAAAAAAAAAAAAAAAAAAAAAAAAAAAAAAAAAAAAAAAAAAAAAGAGAAATACCAGGGCGTCTAGCAGCCAGAAAAATCGATCAGAGGATTATCATAGGATTTTTTAAACGTTTGGGGAAACCTCGAAAAACTTCGTGGGCCCAACTTTAGTCCATTGTCAGTTTACCTTCAGTTCTAAGTGTAGGCAAAACAAGCGCCCACATGATCAAAAGGTACCATAACTCTCAGATGTCATGATTTCTCGAGGAAGAAAGCAGGAATAATAGATTATTAGACAAGATGTCACTTTCATAATTTTGATAGATGTTTCCATTTATAAATGTCTCGTAGGACACGATTGGAAATTGCTGAAATTTACTCCTGAGATATTTGATGTTATTAGATGCGTAAACTCAAACTTCCCGCTCATGATAAAACAAAAGTTTACATGGGTCAAATCGCGAACTTTCGCGCTCCGTAGAACAGTCTCTGCGACCGGTGTGAAAATATGGCAACCTCAATCTTGGTGCCTCTGCTTAGCTGTAGCATGTTTTTGACACTTTGGTTAACAAAGCGGAGAAGGAAATATATTATAAAATCTGCCAACATCGTTGCGTTGCAGTGCACGGTTGGATTTAAGAAGACTATTGTTTTTCTTGTTGTGAGCGAGGAATTCAAAATTCCCGTAAACAGTGTGAACTAAAAACGTTATTGGTATCTCAGTAGGGAATTGCTTTTAGTCATTTTTGTTGCGCAATTCGTGTTCTACATAAAATTTTCGTCAGGTGACATGCATCAAAATGCTTAAATTCGCACTTTGTCTGGTTCTGGTGGTCCATTCTGTAGAACACTCTTCTTACTTTCTTATCCCTGCGTTAAAGTCTCCAAGGAATTTTGTTTGAACGAATGTCTTTATTCTTGGATATACCAAATCTTTTTTGCCATTCCCAAGAAGTGTGAGAGATTCTGCAAAGTGAGTACACCTTTCAATTTTGAAATTGTAATTAGATCGATTTTTCAGTGAGGAGCCCTCTTTGACCCCTCACCCCTTAAAATCGTTCCAGGGACGACTCAATTTTTCAAATTTTTTGCCGAAAAAGACACCCGGACCAACTAGGAGCTAAAGAAATCCTTTGAATGCTCCTTTGTAGCTGGTGGTATCCCACCAGCCCCCAGATCCTCCTTGATGGGGTGCCTTTTAGTTCTCGCTCGACCCCCCNCGCCCCCCCCCCCCTCTTGATGCGGTGTTCCCACTCCCCCCATTAAGTTCCTAGTTCTTTCCATGTTCCTTTTTTGAAGTCAAAATTTTACATTCGAATGTTTCTACGATGATATTTTACTACCACACCGGAAAAAAAACACAGGATCTAGAGTCCAGACTCTTAAAAACATCGACAAGAAAAAATACTCTTGATTCAGTCAGATTTAAGCTTAAATCAAGAACCAAGCCTCTTAATTTGAGCAGATTTCCTTTTGATTTAAGCTTAAATCTGATTGAATCAAGAGTCCTTTTTCTTGTCAATGTTTTCAAGAGTCTGGACTCTAGATCCAATGTGTTTTTTTTTCAGTGCAGTTGCCTGGCAAGAAAATGGTGAATCCATGATTGTCAGTCGCGTCGCAACCAACTCCGGCGCGAAGTCAGTGACGCTGATTGTGAGACTCGGGTCAAAAGCCCATAGGTTAGCCGCACCGCTTTGAAGATCCTGAAACGAACGCCAGAGGAGATGAGTTTCATGACCGCGGAAGTGACTGCACTACATACCATTCATTTAGCAAATTGCGCCAGGACTGCGCGTGCGCAGTGCGGGTGCGCGCGCCCCCGCCCCCGCCCCTCGTGCGTGCCGCCACGATTACGCGCGTTAACCGTGCACACCTGCGCCTTTACACGTCCATCCACTGCTGTATTACCAGAGCTTCCGTTTCAACCATCGTGTGCTTTTCATAGCTTTGTCTGCATTTCTGCGGTAGGTATTTTCTTATTAAACTGCAGCTCGACATGAAATGGAGTCATTGACCACTACTCCCGAGCCAGATAAAAAATTCGAGACCCTATCCATCATAACATTCAGGCACAAAAAAATGGAACATCATTTTTTATTTATATTACTTGAATTATACAAGTTCCCTCAGATTTCAGAACAAATAGGATTCCTTTTTAAGGTCTACATAATTTTCTGAGAGGCCATCAGCCGCAGTCTTTTGACGGAAAATGACTTCCTTCTACTCGGATTTTCTGGCTATACCCATGTAGTCGCTATGAAATGATTTTTGCCTTCCTGCCTTAGCTCATAATGCCATTTTCAAACTAGATTAAGCGCAGAGTGTATGAGGTAGCCATCTTCATAGCATTATCCGGTGCTAGCCACAAATTCAATTCCCTGAACTTCGGCTCCACCATTGCACAGATCCATGACACAACGTGGAGGATTCGTGGCTAGTGAATTTAAACTTATTTTATTGATACAATCGGTCTGGGTTCTGAACGCATGTGCAGGGCTTAGACTTTTACTTAAGAAAAAAAATTCCAATTCTTTTTTAAAATTTGAACAATGCAATATTTTTGTCTCATTTTGGCTGGGGAGAGTTATCATCCTATTATCACCTATATCATATGGAATACCTGTAGAATTCGAGAGAAGGCGAGAAGGAGAGGGAGCTTCTTTCTAGAAAAAGGAGGGGGAGGAGACTGAGGGAAGGAAACGA
Source organism: Bemisia tabaci (assembly GCF_001854935.1). NCBI lineage: Eukaryota > Metazoa > Arthropoda > Insecta > Hemiptera > Aleyrodidae > Bemisia > Bemisia tabaci. The sequence continues at coordinate 345,530 of NW_017547201.1, forward strand.
ATGAAACCGAGGGGAAAAAACAACAAATGAAGGAAGGAGGGGAAAGAGGGAGAGAAGGAGATGGGAAGGGGAAGGGAGAGGAATGAAGATAACTTATTTTCCCGGTATTTTTCAACCTTCTCCTGCTCCTCCTCCTTTTACTGTTTCTTCTTCTTTTTCTTTTTTTCTCCTTTTTTCTTTTCCCTCTTTTTTTTCTTCTTTTCTTCCTCATGCTCTCGTCTTTCTTCTGATTTTTCATACTTCCATATCTTACATATGTCGTTATATCAGGAGCTCCAGCTCCCGAGTCTGTCAGACTAAAGTTAAACTTTAAATTCTTTAAGAATTTGAAAGAAAGCTTTCACAGATTTAAGATGAAAATGGTAATTTAACAGAATGTATTCGTCTCTACTCAAACTTACATACGATGTTTTTTTCTGAAGACGCGACAGAACCACAGCGCGCGAGGGTGCGTCCGCGGACGCCCGACAACATGCTCGAGGAGTAGCGCGCCTCTGGAGTCCGGAGCGGGATTGAAAATGACGATGATATTCGCAGATAAAACCAGGGGTCATTGCCTATATACAATCCTCATTATCTGATCACTCGGGGACTCGCGCCTCCCTCCGACTCGTCACGATCGATACATCGAATCGATCCCCATATACAACTGGAACAATTATCGAAGTTCGATTATCGCTCTCGACGAAGGCGAGTGCCGGCCGGCCGGCCGGCCGGCTGTTTGCCGCCGCGCCGCGCCGCGACGCGACGCGGTGTGCTGCGGCGAGGAAGCGGAAATAGTTGTAATTGCAAGCATTGGCACGTGCAAGAAAAGTACATACACTTATATGCAGGTCGCTAACCTCCCCGACAGACCACTACACGCTCCGCACTGTTATATCATTTAAATAATGTGCTACGAAACTTTATGTTCGGCATATTGCGCAACTGTTGCAGCAATAGTCTTCGAGGCGCGAGGGATGGGGGTGCAGGGTGCACTGCTGCGTACTCCGTAAAAACATCGTACCAACTATCGGGCGTTGCTAAATTTCTAGGATGAAACATTTAATGTTGAGAGGAAATGTGAATTTTCTCTCAAAACTTTCAGGAAAATTAGAGTCTCTTTAAGGGGAGTGTCAAGAGGATTCCATTTTGCAATAAGGAACCACTATTTCTGGCCCATTTTAGAAGCAACATACATGCCATTGGTTTCCCTATGTAGATATATGCTTTTATGGGAGAGCCAGAGATATTGGTTCCTTATTGCAAAATGTAATCCAAATCAAGTCTGCTGATAGATGACACAAAGCGGAATAAATATTACACAGACTGAATGCTTTCCGAAATCTTTAATCAAGTTATTCCCGAAAGCCTTTCCTTGAACCCTCTTTCATTTCGTTTGCTCCCTGAAGCACCCCTAATTCCCCGGTCCATTCCAGTTTACAAAACTTTTGAATCGGTGGAAATTAAATCTTTAAGCCGGTTTGTGATCCTACGGGGGTTCATAATACAGCAACCAAGCAGAAATGGATTCCTTATGTCTTAACTATCAGCGTAAAAGGACTCTTTACTCGCAAGATTTTTTAAATGCAACACACCCGGCAATTCTCCACCACGAGTGAAAATCTCTGAAAAATTTACAGAAGAATTCAGAGTGCAAGTTTGCCAGAAAATTATTATTTTATTATGAGAAATTTGGCAACGCGCGAATGTGCATACTGAGTTTTTTTCCTAACACGGCGACGGTGCACGCTGCACGCGTCGAGGTGCAAAGGGTGCTCGGTCTGGCTATGTAATGGCCTCATGTAGCCAGAGACATGATAGAAGTGCGTATTCTGTGTGTAATGAGTATTATAGCAACTGCAGCGAGCGAGAAACAGCGGCCTGAGTGTATGCAGATGCTAATATTCTTGAAAAACAGTGCGAGTGATAGAGGTTGATGATCTAGGGCGAGAGTACACATCAAAACGTTGAACAGTATTTTTTACTTAGAGAATTTGTAATTTACAACCGGCTGTATGGATGGTTCATATAGAGTCAACACGATCATCGGATGCTATATGTATTTCTAGGCAAAGAGCTTCATGAAAGGAGTGACTGAATATCGAATCAGGGGTGTATATTTGAAAGCCCATATTTCACATAATTAGGGGTCGAAATAAGTCGCGAAAGTCCAAAAGACGTTACGTGAAAGTAATCAAATCGACTGTGTATGTCGGCAATCACATTAGTCGGTATGTGACGTCGCAGACTTCCAGTCATAATTTATTATTTAAACAGAAAACTACTCCACGGCAATTCTTCAGAACTGCCGTGATTTTTCCTCTCTGTGCGAAGACAATTCTGTAAAAACTTCAAGGAATAATGATGTCAATTTGTTCTCCTTCAAAAAAGTAACATAGATTCGGAGATTTTCAGACACTGCAAACGAGATATGTGTTTGCGGACGTACGCCGTCGAAATCTAAAATTTAACAATATTAACATTGGCATATTCTCAGTGAAGCCAAGTCAGAATATTTGTTGGGTGAATCAAGGAATTTTCTTCCCACATATCGCCACCGATTTGCAATTTTGCAAGCAAAGACACGCACTTTCGACTTCAGTCATCGACATCAATGGATTTAGATTAATTGCAACGGTGGCCAATGAGACGCTCAGAAACGATATCGATGAGCACTCGCTTTGATGTAGTGTTCCGGTCTGTGCAGAAAGTGTAATGGATCGTGCGTTAAAGTCTCTAAGGTAGCGGCGATTTTGCAAGTCGGCAACTCTGTTTTTACTCCATTTACATCCGTTAAAAATATCGATATTAGAAGAATTATTTTTAAGATTTATTATTAAGAATCGATAGTTTTGCATGCATATAAATGGAAGAAAATCAATGTTGCCAACTTGCAAAATCGCCGCTACCTTGGAGACTTTAACGCACGATCCATTACACGCCGCTGCTCAAGGGTTCCCTCCTCCACATGTTGGTGAAAATATGTAACTCAATTTCTACATATACATGGATGCGTTAAGGATATAGGAGCTTAATGATAAACGAGTTCATCTTGCTGCACAGAGGAGGTATCATTCAGACCTGTTTCTGTTATTTGATTTTGATTCGCGCCATACATTCGAACCGAAAAGATGCGTTATTCGCTCAGGTGGGGTTGAACAGGTTTCTGGATAATTTATTTTGAGGCTGATTGAAAGTTCAAGAGGGAAGCTACGAATGAGGTGCACATGCACGCATCCACCTTGGATACTGTACAACTCGTGCTGCTTGTAAGAACATGTTGCATAAAATAGAAAATGAAGACTGGTGACTCCCACTTGAGTAAGACGAAACCCACCTCTCTCACGTCTTTTGGTGGCGTGATTTGCGATATATCGATTGATCTGACATTTAAACCTATGGAAAAGGATCGATCTACACGCCGTGTTCTTATCAAACACTCTAATAATCGATTCTTTACCATAGCTTCAAATGGGGAAATATCGATAATCGATCATTCACGCCACGCCCCTGCCCCTCACCGGATCAATATACTAAGCCAAGGTCCTCTAACCAGCTTCATTCTCTAACCTGCTGCATCTTATTTATTATTATTGCTCGGCTATTTCGAAAAAGAGCGAATGTGTTATTAGTATATGCTCTTAGAACATCCCTTGCAGAGATCTTCTTAGTGGTTTCAAGTTTATTTTGATTTCCGTTTTTGTTCTCTATTGAGTATATTGTGTACCATGCCTGTTTTGTTCAGATTTTGCGCAATTTTTGCCAAAATGCTTGGAATGTGATGAACTACTACGTAGGTGTGCGGATTAAGTTGCAAAATTTGCTTCATCTTGTTTTCTTCCTTCCCATATGATCCCTCTTTTATCGTTTTGGTGTCTACTTATGAAACGTTTTGTAACTTTTCAAAATTGATTCCAATAATAAACAGGTAGTTTGATTAACTAGTAGACGTACGGTTAATGCCAAATCAAACAAAAAATAAAAAATGATAATTGGTAAAGTAATAAATAAGTAGCAATTAGAGAAACTACTCCTGAGTGTGATCCTGCAGCATTATTCCCTTTCAGAAAAATCCTCTTGTTACACTGGAAAAAAAGGTCTGCTCTTGGATCCAGAGTCGATACTCTTAAAAATTTGGCAAGAAAAAATACTATATTGATCCAATCGGGCTTTTGCATGAATCGAGAGCCATGTCTCTTAATTTGAGCGGATTTCCTTTTGATCCAAGCAAAAATCCGATGGAATCAAGCTAATTTTTTCGGGTCAAATATTTTTAGAGTCTGAAATCTAAATCCAAGAGACTTTTTTTTCTAGTGTAACGGTGTTTTGTCTCCAAGTTAAATCAAAATTAAAACCTTGCAGGAGGGTAGCCCTGCAGTACTTATAATGCATTTCATTACCAAAGGTAATTTTTACTGCTCGAATATTTTAATGCAGAGCGCACCAAAAGACGTACGGTTAAAATTGCAATGAGGAAAAACAGAAATAAAGAAGAAAAAGAATTGGCGCGAAAAAGGAGGTTACTGACTCGCGGAATACATCTTTTTACGAGCGCGTTTAGAGCTATCATCACTCCTCTGACGTGAGGACGCAACTTCATTTTCGAGTGAACCCCGGGAAACGTGGAGTTTTATGGACGATAGAGCTCATCTCAATAGGAAGTTACGCCCTTAAATCAGAGGCGCAACGGTGTGCGTGATGAGACATCGCCGTCGTCAGCACACAGTCTACGACGTCGAATAAAACCCATAATACTCGCTCGCACACGGGCGTATATACCTTAATTGAATTCATATCATTTCGACCATCAAATATTTGCTTACAGCCCGTTGTCATCCGCCACTAAACCACTGCCGATCAATATTATCGGGCATTGACTCTCGTGTGAAATTAGTCATTTCGGAGGTGGATTCTTATCGGGCGCATCTGCAGAGACAGTCGGACTAGCTTCCGACACTGACCCCCGCGATGTCCCACTTTAGCCCATTAATATTAATGATACATTGTCGTCATATACTTAAATACGCCCGTGTGTTTGTGATTCAATTAGAGCCGAATAAAATGGCCAGAGAGTATTTTTTTATGGAAATTCGGAGTTCGGGATTTTTCCCTACTCTCGGTAAAATTTGAGAAAAATTTTGAAGGAACTTCTTGGGTTCGCCATATATACTGCCGTGCTTAGGAGAAACGCCGTATGAACATTCGAGAGTTGCCTTTCCTTCGCACTAAAATGTTTATTTTTGAGGAAATTTAGGAATTTTCCCCCCGAAATTTTCAGGAATTTTGAGTGATATTGCGAACAGAATGATCTGTAAAATTGGAAGAAAAATCTTCATAAGTTTACCAGGAAAGTCTTGTTTTATCATAGGAAATTCGGCAACGCCTGAAGGTTCATACGGCGTTTTTCCTTAGCACGGCAGTTTAGTTAGGCAAATAACAAGGTGTAGCTCGTCAGCCTTGTGTGCAGTTTTTATTTAGCAAAATGAAACTAAGGAATGCGATTATAAACTCAAGTAAATACTTTTGGAAATAATTTGACAATATTTTGTCACATCTTAATGCGGTATTGTAACTGCTGTATAGGAGATATTTTTAGTCTTCGATGGATCAATAGGATGGGAAATGCAGTCGATCATTTTTTTTTTATAAAAAAGTAGAGAGGACGACGGTAGGAGAATGGAATGTGTACGTGGTTATGGTGATAATGTATCTATGCACTTTTAGTGTGTTTTCATCCATGTTTCTTGTGCTCAAATACAATATGGTCAGAAAATTGGAAAACACCATTGGAACAGCCGTACTGTATCCACGGAGGACGTATAAAAATGATGACAAGTTCAGAAAAGCCAGCTTTTAAAAACTCGATCTTCATAATAGCAATATGTAAACTGTGAGGTCACACATGGAAACGGAACGGATACAACAAAGAGATACCTTTCTAGCCCTGGGTAACAAGACACTCCAGAGAAACTACCTTTGCGATCCTGCGTCCTTGACATTCCTGAAATTTACCGGTTTCCGGCGGCGAGTATATCCTAATCCCTACCTCAGCTCACAAAACAATGTCAGCAATGAGCCTTTAAAGTTTATTGAAATAAAAAGAGGTATTACACGAGAATTTCACCTTGTAAAAGAATCTACAGCTGCTAAAGTAGGTCATAAATAAAGTATGGGCATTTTTTGCCCCGAAGCATTTGGACTCTTCCAGATCCAGATTGACAAAAGTGACTTATAAAACCATTCAGTGTTGAAGCTGAACTTTATGAAACGCTGATCTTCCATCGGGTCTTGAGCACATCTGAAAAAATATAAAAATTGCGAATCTAGTGCCTGATCTCTAAGGGACATTTTAAAACATGTCTCACTAAGGGTGACAATGTATACATCGTGAAGTATGAGAGGAAAACTTCGATTGCTCCACACAAGAGTTTTAGGTCACAGATATGGAACTATTGCTCAGTTAACTGACGTTTTGGTCAGCTTTACTGAGATTTACAATGTTACCAGAGAATTGGGTTATCTGAACTAAAGCTTAGTCTCTGATGGGAGAATTAAGTTTTCTGGATCTATGAAATCAAACTCTCCGCTCACCAAAAAAAAAAAAAACAAGTTGAATCAAACTCATGAATTCAGCAATTCTAATGTGAAGTGTACGGTCATATTTGGACTACAAATCGCCATTAGGAACTACAATTTCTGGCTCAGTTTAGGAATAACGTATGTTCTTTTAATTCCCCTATGCACATAAGTGTTTGAGATAAGCCAGAAACTATGGTACTTAATTGCAAAGTGAAGTCCCTTTCTCACTCGTGAGATGATTGTGGACATTTTCAAGACGTTTCATGCGTTTTACGAGTAATTTTAAAGGAAAATGGGCCTTCTAAAGCAATGTTTTTCTTGTTTTGTGCAGTAGTCCAGCGTTCGTTCCAAAAATTTGCTGTATTTTTTCTTCTTTTATTTACTAATCTATAATCCTCACTTTAATTGATATCAACTGACATTAACATAATGTTGTACCCTGTCGCGGTCAATCGTCCAACAATAGACGATGATCAGACTAACCGTCGATGGTCATCATTGTATAATTGTCGGACTTAAGGATGGCTCCATCCCCCCATCGTTGGCTCCCCTGCTTATTGTTCTGACCGCAAAGACGACGATCAAACTAATTGTCTGGGTTACCGGCTCTTACCGTCGTGCTAAGTAATAACCGATCATTTACATTGGAATTAAAGTGGAGATACGTAGTTCTTGTTTCACGCGGCTGCGTGGAGATGGCTCCATGTCTGTAAGCACATCACACTTCCACAACAGAGAACGTCGATACACTCCTCGATGATTTCCATCTCAAGCAAGGCACAGTGGATCGAGTCAAATAGAGAGGTCGGACATACAGTTTTTTGCTAAAACTACAAATGGACCGAGTTTAACAGAAAGGAGCCAAGCCACATCAGCTATTGCCAAGTTTAACTGGGCAATTAATTTTTTTACGAGAGAACGTTTGTTCGGATTTCTTTGAAAATTTTAAGGAATTTGCTTCGTACCATGGAAAATTTTCACAAAAATCCGCACAACCGTTTCCATGTAAAAAATTAGATTGCCCAATTAAATTTGGCAATAGCTGATGTGGCTTGGTTCTTTTCTGTTTGACGCGGTCCAAATTTTGATGCTTATTTCGTCACATTTTGAGTTTCAAGAGGTGTTCCAGAAGAAAATTTCACGAGGAAACAAATGGAACCACTTTTAGAACCTTGACATTTTGTATAAACGGAGTCTTAAGCTTTTAAAGTTTCCAAATTTTGTCCGACCTTTCCTATTCACTCGATCCATTGTGCGAGGGCGAAATATTGCAATTAGATTTATCGAATGTTGAGACGACTATGACCAGTTCAGTTCGGTCCCCTCAAAGCCGTCTCCCAGACTGGCATAATTAACTTCTCTTGTCTCGGGGAGTGAGTCTGCCGCGGAAAAGAGGGCCCCGGAGGAAGGACGAAAAAGAAAAATTGAAGAGCGAGAGCCGGTAAGCCTCCGTTTGAACAGGGACAGTAAGCGAGTAAAGCTCATAGCTGATGTGGAGTGCGAGCGTTTGGGCATGATAATTAAATTGATCATTCCCAGATAGTTTTCGAATTTATTTTCCAAGGGAGTCCGGACGAAAAGGCGAACGATTTGCGACAAGCAACGGGTGGGGTGGGGGTGGGGTGACGGACGGGATCGGGGTATCCGGCCTGACGACTGGGATCCAGACGTAAGGAGCCGCCGTTTTGATCCATGGTTGCCTCGTTTTGAAGCTTGCTTTGCTTCGACGATTAAACTTGAAGCCAAGTACAGCCAATGCGTGAATCAGTGAGGATGAAAACACAGTTAAAAATGAAAATATTTAAAAGTAAGAAAAAAACTGGATGCTAGATGAAGAAGTCAGTCGAAAAAAACAATGTCTGGTGCTGCAAATTGGGTTAGGGTGGCTAGATGAGCTCAAATCTTTGGACATCGATCATTATTGGGCTTATCTGAGCGTTGATATCCGGAAGTGGCTTTTACACCACAGGGAAGATAGTAGTGATCTCTAAAATAAATCTGTGCTTTTATCATCATCGGGTTAAATTTTAGCCACAATTCGCTAAAATCCACTGGATTCTCGACATCAGGCAAAAAAAGCTCTTTTTCGGGGCAACTAAGGGTTGACCTCCGAACGTAACTTTTACACTACAGGGAAGATAGTACCTAGTGATCTTAAAAATCTATCTATATTTTTATCATCATTAGGTTACATTTTAGCCACAATTCGGTAAGATCCACTGGATTCTGGAAAAGAGACAAAAGGGACAAATGGGCTCTTTCTTCGGGGCAACTTAGTGTTGGCTTCCGACGGGAACTTTGCACTGCAGGGAAAATAGTAGTCATCCCTAAAATATATCTGTGCTTTCATCATCATTAAGATAAATTTTAGCTAGAAATCTATAAAATCCCCTAGATTCTTGACACAAAAAAGCTCTTGTATCGGGGCGACTTTTTATCCCTCGGCAACATCTCTTCGGATCACACAACTTGGAGCTTCCATCTTCGATCACCCACTCCAAGCTCATCAGACGTAATGGTTCAAGTACCCAACAATCGGCAACTATGTGACTGCATCTGCCCGTGGCTGCGCCTGCCCGTGCGTGCGAGCGCGAGTCGGTGTACGGCCATCTCCCGGGCCGGCACCGACCGTCGCGACTCGGCCGCCGCCGACGCGACGCGGGAAAGCGCGGCCTGCGCGGAGGGAAGCGGCAAGACGGCGGCGGTGGCCGGAGTCGCCGGCCGGGGCTCCAGCCACCGCGCCGCCGAGCCGGTGTCTATGCCTGAAAGTAATGATAGGTTAAGTTTCGACACCGACTCTCCCCGTGTCAGCTTATCCGAGTCACCGATATTTTTATTACTTGGCGCAGATAAAAGGATAAATCAAGCATCCGAGCGTGCTGTGTGCCTTGTGCCGGGCCGGCAAGGCACACAGAAGGTTGCGGTATGCCAACCACCACTGACGCTTGGACGGACGGAGGATGGACGGCGGGTTATGTCTCTTCCTCAAACTGCTAATGGGTTCCCTCTCTTCGTCGCTGCGTCCAGCTTGAGGTTTTTCTGTTCGGCTCGGTGCGAACAAACAAAAGCGGAGCTCGATTTGCGAATTTCATATCGATCGACTGTTAGCGGTGGATTCGCTCGAGGCAGGCTCAACGAGAGACAGAAGTGAGATCAAACTCGAAGAAAACCAAGGTCTAATGAGACTATGCGTTCGCGATGTGACGCAGGCAACTATTAAGTCGTTGCTGAGATTACCGGTGTGTTAATCCGGGGTTACCGTGATAATACCGGGTGTTGTAGCGGAGATTAATAAGCGTTGTTCAACAATAATTGTCGAAAGGCGAATTTTCGCGACTGTATTCGGTTGATTTTTTGGATGGACGACTGTTGTATCACCGTCGGAATTTGGACCAATCTGAATCGAGTGCCTGATTTTAAACCAAATCCTGAAAAAAAACTAGGCATATTCCGGATTAGGCTAAAAAAAGCGCGCCAACTGGCCGATGTAACATGACTTAATTTACTGGCTTAATTCGTGTTTAAACTACAGCTCCGCCGACGGTGTTAGGCTGACGCGGTAAGCGTTGAGCCACCATGACTGCAATGACGATTTTTTCACTCGGGCAAAATTATTTTTCCTGCACTAAAATTCAGAAACAATGTAAAGAGACCCCGCACTGCCGCGTTATCGAGGAGAGCAGTAAGCCCTGGTAAAAATTGGCAGTAGAATGTGTGTTCCAAAATACTATAGACCTGAAGCCGGCTGTAAGATTTCCAATAACTTCTGTAGCCGGCTGTACAATTTCTTTTAGCCTTTTATAGCCGATGGCGATTAAGCAACAGCGAGACGATAAAGTTTATGCTAAACGTTACTAATTACGGATACTAGGACTTAGTTAGTTTTTGGACTACCGCTCTCTTTTTGTGCCGTAGTATCTTGCTTTATTTTGCGAGGAAAGCTCCGTACTTTTGAAGGATGCTTGTCATTCTTAATTTGTTGGAGCGCCTTCAATTTCTTATGATACTGTGCAATACCTCTGGTGTGAAATAGTTGCTTCAGACGCCGTGGCACGCTGCGGCGAGGCGGGCGGGCAGAGAGCGCGAAACGCGCATTGGCGCCTACAAACCTAACAGGGATACTTCACGCATTGCGCAATGCGTGAAGTATCCCTGTTAGGTTTGTAGGCGCCAGTGCGTCGCCGCTCCGCTTTGTGTTAGGCTCTAATATTTAAACTCGCGGAGTCAGCGTTTTTCAACTCATGATTTTAAAATGTTTGCTCACTCTGTATGGACTATTCTCATTTTAATCGATGAAAAAAAAAAAAAAAAAAAAAAAAAAAAAAAAAAAAAAAAATATGTTTCAAAGGAAAATATAATGTGTGTTTTGTAAATATTAAGGTAGTTCCGTATCAAACTTAATGGTTTTCAAAGCACACAAATTTCTACACAATTGCTTATAGCCTCTTATAGCCAATGGCGATAAAGTGTAAAGCCCGGCGATAGGAACTATAGCCCGACTGTATAATTTTTTATAGCTTCGTATAGCCCGGCTATATGATTTGCTCCGCTTTCCACAGTCAGCTATATGATTTTCAATAGCCATCATTAGTCAGCTATAAGAACTCCTATGGTATTTTGAAACACAGCTCCTATCGCCAATTTTTACCAGGAAGTGCGTCTGACCGGAAAATTCGATTGGTCGAATCCTCCATTCTCCGAAAAACGGTCAGGAATCATCTGAAAGACTTTTAGATATAATTCGGATAATTTAAGATTGACGAACTTTATTTTACCATCGATGGACTTTGATTTAGAAAAGATTACCTAGACATAACCGCCGAAGATATAGGCACAAAGCTGTCTCTCTTCTCCTGAGGATGATTAAAGATTTCATGCTGTTTTTATTGATTTGACGAGTCCTTTATTTTTAGTGGATTTTAGATTTTTAATATTTATATATTTTTTTGTGCTCGGTACTGGGTGACTTGACAAATATGGCTATGTCCTAGTCGTTCGTAGAAGAAGAAGAAGAAGAAGAAGAAGAAGAAGAAGAAGAAGAAGAAAAACTGTAGTTTCGACTGTGGAAAAAGGCCTTTTTTATTTCATGTCAGGTCCAAACTCACCCGAGGTAATCTCATAATTATTAGTCATTTTATTGAAGTGTTATCGACACACGGAACTTCTTACCCTGGATTCACCTTAAGTAGAACTTGACTACTCGTCACTGACAGGTATTCGAGGGTTTTCTTCTGAGCGTAACCAAGCGTATAAACGACCCTATTCCTGGATTTCCTTTATTTGTACATGCACCGAAATCCATCAGCTTATACCGAGCTCATGAATATTTATTTATTTAGTAGCGTCTGATCGTATACGCGTTTTACGCGCGTAGTGAGAAACGGGTCAGGAGTATTAAATCATTTCACAGTTTGTGCGATGAGTGTGATATGATCCAAGCTAAGTCGTCTCATTAAAGGTTAATGCCACTGCAACACGAACACGGAATGGACAAGTGGAGGAGTTGTCGAGGCAATGTTGTCAAGTTTCCGTGCAATTGTTGGCCCAGTGTTTCCTGCAAAACTCAATCTTAAAATTGCCATCAGAAATAAGTATCCTGCTTGTTTCTTAAGGTATTATGTTCTTGGTATCATAGATTTAAGCTGAACAGCTGGACATCGCAAATTTTGCAAATCTGTTCGTGCGGCAAGCAGCTGCTTGGCTGTAATCCACGCAGTACTTACCTGAGTATCGATATGCAGTATTGTATTACACCTTAGCCATGTCGCATCGTGTCACAAAAGGAGGCAAGTACCTCAGCAGAAGATAGGGGAAATTTTTACTCGTTCTTTGTCGTTGATATGGATATTGGCAATTTTTGGAAATGTTTCATGTTCATCGAGCTCTCCATTACCATTTTGTGCAGGAAAATTTTATCACCAGAGGAGTTATGCATCCATGTATAATGTATGTAACCCTACTCGGAAATTGTTAGCATAAAAATGAATGCTTTTTCCTTCTTCATGATAAACTTCTCTCACTCCAAAAAATCTATTTATCCACACTTAAAAAAAAAAAACATTTTTTACAATTTTTGAACATATTCTCTGCATACCTTTTACTTTTCCTCACTAAATAAAAAATCCAATACAATCGGTAAATTTAAGGTAATATTCAGATTATTTTTTATCGAAATGGAGGGGGATGTCCGCGTAAGCGTTACGTAATTTTTAGATGGGGTTTAGCACAGCGTTACGAAGCGTTACAGGAGGCCGGTGGTACAAAAGAACCGCAAATTCAGCGACGGTCCCTTATACTTAGGGGAGCCTTCAGAAACTTTCTCGTTTCCGACACCCGACTTCCCCGAGACCGTACAAATCAGGTCGTTATGACATGATTCACAACCAAGTTTCCCCCAAAAATCAATACGCTCACCTGAGAAAAAAGGTAAAGCGATCGGCAACGGGGGTAGAGCCGTAATTTGTACGTCGATGATGCGCGATGCGTCTCGTTGGTGAATTGGACGTATGTCTGCCAAACGGAACTATGTGTATTAAGACATGAGCCCTAAGATCCATAAGAATGCATCCATAACAGGGCTCACGTCATAATGCACATAGTTCCGTCTGGCAGAAGTACGTCCAATTGGTGAATCATGATTTCGGTTGTGGCGGCCGTGGCCGTGGCACAGGTTGTCAAATCGTGCAAAAATAATCCGCAAATCGGGTTAGAATTTTTCAAAATTCGGACAGATTTGTCGACATCGGTACTACACTCGGGGGCTTGGGCCGTAGAGTGATTCACCTCTCAGCGTTAGTCATTCTGGATGCGGCCGATGCGGCCATTATCCGATCTGGTCAGCCAAACCTGTTTGCTGTTTACTTCGTTTTCGACTACTTACTCCTTCTCCTCGCCTCTCTCTTTCGGCTATCCTTGCTCTTTTACCCCCTCCCCCCGCTTTGGACTCTCGTCTTCTTACCCCTCGTGCTTACGCTCCTCCCTTTCCCCCGTTTCGAAAATTAAAAAAATAGAGAGGAAAAGAATCGCCGGTTTCAAGCTCATAAATCTCTGGGCGAGCTTTTGGATTTTTTTTCTCTACTTCGTCTAATTTATTCATCAGCATGTTCGTTTTGGGATCGAGGAGGCAGAAACATATTTTTCTCTAACCAAAGAGACAGCTGAGAGAGGGACAGACGTAGAAATGAGAGAGACATGGGAGGAGAGAGACGTATGTACCCGCGAGAGAATAATTGTGGACATCCCCTCCCCCCTTCCCCCTCTTCCCTATCCTGGTGGTTTAAAAAATTAATTTAATACGCAGGTTTATATTTTTACTTTTATTTTGTTAATTCCTATTCTAGATTTATGAGGTTGCCAATATCGACAGAAATCGCACCATATCATAAGCTTTGAAATGAGCTAGACCTTTAAGAGCCTCAAAATTTGGACTTGCTCTTGTGGAAAAATTAAGCCGTTGATATTTTCTCAAATTTTAAGGATGAAGGCACTTTCAAAGATATATTCATGTGTTCACACCTTACATTACCCCCTTGTAAGTGCTGCATTTTGTGAACATGCAATCATATCTCATTTGACAAAGAATTTTGATATCACACCCCTCCCCAGAACAAAAAAGTGAAAAAAGGTAGTGGAACGGGGATAATTGAAAAAGAGATACGATGTGAGGAATAAAAGAAAATCGAACATGAAAAATGTCGGGAGAAAAAGAAAGTTGAGACCGGTTACAAAGACCCAGATAAATAAAGCAGGAAATCAACAAAGAGGAGTATAAATTAATCCGTCCTAAAGACCTAATTTTAAATCTAATTTTATTATCCTGATTGAATTCAAAATCGATCGAATTACTTTGTTTACTTGCGAAGGGAGACGGAATAAAATTGGGCCAATGGATTCGAAGTGTCTCATAAGAATTTGCAGAGGAGTGAAAAACTGCAAACGAGAATGTGCATGGCGACGCAGAGGCAGTGGTTGTTGACACTCAAGGATCGTTTTTGATAAGTGACTGAGGTCTTTGACATTCAGAGGGAATTAACGACAGCTGAAAATAACAGGAAATTGCGTTTGAATTTTGCTATGCTGAATTCAATACCCCTCATCAGCGAGCTTGAGCTCTGTATTTCGCCATATCATAGGGCAATCTACGAAAGTTTCCGGTCACTTATAATTTCAAGACGCCTTTGTGGAATCTTATTCAATTTTCTCTTGTGAAGCCGTATCTAAGAAATTAGCTCTCTCCAATTGGAGGGGTTATTTCCGCACTTTTTATTCACGTCCTACCAGGAATTTATTTTAAGGAAGGGATCATTTTAAAAATTTTGCCTTTTTCTGCTTTTGTCTTCATTTATTAGTCCATCATTTTGTCAGCATTTTTATTTTTGCGGCATTGGGAGGATAGGGGACTTTGGCGGCTCGGTGTCGCAGAGCGCCAAAGAGAGCTATAAAAACGGCTTTCATGTATGTATCTCGATTTTCGTTTGATTTTCCCTAAGAGATACAGTTAGGCGGTGGAAACTTTATTCTAGGAGCCTTGGCTACAATGGTGTTTTCTCATCTTCTGCTTCTTTTTCTCCTTGGCTACCATATTCTTCAAAATTCTATCAAAATTTAAGACAGGTCGCATAAGCAATGAATCACCGGGAGTAAATTATTCCACCTATTCTGATCGTTAAATTTTCTAGAAAGGAGTGCTTCTTAGTAAATACTAACACAATTCAGATTCGTGATAAAAAAGTGATTAATGACCATTGTATGTAGTGTGTGTAGGAGTGGCGCATTGACGAAAATTCAAATTTGTTTTGACACTCAAAACCAACGATGAAAAACGCAACAACAAAAAATCCACACACGGAGATGGACTTGTACATGTTTTTAAATATATCTTCATTGTTTGGCCTTATACTACGCTGCATGCATTACTTAAAGGAGCCCCATAATCAGTGATGCAAATGCGTTTTATCATCTTTGAAATCAATTTCTAGGTATGTCTCTTTTTTTCTTTTCACGAGAGAGGTGCTCATCCTCATATGCGGCGCGGTAACCGAACATTTACTCATAATTTATAACCAGCCTGCAAATTGAGGCCCTTTTTGTTCGAACTTCAAGAGAACATCACTCTTTACTTTTATTCTTTTTTAGCATAATCGAAGATGCAATAAATCAGCGTTTTATCTCTTTTCTCCTCCCCCTCGAACCGACTTCTGCAGCTTTGATTGTGAAATAAGCGTTCACCGTTCGCGAGGTACGGACCGGAACTCCTTTTAAGGCATAAACATTCTTCAAGACAAGTCTGACGGTCGTCACGAGCCAAGAGAGGTGACTAATAAACAGAAATGGACCGAGAATCCAAAAGAAAAAAGAAACATGAGCGACAGAAAAAAGAGGAATAACAAAAACACGGCGCAAGAGAACCGGAGGAAGAATAAGAAAACCCCCCGATCAATATGGGTGTCCGGGAGAGGAGGGGGTGGGCTTGTAGTTGTATTATTATCATGCAGGATCTTTAAGGAAACGAGGTTAATTTTATTATTATTTTCCCGAGTCTTTTTCGGTATCTTAGGTATGGGGGGAGGAGGGAGTTACGTCGTTGAAATCAGGGCCAGAGAGCCGCATGAGTGAGGTATGCGGCTTCCAGTCTCACACAATCTCGTCTTGTGCTAAATTAAAATTGCTCCGACGATCGCACGATCAGTATGATTCCTCTTACTCCGGAGAGTGAAGTCATAAAAATTTTACTGGGGGATATTCGGACAAATTTCCAGACAAATGAGCAAGTGAGGAAAAAAATATAAAAAAAAGAATACTTTGAAAGTGGAACTTGGAACATCGTGGTTATGATGTGGGTTGAAATTTTGATGGACCGATATCTTATTTTGATTTCGGCTCTGTTTTATTAACCGCCTTGCAGTCAAATGCTCGTATCCAGAATGAACTGAGAGGAAAATCTCAAAGTGGCTGCCGTTTGGTTACGTATTGGCAATGTCATGAAAAGCACTTGATTTGACACCGATCTAAAAGAGGTGACGAATTTCAGAATTTTCGTGTCCATTGAAAAATACACGAGCAAAAGAAACGTATCGCGAGTGTCGCAAATTATACTTTTCAAGGTAGATCTGCCTGTACTTGCCTTAAAATGTGGAAAATCAATAAAAATGTTTAAGTTCACGCCTCGTTCCATCGCGCCTTCAATTTTGCACACGCAAAACGGACATCCATCAAGAACGAATAATTGTATCTGCGCCGTCATCAACGCGCGTATTTTCCCCTACTCTATTTTAATGTTGTATTGGTTCCGTTTGCCTCATCTGTAATGGTGCTGCAAAAGCTACTCGAGAAACACGGCCTAAGATAGTAGAGACGTCATCGGGCCTCGTTTTTAATCTTTTGCCCGAAACTGAGCGACACCTCATTAGCTGCAGAGCGACTTCACGCCATTGGGAGTTCCCACTACGCGCCATCGCGCCTTCAATTTTGGAGATGCAACACGGACATCCATCAAGCTCGAATAGTTGTATCTCTGCGCCGTCATCAACGCGTTTCCTTTCGTAATGCTCTACTTCCATGTTGTGTTTCGCTTGATGGTTGTTAGTCGCGCCGTCGTGCCTTCAATTTTACTTATGCAATATGGACTCCATCAATCGAGAATAGTTGGATCGCTGCGTTTTCAACAACCTGCATTGAAGTGTCTTTTTTTCTAAAACCTCAGAAAAATTAAGGTTAAGTTTGCTCAAAATATGCTATAATGTGTCCAAATCAACAGTCATTTTGAAAGAAAAGAAAAAACCAGCAAAAACATGTCTAGAGGTCTCTCAATCGGCTTATAAATAGCTCACGTCTGGAAGTTAGTATTTTGGCGAGAGTTGCGTCGTGCCAGGGAATTTTTTTTGACGACTACCCCTAGAAATCCCTAGCAGGATCAAATTGCCCCGACGATCTCTTTTGGGGGTGTTACATGTGGCTTATGGGGAAACGCCAGTGTGTTGCCAATAAAGTGAAAATTTAAAAAAAAAAGCATCTCTGACCTTTAAAAACACAGAAAAATATAAATAATACTTTAAGAACCATCAAAATCAATGTATTTTTATACGGGTCAATATGACCCGATTCTAGACTATGGGTATGAAAAAGTCGTGGTCATCTAAGGGTTAAGGAAAAATTAAGAATAGGGCCTTGGAGTCTTAAAATCTTTTCCAATTTTGAGAATAGTTTACTCCTTGAATCCGAGATCAAATGCCAATCGTAAAAAGTCAAGTACCAAGGGACGTAAGTGTCGCAACCTTACATTTATACTTCCGTTCCTGAATCATGGATCTAAATTTAACTTTTTACTTTCCATCTTTGAATTTCTCACAAGGGAGGTATACCATACCTTATAAGTTCAAATGGAGGCCATGGAAACGCGTGACGCCCTCCGTTCAGAGCCATGAAATATCTTCGTGTAGTGAGTTTAAGTTCTGAATTTTTAATCACGAGGCTGAATTAGTTGAATTTTTTGGGGTGTTCGTCTAATTTGTAAGACAGCTCAATGCTCATGCGAGCATGTGGGTAGAGATACAATACATGAATGAGCAAAATAAACACATTGGTGAGCCATTTTTATTTGCTTCGCATATGCTGGTAATTAATGTCAGTTTCCATGTACCTTAAGTGGAAACAAGAAGAGCTATAAAAATTTGAACTTGAATGGTGGTGGTGATGAGTTAATGGAAGAGCAGGTGACACACCATGACGTTATGGTGGGATGGAAGGAGAATAAAAACTTGCGGAAGTCATTACCGCACGTCATGGCCACTTCAGCAACATTTTTCTTTTTCTGAATATTGAGAACAAAAAGTTGTTGCTTGAATTTTAGGTGAAATTCCCAGCTTAGTTTGATCCTGTTTCTTTTGATCGACTAAAATTATAATTTTTGGATTTCAAAAGGCCAGTAGATGATCTAAAACTAACGAACCGATCAGAGAGTGGCACAACTTTGACGATGTTCTCTTCGTATATTGTAGAAATTTAAAATAAATCGACTTCTTATCATTGGTATGATTGAAAAGGGTAATGTTATATCAGCATCATTCGGATGCAACTGAAAGAAACGGAAAATCCTAATGCTGACGCCACCACTAATAGTTTCTATTGAACATATATGTACCTCGCAGTTCCTCTTACGAAAGAGCGTAACTTCATTTCGATGTTGCCAAATTTTCTCTCGCATATTGCATATTTACCTTGAGAATCTAGGGCATTTTAACTGAAAATTCCACCGATTTCTACTCTAATCTCATGTAAAAATCGCAGGAAAATTTGGAACAAAAATAGCGTAGGTGTACTCTTGTAAAACATTGAATTGTTTGAGTCAATTTTGCAACCTTGGAATGGAGTTGCGCTCCTCCGTCCGGAAAACGACTATTATTTTGGATCAGAGACAAGAGACTCTCCACTGGCCTCTTGGCGACGGGTGGAAGCTTCTACTTTCGGGGATTCAACACCTCTTTATGGACGATTACATTGTAGCAACAGTCATCTCTCTTTTTTTGGCTGTTGACCTACCTACATGGTGGATGATGAGCTTTGGGTGACGTCATGAGCCAAACAAGTTCCCCAAACTTCGGCTTGTTTGCAAAACGAAACTGCCAACACGTTGTTAAACATCAACCATGTAGGCGAATTAACAGTTTAATGTTGAAGTTGAAGTCCCGAAAGTACAAGCTTGCACCATAGTCGAGATACGAATGGAGGGTCTCTTGTCTCTGATTTGGACCCAACGAATCATCCAAGCACTGTGTTGATGAAAGAGCCCCGAGCACCTAGAAAATTAACGTAGTACGCTCCTCACGTAGTAGAGAAATTTGAATTTTGGAACAATTTGGCACGATCGTCGAGAAGCAAGACACAAGACACAAGCGTAACGGTACTTAACACCTTGGGCACGTCGTCAAAAACTTTGTCATCGGTGGCTTCGGACGCAGACGCACACAGCGGCGAGAGAGAGAGAGAGAGACCAGTTTTACTTTCCTCGGCGATCAAATTTAGCATCGATAGGAAGGAAGAAGCGAACAATGAAAGCAGTGGAGAGACAAGACACAAGACGTGAGGAGCGACGAGTGGCGCTGTGGACGAAGACGAGGATGAGAAAGAACGAGAAAGTCATTTACCTTGAAATTAAAACAAACAAAGCGGATGACTCACCTTTGGATAAGTACCTGAAACCAGTCCCTTTTCTGGTTTCCAACAAAAAACTAGTCTCTCGGTAGCAAAATCGCGGCGTTGACTCGTACAAATCTATCACGTGCCCAAGGGGGGAAGGGGGTTAAATAGGGATCAGGCGGCACTGCGCCGCGGATCAAAAGCGCATAAGCGCATTATGCATCCGTGCTAAGGAAGAACGTCGTGAGAACCTTCAGTCGTTGCCAAATTTCCTTTAATGAAACACAATTTTTGGAGAAAAGTCGCAAGTATTTTTCCCTCGATTTTTGAGAAAAATTCGTTCGCACTTTAATCTAGGATCCGAAAATTTCAAGGAAAAATTCTCATGGCCTTCTTTAAAAATTAATATGAGCCGAGGGAAAATTTGGCAACATTCGAATGTTTATAAGGCGTTTTTCCTTAGCACGGTAGTATAACTGGCGTTTGAAAAAACAAAGCGATTTTTTTCACGAGAGAGCGACAAGGATGGAGCGATCAGGATGGAATGATGTAAGAAGCAGTTACTGTCAAGAAACAGTGGAGAATCAATTGCTGCGTGCTGTATGTGCATCTCTCCAATTTGCACCACTATTAGGAAAGAAGCCAAAGCCCCATTAAAGTACGGAAGAAAGGAAGATAGGAACAGCTATGCGAAGAAAATAAAGGAGAGTTCGGATGAAAAGAAAGAAATGGAGAAAAAAAAAGAAGAAGGAGAAGAATGAGAAACAATTGGCTAACACATCATGCCGTTTTCTAGACGATAGAACGTAACTGCATTTCGGTGATACGAAATTGCCGATAGGAAATTGCAGTTATACTCGGAAACTATATTGGGAATTATTAGATGAAAATTTCAATGATTTTCCTCTAATCATGCACAAAAAACAGCAAAATTCTACAAGAAATTGTAGTCATGCTTTTCTGACAAACTGAATTGCTCGGGTCAATTTTGAAATCTTGGAATGGTGTTTCGTTCCTTCGTCGGGACAATGACGATCAGAGAAGTGCGAACATAAGAGATTTTCCAAAATTTTACGTGGAAATGAATCAAGTCTTCCCAAGGATGATCATTTCAATACACTAGGAGAAGTGCAATGATTGAAAACAAACAATGGAGCAGGAGATAAAACTTAAACCTTCGAAGGAGTGGGGGGGTGGGGGTGTGTGTGAAAAACCTACATGTTGCATCTGCGGAATGGGCCCTTGAAGTGCAGGTAAATCAATTTTTGACAAAAAATGCAAATCCCACCAGCAACTTTTTCATTAGAATGGAAGCAAAGGGCTCTCAAAACACCTGAGTAATGAGTATACTTAAAGGTAGAGTATACTTTTAAATTACTTTCACTATACACATTGTGTGAAAAACCGTTGGAGTGATTTCATCAGTGGGGATGTTTATTTATTTTTTTTTTTTGTATTCTTATTTCCTTTTTTTCATACCCTGTATCACAGAGAAACTTTCCTTGAAGCCTCCGGCGTATGACAGATTTAATTTTCCAAAATCATCTTTTAAAGGAGTTTTTTGAGTTTTTTTTTTTAAAAATAGGTGACGAGGAAATTCACGATGAGACGATGAGAGAGAAGTGTAACAGCTGCAAGAAAGTAGCTGACCGTTGTGACGTAACTTCAGCTGCTGTTGTGAGCCATTCCGCAGTAAGAGGAGAGGAGAAATTACGAGAGACAAGGTCATCAATCTGTTAGGATCTAATTTGCATTTCTATCCCGTTATAAACCGTCATACATGTGTAGACTCGTCGATTGCACAATTCTGCGCATTTTGCAAACGGGTGAAGAGCATTTGAGAAAAATGATAAAACGCGTAATATTTGAATAGATGTATTTAGTTTCATCGGGACACTGGGATCCATGCCAGCTCTGAGTATTCTCAAGGACTTGATTATTAGCGTCTTATTCATGGAGAAAGTGAAATTAAAACATGTTATTGCGCATGATCTAATGCAGAGGAATGCTCCTCCACTTTTTGAAGGGGCAGGGAGGAAATTGCGTAGGTGGGTCTTCAATATCCGCGCATTGCGGGGCAATGATCCAAGCTTTGACGCACGCTAAAGAGTCTCATCGAATCGAACACATGCGGTCAAAATAAGCTGCATTTCCTCATTGCAATCTTAGCAGAGGTTATGTCAGCATACGTTGCTGTCAAAATTATTTTATGATTCATGGAGCGTCAGTGACCATATAATGTATATTTTTTATTTTTTTCTTTTCATCTCTCATTCGCTGATAGGTAAAAAATTCAGTTTCGTGAGCCATATTGTCGTACTAAGGAAGAACGCCGTATGAGCGAGCCTCCTTAAGTTGCCAGATCTGTTGAAAAATCAAACATTTTCAGGGAAATTTGTTATTGAATTGATTTAGATTTTTCAGAGAATTATCTTCGTAATTTGATCTAAAAAGCCTGAAAATTTCAAGGAAAAATATTCATAATTTTCCTCTGAAATACATATTTTCTAGAGGCAAAATTTGGCAACATTCGAGTGCCCATACGGATTTTTTCCTTGGCATGGCAGCGTAGTAAGAACGATCTTCTATATTGATCTTACCCTGCCTCATAGAATAAAAAGTCATCAACTAAAGCTGTTTTTATTTTCAGCTGAAAAATCTCAAAATATTGGCAGCTTCCAATCGTGCAAAATGCACGCTTTGCAACACTGTATTGACTGTATTGCTAAAACGAGCTTTAAACTCAAGCTGGAACTTTCATTAGAGGATTATTTCGTCATGAGGTTTTGTTCAGGCTATATTTGAACAGAAACCCTGAATTTACAAAAAAAAAGCACATTAAGGCCTTTTTCTGACAGGTTTTAAAACAAGATACACGTAAAAGAGCGGGAAACTAACGTCCAAAGAGAGAAATGGAGGGATGGAGGATGTAGAATGAGAGGAGGAAGGGGAGTAAATAGAGAGAGAAAGAGACTGCAAAAGAAAAGGAAGAGCTGAACCGGTCGCGATCGTGAGGTTTGAACACCTGAGGAACTGCTCGGTTGCACAGATGAGTCATCTCCATCGGACCTGCTCGCTGGCTTTGGTGAATTGCAGGTATCACGATAATAACTTTAAATTAGGGGGGTCTCCGGGTTTCGTAGGTTGAGAGCCTCGACCCTTTCCTCCAACCCCTCACTTCGTATAGTACATCCCACCTCCCACACTCTTCCACCTCATTTTTTATTGGGATCACGAAAAATCACCAATAAGCTTGGAGAAAGATAATTGCACAACATATAAAAGGTTGACTTGCTGGTCAATCCGTTTATTGATGAGAAAAGAAATTATACACCATGATGATGGTGTATGAGAATTTGATGCGACTATGTGATATCAGCTGACTATGTGATAAATGGTAATCAGCAGATTACCATATAGAACATGGCTTCCTTGTCATGAGCGAATCTAGGGGGAATCGGGGGGGGGAGGGGGGTTGCCCCGAGCCCTATCCTGCGGAAATTTTTTTTAACCTCCGTAAAATGTGACGAATTTTTATGTAAAATGCTTGGTATATCTTTTGTCTTTGGATTATAATTTCAATCATTTGAATTCACTCTTAGAACGACTCAATCTTTTAAATTTCCCTCGCGGAGTTTCTTCGAACCCTCCCTTTGGAGCGAAGGAAGTCTCTTCCAACCCCACTTTGAAGCTAAAGAAGCCCTCCAGACCCCCCTTGAAAAGTGCCCTCTTGCCCCCGCCCCTTAAAAAACGCATAGCTCATCAAAGTGTTACTTGCCTGTTGTGTTTGCTGGAGACTTCTATCTCAAACCATCCAGATTTTAAATGTTTTTTCAGCAACGCCTCCACGCGAGAAAGAATGATGATGTGTCACCTGGAACATCGTTTATTTTTTTTTTTTCGACGGATCATCGCTTCGAGCTAAATTTAGATATTGCGTCATCGATAGCGTTATCTCAGAGTTTCCAGAGCTAATGATACGCCAATTGAAAATGCGGAATATTTTGAATTTACGACTCGAGTCTCGCAAATTGGAGGAGATAATTCACCATCGAGAGTGAATTTTTTCAAAAACTGTTAATAGTTCCGTTTCAGCGAAGGTCGTGTTTCAACGAAGGAAAAGACTCTGCCGCGGCGTGACTCATTAGCAATTAGTAGGCGAATAATTAGCATAAGTGGCGATCCGAGTACTCCAGCATGTATAACTGTCTCGGTCAGTGGTGTCTCGGACTAATGCTTAACCTTAATTACGTCTAACCTTAAAATTTTATGTCACCAAGGCTTAATCTGTTTTCCATTTTCACGAGTTTCCGCGCTTTTTCAAATCCAAACAATTATCCTCGAGCTTGACATTGAAATTAAATCAATTGACTCGGGATTACGTACTCACAAGCACATCCTGTCTCATTCACAATCAGGCTTCGGAAAAACGAGGCCTTTTACGTTACGCTTGTACTTTAAAAACAAGTCGGTGTTCTGTAGGTTTCTTGCGAAAGCTCCTCTTGAGTGAACCAAAGTTACTTCCAAGCCTCACTGTATTGTAATACAATAAATTTTCAATACGCACTGCCAATTTTTGAAGATATTCTTTTCAAAATTATCCTTTTATGAAGTGTAGTAAAGAATATCACAAATCATTTCTTCATCACTATATATCGTTGAAACTTTCCGAGTCCATCAATACTTATTGAAAATTTAATGCGAATTAGAATGTTGAGACCGTTCTATTATGCCTACTAATGAGCTGAAAAAATTGCAACCGGCTCGATTAAAGTTGACTGTCATCAAACGCTAAAGTTCAGTGTTTGATGGCAGTCAAGGATTTTATAATTGCTAAATACTGCTAAATACTAAAATTGCATACAGGACAAAAAAACGACTTCTCTCGCCAAGAAAGTTTACGCTATTGAGATTGGTTTATAGAATTCATAAGCATAAGTCGCAGAAAATTTTAAAAGTAAAATTTAGATGGCATTTCATCGCCCTCCCGACATGAGGGTGCACTGGAAAAAAAGTAGCTTGGATCAAGCCTGATTATTCTTGAATTTGCTGCCAAGAATTTTTTTTATCTTGCTTTAAGCTGACTTTTTCTTGATACAAGAAACATAATGCTTGGGTTAAGCTAAAAAGTAGCTTATATTAACCAGCAAACTGCTTGATTTAAGAAGAGATACTTGTTGGCGGCAAATATAAGATTCTTTTTTTTTCAGTGTGTAACTAAACTCTGCAATGAGTCCTGTTGTCCATACAATTTAATGATTTTCCGGGCTCATCCTAATGTGCACATACGTCCTTTTGTCAGCCGGGCGACGATTTGTAGAAATGAAACACTCATTCATGAAGGGGCCTATATGCGATTTTCAATGAGTTTATTTTCTTTTAGAGGTAACAAGAAAAAAAATTGGTTCAACAAATTTTTCAATTGGTTCAAGAAACTTTGGCCGAATTTTTTACCCTCTACAATCTGAAAGTACTTCGGGGGTTTTGCGGTTTAAATATGTCTTAAATAATACTGAGATATTTTCAAATCCATATTCGGAATATTCCAAAATTCCATATTCCAAAATTCGGAATCCACCATTATTGATCCTCATACTCTTCGGAGAAATGGGGTGGCACAAACCATACATTCTTTATCCATTTTCGCAACTTTTGATTGATCTTTCAAAATCAGTAATTTGCATAAGACTTTTTAAGTAATTGTTCCTACCAATGTGTGTAACATAAATTGACAACACGAGTAACATGCAAAAGACCCATAATCAGCACTTCAACGGATCACTTCTAAATGACTCAAATGATTGCAAAATTCCTAAGTAGGGTAGCGAAGAGGATATTGCAAATTTTGTCACAAATAAAAGCCTCTCGCCTCAATTAAAAAGTAGCGAATCAGTTGAGAAAGTGAATGAGTAATGACAAAGCAGCATGTTGGTAGGCACATCAAAGCTTTGTGGTTAGTGTCATTCCAGGAAGCTGGATATTGACGCAACGCGCGCGAGCTGACCCACATGTAAATTAACGCCTCTCATTAACGCGACGATACGGTGCTGGATATTTGAATTTTCAGACGGATAAAAACTTTCCGACCGCAACGACAACTACGGAGGTCAAGTTCTTATCCGGCAGAATGGGAAAACACGGTTGGTGTTCCGCAAAAAACAGAGGAGCTTACACGATAGTCTCGGCGTGTCATCTGTGAAAAAAAGGAAATCCCGTTCTTTTAAGCGTGTGCACCAGTTAATAATCAGAAAAAAGAAACAAAGAACAAAATGAAAGAAAAAAGTCAAATATTTGTTCGTGACATACATATTGCATAGGAAGAAAAAAGGTGCTCCTCATCTCTAGAGAGTGATGGTGAGGAGAGGAGAGATGGTGCTCATACTAGGCCCCTTGGAGGCCCCTGTATCCTCGCTCTGTAAGTTCTGGAAAAAATGAGTGACAACAACTCTCTTTCTCAAAGGAGCGCAGGGGGGCATTATGTGCCATGTAGCCCCCGTTAAATTAAATTCCTATTTCCACCCACAATCTATGATAGGCAATATCGGTTATCAAGCCAACAAAAAGCTCATAGTTTGTATGAAAGCGACTTCCTTCAGAGAGTCTGGCCTTTCAATGATCAGCGGTGCATTTGAACTTTTGCGATGAGGAGCCACTATCCTTAGCTCTATTTTGAAACGGCATATTTCGTATTATTAGGTTCCCTATGCAGATAAGTGATTTTACGTATGAGCCAGAAATACAGGTTGGATATTGCGAAATGAGGTCAAATCGTAGATCATCCATGACAGGATATCTGAGCTAACACAATTCAGAAATTCAGATACCTACATTTATAAGTCTCTCCAGTTCTACCTACTAATTCATTGTAAAACATTAAGACATACACAAAAAAAAATAAATAAATTGAAACTTAATAGAAAAAGCGCAAAGAAAAATTAAGTATTTTAAAATTCAAAAATTAAAATTCTCTTAAGCTCATAATGACTGTAAGAATTATGAGGCGTTTTAAGTTTCAAAACCTAAATTAAAATAAATGGTACACGATTTACAATTATTAAGACAGGTACCCTCTAATCGAGTGACCGACCGTTTGCCGTTAGTTTATGATTCCATTAAAATGTAAAATTTTAGAGGGAGAGGAAGAGAACGACACTGAGCTCAATCTTTGACAACTTTGTCTTTTCTGTTCCTTCTTACGTGAATCTACATACTTTTCAATCCACTGTAGCTCTCTCATGTCTCATGCTCGGTTAAAGGATCAAAGCAGGCTGTTGAGCAAAAAAAAGTTGAGCATTTAAATTCATACTTTTAATACATTCTTACACTCACCAATTCGATCCGAGAAATTCGTAAGTACTTTTGTTCCACCTTACCCCTTTCTCATCAGGTCTCCGCTCATCTCAAATATGCACCATCCACCACAAAGTTAATCTGTTTGCATTAAACAAGTTGATTAATCATTTAATAACGATGCTGGTGAATATCCTTGATGAGCGCATTGTGTTCGGTAAAGAGCAGCATTCAAATAACTAATAGGAATATTTTTTCTACGCCCAACCGGGCCCTGCGCGACGATTTGAAATCCAGGAGATTCATTACCGCGGTTTATTACCTCGAGAGCGATGTAAGATGCGAGTGATAATCGACAATTACTGATGAGGAGTTCACTGAACAATCAGTCACTTGTTTAACTATTAATTCTGGGGTATTTAAATGATTCGGGTTTTGATCCGGCCGTTTCAACACTATCCCATCTCGTCCTACCGTCTCTGCACTGGAGGTGTCGAGCT
Source organism: Bemisia tabaci (assembly GCF_001854935.1). Classification (NCBI taxonomy): domain Eukaryota; kingdom Metazoa; phylum Arthropoda; class Insecta; order Hemiptera; family Aleyrodidae; genus Bemisia; species Bemisia tabaci. Next base: position 373,015 of record NW_017547201.1, read on the forward strand.
ACTATAATTAAATCATTTTAATATGAATGCGCATTCTCGACCGTGGGCATTAATCATACTCTCCTCTTCTCCACGATTAATTGTGGTTTCGGGTACTTATCCCTCCCTTCAACGTGCATTTGATTCTTTTTTGTTTTGTTTTTGTTTTAATCTCCATCTGCTTTGTTTACTTTTTATTTTTACTTCTCTAATCGTGGCTTTTTTGTTTGGATAATGTACCTCACTTAATTTGAGGACTTCTTACGAACCGAACATACCTAATCGTAATATTTCATCTTTAAGCACCGTAGAGGCGGAGGATGATAAAATTTTATCACCGATATTCTGCCGTCCACGGCAAGAACGCCGTAACTCCACTCAAAATGGTTTTATTTTCTCCGGCACTTACTGCTCTATCACAAGAAAATGCCATTGCCACAAGGGTTCATTTTTTAATTTTCACCTCCTATAATGGTGTGGCGGAGATGTATTGAAAAAGTGAAGGATGGAAATTGTTTAGGTTTTTTGTAAAACAGCATTGTGTCAGGAAGAAATCAAAAGAGTGTTGAATGGAGATACTGCGTTTTTACTTTGGACGTCATTATTGTCCAAGACAACGGATGAGCATCCGTGCTATCTGTTTTATTTGTTGATTTTCGCCTATTGTTGTACGTCGAAAATAACTCAGACTATGTGGTTCTGGGAAAATAATTGGTGGACTTATCTTTATTTTTAGTGCAAGCGGGCTACTCGATTGTGCCAAAAATATCAATGAGGCCTCACCATTACTTGGTACATTGATGACAGGACGTTTTAAAATATCGATTCCCGCTCTACATTTTTCCGAGAAGGAAGGGGCCAACTTTGCTGCTCAATATTTTCAGAAAATATTTTCAATCAGCGAGGTGAAATCGCGGTTCTTTCTAAGAAATGATTTTGATTAGTGTTTCAATGAAGAGATGAAGTATGATGGGATGTTTAAACAAGCTGCCGGTTCCAACACTACTGTGTTGGAGAGCTCGCCTTTGGGAAACTATTAACAACTATTAATGATTTTTTCTGAAATTGTATATGTATTAAATGAATCTTTACCCAATTATCAGAGGTTACATGCCGATGCAAAATGTTATGACGTAATTTCATATGACAAATTTTTCACATTACAATAAATAAAGAGAAATAAAGAGAGAGAAATGGAATTATCTTTTATGAATGTGATTTTGCGGCAAATGTTGCAATGGCTATTTTTGCCATCGCATTTTTGTTTCTGGCTTTCATCGTTGATAAGCTTTTTCTTAACTTGTCAACAATGTAATGAAATCATATGATTTAATTTTAATTTTTTTTTTTTAAATCAAGTCGCCAACTTGAATTAAGGTTATACTTTGTTAAGCTGGCAGTCTGGAATTCTGAATTTTTATCGGCACAGAGTTCAAAGAAACTATAATTTAGCACGGTTTGGAGGAACGTTTCTGCCATAATTCTTACACAATACTTATGGTATACACTAAGAGCTGAAAAGGAATTCACTTGAATTTTAGCGTTGAGCTCGAGAGACCACTTCAAGCCTTTGTATGCGAGTGGCTCAATGGAGCACATCACGCCTTTGTAGGTATGGGGTGGCTCAATGGAGCACCTCGCGCACTATAAATAGCACGGAGCTCGAAAGAGCACTTCATGCATCTGTATTTTAAGGTTAAAACGAACTCTAAAGAAACTCAATGCGAGGCTCAAACGAATTCTCAAGCATTCTAAATGCGAGGCTCAAACGAATTCCCAAGCATTCTTGATGCGAGGGGCTCAAACGAATCCTAAAGTATTCTTAATATGAGGTTTAAACAAACTCTGAAAGGATCCCAATGCGAGTCTCAACTGAGCTCTCAAGCATGCAATTATTTTGAGGTTAATTAACCTTCTATGGTACCAATAACGGCAATCTTAAGGATTATCCATTAATTATGCGCAAATCTCAATCTTAGTCTTAGTAACTTAAAATTAATTAAACAAATTATTAAATCACGTCGAGGTCACCATGTTTTTTATTTTAAGAAATAATAACAATTGCAAGTACAACTGCACACAAAAACTGCATTGAAAAGATAAGAGGATGATAACATACAATTAGGTTATTTGATATAAAACCATAGCAGCATGCTATGATATGCTCGGCCACTGGAAAGTGCTGCTCTCTAGTGTAGCAAACGAGGAACAATTAATCCTCAGTTGAATGAGGGAACGGAAATGTTCGACGGAGGAAAACTGTAATTGGCCGTTCCTCCGACGGCAACGAGAACCATCCATTCGTCGCCACGGACACTACCAATGCTAAAAGAAATCGATCGCAAAGAGCTCTCCCGAGTGGGCGAGCTCAAAAATCACAAACTGAGATACGTAGTTCCTGGCTTCAGCCGTCCAGTGTATACCAAGAATTGGATAGAGGAAGGGGGGAATTTTTTCCGGGGAGGTCTTCGGGCCTCTTTTGGAGCAGGGGAACGGCCCTCATTAGCCGTTCTCTAAAATGGATCAAAGAGGTATCTTCCTATCCCGTTCATAAAAACTTCCTGGTTCCGCGATTAGTTCGTAGCAAACTTTTGCTCGAACGGAAAAAAAGTATTTTTCCACTGACTGATTGCGGTGGACGCACGGGTCGTAAGACAGTATGTTGGAGTTTTTTAGCCAACGTGCGTTAAAAATTCACCATAAAGCTAAAAATCTCAATATAGAGGGAAAAAGTTCGTATAAACACAGTTTTCCCGCAAAAATCTCTGTATTGAGATAATCAGCTTTATATTGAATTTTTAACGCACGTTGGCTAAAAAACTCCAACATAAAAGTATTTCTGATGGAAAGTGGCTCAAAAATCAGAAAGAGCAGATCAGAAAAATCTGAGAGTATTTTCACACTCTGTGTAAGAAAATTTTATGCGTTTGAGCTTTCCGCCTCAAAAAGTATACTTCAGCAGAAAATGTACGATCCGAAACAATGACCAGTTTTTGCAGATTCAAAGAAGATTAAACAAGGTTGAGATACTCGGCATGACCCGCAAAAGGCAAGTCACTCAGATCCACCGTTTGTGGTTTCATATCAAAAATGATCCTCGAAAAGCAGATCAGAAGTTAAATTCGGTAAAAAGTAAGCGTTTAATGCGTTTTTGAACTGCCCAATCCTCCGACCTCCGATTGTGATTCGAGTCATTATTCGAGAACCTCCCGAGTCCCGAGAACCCCTCTTATTGAGCCAGATCCGCGGATTTGCCAGGTGTGTCCATCGGACATCAAGCCTCGGAAGCGGTCGTGAGAAGCTGCTCGTCTTCGATTGTTTATCTCTCACTCAGGGCTCACCCTCTGCGACTGCGGTTCCCCTCGGAAACCACCCAATACCGCAACGAGATTATCCACCTGTGAATCCCATTGACATCAAATCACTCAGAAAATCCGCGCCCGGCTCTTCCCGCAGAAACAACAGCAATCACAGATCGAACCCTTTCCGAAAGCGAGTCAGAGGTCAACCCTTCCGTCGCGTCGCCGGAAATCGCAACCGATTCGACCTTCGATATATCGATCTTCGATTACCCTCTTGTATTACTCGGAAGCGATGTATCGATACTTATCGATAGTGGGGTTTAACCGCAAATCAATCCTCCCTGCGTGTGCTACCGTGTTCCCCTCGAGAGATACAAATTGCGATACTTGACATCCCGAGAGGTTCGCCATAAAGTAACCCTTCCGCACAATGCGGTGCGGTGACTTTTCGAGTGTTATGACGGCCATTAAATTAGCGGTGAAGATTACTCCTTCTTCGGGAATCAATATTTTTGTGATTTCCTTTGTGCTCCCGCGGTGACGATTAAACTTTATGGGGCGGTTCATCCGTGCTCGCTCATTTTCTGAGAACAAATTTTTCAAAAGGGTTCACGCAATTGCTGGATGATTCTTGATCTGTGGACAATTATACGCTTTGTGCTGAGGTGTTCGCGAGGACTGTCTGATCAAATCGAACTTAAGTATTGTGTTATCAAAACTTTTCTCTCCTTGGTTATCTTGCACAGAATCTTTTCCCAGGAAAACGGATTGGACGTTTAGTCTTTAACAGTTTTTCTACCCCATCTTCTCCCGTGGGTAAACATTTCAACTTACTCAACGCGCATTTCAATTCTGTAAACTTCCAGTGATTTTTTCCCTCCTTCAATAATTTACAATTTATTTGATATCCTCGGGTTTTGTTGAAGTTGGAGTAAGAGCAATCAAATCTCACAGCAGTAGGTATCTTTTTGAGTCGGTGATAAAATGAAACGAATAGTTCGGAAGTGAAACATGTTCCCAGTGACTGTTTGGTGGAATTGTCGCAGAGAAATAAAATTATGATGCTCCAGTTGCGCAAAATTACTCTTCTACTGATTTCCAACTACCTTCAACAATTTGCACATAGCATAGGTAAAGTTTGTGCTAATTTCAATTTATTAAAGATAATATCGATGCCTAAACCACATATTTCGTTTTCGGTATTTTAAAATCTCCGCTCCTATTTTATTTTTTTTAAAAGATTAAAAATGGACACAATTTCCCGAAGTTTTAACAGAATTTTACTTGTACAGTGAAGATAAATTACGACAGTTTTTAGAAATTGCCGTCGAGTAGTTTTCCATTTAAGAAACAAAATATGATAGGAAGTCTGCAACTTCGCAAATCGATATGCATGGTTTGGGAGTTTCACCTTCGCACATTGGATCAAGTCAAGAGGAGAAGTTGGACAAAATTTGGAAACTTAAACCGCTTATAACTCCGTTTATACAAGCCTTTGAAGTTCTAAAGGTGGTTCCATTGGGCTCCTAGTTAAATTTTCTTCAAGGAGCATACAAATTGCAGTTTTAGTCAAAAATTTAATGTCCGACCTCTCTAATTGACTCGATTTACCGAGCGTCGCGTCGATATGTGCGTTGGAGGTTTTTTAATTTTTTGTACGCAATTTTGTGAGCGGATATCCCTCCGTCTGGCATACCGCCAGTCAAGTACCTTAGTGCATGTGCAATGTGCATCCCTATGCATTTTAATTTATTCTGATGACTTCCTTCTTTCTCTTGTTCATAACAATAAACACTATTTTATCGTGCACTTTCCTCTGGAGAAAAAATTAAGGCCACGTGAAACCACATTCCTAGGTTTTTCCGGCTCTAATTCCAGGAAACCGATAGAAATTCGCTTTTCGATTTGCGATGAACAATAAATCATGACCTAGAGATTAGTGACTTATCAGTGCAGGAATCCGCGGAATCCGTAGCGTCATGTCACAGTGTGACCCAATTTCTTTTCGTTTCCCGACAATTGACTCAGGGGAGAGGCACGCGAGGGCAACACTCTGCCGTGCTAAGGAAAAACGCCGTATGAACCTTCAGATGTTGCCAAACTTCTTTAGATAAAGCACGAATTTCCATGAAAGTATGTGAATATTTTTCCTCCAAATTTTCGAACAATTTTATACGCAATTTAATCTAAATAATCTGAAAATTTCAAGGTAAAACATTAATAACTTTCCTTTAAAATACATGTTTTATCCGAGGAAATTTGGCAACTCTCGAGTGTTCATACGGCGTTTTTCCTTAGCACGGCAGCACTGTCATCGATTGTGCCCGACCCTTGTCCGTTCCGCTGCCGTTGTGTGGGTGAAAGCCCCCAATTTCTCGTGTAAGTTTGTGTATGAGTGGTTGCAATGGTGACGTCACGCAAGTCTCGTCCCTCCAACTTGCGGGCAACCGCGGTCTAGGGGTCACCGCGATGAATATTTTAAGGAGTTGCGCCGCATTCCACTTGAATTATCACGAAACATTTTCCGAGGGGTGTTGCACCAGGCGTCGCCACATTCCGTTATTTTGCCGGAGACCAACTATACTAAGATTTTAACGAGAGCTTCAAATAGCATAAATATATGCATTCAATAAGACTTATTTCGAAAGTTGGTTACGTTGCTTCGTTTTAGAGCGACAAATTGACTGGACGGGTGCAGCAGCACTTCGTATCGGAATCGGAGTTGTGGAGTTACTCGTGCGAAAAAATAAATGCTCTCAGCGATAAGAATATTTAACGCATACATGTCTACAATTATACTGGTCGGATATAGTGCTGCAATGCTGGACAATGATTTAATTTTATCTTCGCTTGGGTAATAAGATTAGTTTTCGAGAAAATTATTTTAACTGGAGATAAAAAGTCTAGGAAAAAAATTAGGAATTAGGTTATGGTTTACAGAAAAAACCCCTTGGAATTCATTAGTATTTTTATATACTGCTGCTGTAGCAATATTGAAAATTTTGGCTTTGCTGCTTCATTGCAGAGTCAATGGGTGCGCGTGCTTTACCTATATTTAAACCTAGTTCATGAAAATATTATTGTTTTTTATTTTATTTGATTTGATTTTATTTTTTTACATTGAATGCATTCTTGCATGAAAATCTAACCGTGCATGCTATCTAATCTTAAAGTGTTACAGAACCTCTTTTCTCAGCTCATTGTAATTTCTATTCAAAAACTCAATCACGTGAACCAAGATCTGGTTTGACGAATTGGAAGTTTGGTTTGACAAACCGAATAGTGTTCGATTGATCTTGAATACTCAACTTGATTTAAATGATCAAAGCATTTTGTCCAGTGTTCGGCAGTTTTTTGTTCCCTTTTCATTCCTTGAGGTTGCCTTATGAAAAACACATTTTGAAAAACAATTGATCTGTCGGATGATAACTTGAAGACGCGCTGAATAGGAAATCGTAAACTTATTAACAACAGATTTTATATCTCATGTGTCATAACTGTCATACTCATAATTCTAAAATCTATCACTGCTGTGCTGAAATAACGACACCATATTCATACTGGCACGATTAGTTGCATTTTTGTCTAGAAATCTAAATTCTTCTGAAGCTTACCGTTCACTTAATGTGTTCACATTTTTGATTTCTCTTTCTACAGACATGATTTCTTCCGTCCATCGCATGAATAATAAATTCGCCTGAAAACGATCCCAGCCTTGCTCGTAAGAATGCTCATGCAAAGATGATTCATTCTTAATTCCTTTTCATGAGCTTTTTGCCATCATTTACGTCTAGTTTAATCTCCTATCAGCTTTCATGAGACAGTCTCGACTGGTTTATGTGTCTTAATTATTTGCGATAATAATTCTGGATTAGCAGCCAAGCTACTGCTATTCCGCGTAGATCCTAGTATACATTGTTAATGTCCAATCTCTTCCTGCACTGTACTTGCCGTTGCGCAATATTATTAATTTTTCTTAGCGCAACGAGAAAAAAGTTCGGTAGCAGATACTGAACAAAGGTTCCTACCGAACATTGAACTATTTCGGTCCCTGTATGATCGAACAATTCGGTTATCTTCAACGAAAAAGTTCGGTGTTCAATATGAGCCGAAAAATAAGCTCAATATCCTTTACCGTACTTTTTCCCTCCGTATAGACCGACTGGGGCAAATCCAATTCCTGCGGAAAACTGGTTTATGCCGGTAACATACATCTAACTTCCATTAATGTCAAGTAATTAAAATTTTAAAATTCTTTCCTCACTCGCGACTTAATTTTTTATCGGGCACTTAATATTTTTTTTTTTTTTTTTTTTTTTTTTTTGAGCGGGTGGCTCATCATCGGTGCGACTCCATTTATGTCAACGAACAAAAATAAAATGTTACTCAAATAACTTTACAAGTAAAGCAAAGTTCTATATCTTATTACTTTCTTTAATGAATTTCACCCTCCACAAAGAAGAATAGGCTCTTATTTGTGTAAGAGACACTGCTCCAAAGAATTGCGACAAGAAATGAGAGGGAAAACAATGATTAAAAGAGCTTAACCTGGATTAAGAAGCAAGGAAAGAGACGTAAAGCACGAACCTTAAGGGAGCGCTCCGTATTTACATGCTGCAAATCACAGAATGAGCCATATTTATAATGATCCCTTTTATTTTTTTCATTTTTTGATAATATTGAAAATATAATGGAATGATTTGCGGGGCTAGGACACGCGCCGGCAAACCTTAACGTACCCTCCGCTGAAAATTTAAGCCGACTTAATCTTACGGCGGTAATCTGCAAACGCTTCGACACTCGGGTAATTATTTCCGAACTTTTCTCTGCGTATGCAAATGCTCGTCCTTCGGAGGATAATTACGCTTTTCAGCCACTCTAATTCCGCGCGGATATTGGAACAGGGGTAAAAATGCCCTCGCGAAGGGTGTGAAGATCCCTCGCCCCGGATAATAGGGACGTCGACACCTTGCGCTTTGTATCTTGTGCTTAGGATGTTTTCATAATAGCGGGCGTGGATGCGGATTGATCCAGCGCTTGTGCTCTACAGCATGTTCACCCGGTCGGATTATTTGAGAAACAACATAAGCATCATACGGGTCCCTTGGAGGAAACGCTCTTCTTCACAAGGGATCATCGTTTATGCTTTTAGCCTAATTAGGCCCCGAACCCGACCACTTTAGATTAGCATAGTTTTGTTGAAAATCGAATCAATCGGCTGCTCTTCCCTATCAACTACATATAAAGTATCGAAGTTCGAGGCGCGATAGATCGCGGATCTGAATTTTTAACCCGTGCTCGCTCGGCTATGGTGTGAGTGTATTTTCGCGCCTGATCAGGCACTCGATTTCAACGCTCTAATTTATCAACGATAATGATAATCAGGGGGTAATGGCTCCAATTTCTCGCCAAGTTCCCTGATACGCACTCAATCTCTTCCACGTATCGCAGGTAGTTGATTATTTTTTGTATTGCACAGGGTTATAAGTCTTTTAACAGCCTTTGCGGAGATAACCTCGCACCTGCTGATGACCTATTTATCCTCAATAGCACCTTCGTGGGCCCCTTCAGCTGGCTTTAATGATGGGGGATGGATTTCATCGCCCCGTGATTAGTCTATCTAGCAGTGATCGCAATTCATCCGTTGTTGCTGTTGGTGTTTTGTTAACATTTCTGCAGCGTATCAGGTCGTGGATCAATTTTGTAGTAACACTTGAGAGTAGCATATGTTGATTGTTGATGCATTTAAAATTTGAAGTGAACGGAGCTTCAATTGCACATATGGACGAATTTTTGTGAATAGGAACTATGGATGATTAAATAAATGTAAAAGGAGCTATGAAGCATGCAAATCCTGTGCACAGGATAACAGGAATGGTGCACATGTGCACCATTTCTTTTGCTTTAATTAATTTGAGCAATCAAATTTGCTTCGTTAATACTTCAATCATTTAAGAAAAATCAAACGAAAATGATATCGATGGCTAAAGTGCGAGACTATGTACCTCCATTTGCCACCTCCTAAACTTCCAGTCATAAACTTTACTTTTTTCTTGGAAAACAAGTCAACTTAATTTTTTGAAAACTTCCTCGATTTTTCTTTGCTGTTAGTAGAATATTCTGTGAACATTTCAAGCTATAAAGTTGACTTACTCCACTTGGAAAATGTAAACTTGAAGCGGAGATTTTGAAACGGCGCAATGGAGATACGAGGTGTCGCACATTAGTCATCGATATGATGAGAGTAATTTTGAACATTAAAGTGCGGGATTTTCCTCACTCGATTCACATATATTATAGATGAACTGTTTCTATTGTTTAATTCGAAGTTTGGACAATGGAGAATAGGTCAATCGCGTATGTCATCGAGTCATGTTCGGATGGTTCAAATTTCGGATCGGTAAAATACAATGAGTTCTGCTGAAACGACAAGTCCAACGCCAACTTGCCGGAGCATTCGGGCAACACACGATTAATAGACTCAACAAATTGCATTTTCAAAAAAAAAAGAATTGAGGGTACCTTTGAGTCATAGTCACAATTTTCTCCCATCAAAATTTCTAAGTGAAACAAAACAAATGTAGAAGGAGAAAATAGCCCTTAAATTCTGTCTACAACATTGAGTTTTATATGCACAATTGCACAGGTATAAAACTGATATTTTATTTCTGTTCAGACTTCATTTGGTGCTTTTCTTTTAAACTCGGTTCATTTCAATAGCAGGAAAAAATATCCAGATAAGCTCACAACTAAATTATCTAAAGAAGGTATTTTTTAATAGCAGCGTATGGCTTAAAAAACATCAAGGTATCAATGTCTCCTTCGTTCACACAGCTCGCAATATAATAATCGAGACACTCGAAGTAAATTCTATTGATTGAACGGAATGAAAAATCAATCTGGGTTTTTCCTATGTATATAATTCAAATAGTAAAACCGCGACTTTAACGTGGCACAATAGACAATTCAATACGAATGAGCATTTAGCAGTTCGTATAAATGAGATTAAGGCAAATCGATTCGTCAATCAGAGTCATCACTAGTCGCTCCCGGAGCTATGGGAAAATACTAATGACTATCCAAAGCAACCGATGAAAAAATGCAGATCCTACGAAAGCCTGAAAGCTACACAACATAATCTGGAGACAATCGGAAGTTCGTCGCACCCGTGCTCTGTTTAAACATTCATTCGAATTCTGCGAGGCTGGAAGACGGATGACGAACCATTAATATACCTTGCGCTAGTCACAATAGCGGGAAATATTTAAATGTGTTGACAATTGTTTAAGAGTCATATGGGAAGAAAGGGTTGAAAGTATTCCGGATACGGTTTCCGGATAGAGGTCTACGTCATTAATTATACGGGGCGGCGCAGGTCACAGGTAGCTCAAATAAACGGCCAATTACGGCCGGGCCTGCGACCACCAAACGGTGAACCCGAGACCCCTCGATCCCTCCAGGTTTTGCATACCAGAATTAAACCATAATTAATCTGTTTTGCCTCTGTTTTGAACGCAGGCACCGGGGAAATCAAAACCGAGCTCCTCCGTTACTTCAACAGTCCATTAATCACTTCCGCGTTATTTCACTGCTAACCATACATACTCATTTCCTGTTTGGACGCTACCGTCTTCTGGTTAGGTATCTTCTCTTTTTTTCCATCCTAATATTTCCATGTCGTAACTATGACATGCAAACAAATATACAATGAAAATTACCGGCGAATTAAGTATAGGTAAGCAACATTTCAACAGCAAACACGCGTATCTCTCTTTACAGCACGGCGGACTTCCTGCTGTAATTCGTTTTTGAATGGAAATAAATCAACGTAATCTCTGGAAAACTATTCCGATTTTTCCCTCCTGTGTAAAAAATTATTTTGTGAGAATTTCAAGCAATAGTTTTGGATCGTTCTCCTTTGACAAAATAAAATAGAAATGAGCATTCTTAAACGCCCCAAAGGAGGTACCTACGTGTATTTGCAGTTCCAACGTCGACATTCGTGTTTCATCCTATAAATTTTATTTGAAAATCTTTTGATTTCCTGGCGTGCAATGTTTATGAAAAAAGCCACTGGCATAAGCGGAAAAATACCAAGCGTAGACACGATCAGAAAAAGTGAATTTAATTTGAAAACGTTTCAACAAATTCTCACATCAAGTTGAGTGGCGATAATCAACAAATCAATCGATTGAATATCGGTGTGTTTCTCTTACTGTATATTGTAAAGTTAAACGCACAATTTTACCATAGAATATATATTATGTGGCTGTCATTGTATGCATAGGTGAATCATATGAGTTGGTTGGTTGGAAAAGCTTTTAAGTAATCAGTTTCAAAATGCAATAAAAGCAATTACAAACGGAGCGTGTTTCTTAAGGTTTGAGCAGTGCGTTACGGAGCACCAAGCATTTTCACACCTCATTTCCTCCAAGCAATCTTTGCCGGCCTCTCATTAAGGTTAGGCACCTTTAGCAGGGGTGTGATACATCTTTTGTGGTTCATAAGCAGGATTCTGTTTGTTTCCTTTACACTCCCTTTCCCCATGGTTTGTTGCACTAAGTTCGCCACGGAGCCCGGCAAACAAAGGGGGCAGAAAGTAAAACTGAAGCGACCGCAGAAAAAGGGCAGAATAAGGGTGAAAATGCATAATAATAGCCACGACGGAAATCTCACCGGGTCACAGGTAGCACAGGTAGGTCAGGTGAAAAGAGGAAGGTGAGTCATCGTGTCTTCGACATGAAACTGTGAACCGTATCCGTTCATATACGTCGTATATACCCTGCATGTACGGCACATATATGCCTCGAATTTGGGCAAGCAATCTACTCAACAATACCGGAGACAATGCGCCGGAGCGAGAGGCTGCAAAGTGGCTGCGTTGAAAAAGATCACAAAACACATTTCGACAGCCCGAATGCACCCACGAGGCTGCCACGGAGGTAGAGGGGTGGGCGGGACGGGAGATAAAACAAGGTAAAAATCATGTATCTGGATTCTACCTGTTATGGGATCTGGTGCCTCGCTGTCTGGGATCACCTTCCCCGGGCCCCCCTCCCACCGAGGGAGGACCCTACGTTGTGAGTCCTCGACAGGTCCGAACAGGTTGAATTTCTAAAATATCGGCTGGGG
>NW_017547201.1:386236-408904 GCF_001854935.1 Bemisia tabaci
TCTCTCTAAGAAAATAAATAAATAGATTCTTAAGTTAGGAAAACATAATCACTCTGTGAAAAAAGGACTTAAACTTGGTTTTCACGTTTTTACCTGCATTTACAAGTTGACTTTCAAGGCTGGTTTAAATAGCCTAAGGAATTCTAAAAAATCGGACCAGTTTTCGGAAGAAGACTCATGACACATAATCCCATGGATGTTTCGGAGGTGCCTAGAAAAAATACCATGGATAGGGATACCTGCTCCCCACTCTCTAGCAAAACCCTCTCAATCCAAATTAATGAATTCGCATGAAATTTCATAATTTAACTTTCAGGGCTGAAACGGAGAAGCAATATAAACCACCGTTACATCACTCCAGTCGAAGTGGTAAAGTGTCGGTGACAGCCGATAAAATTGACTTCGCTCCTCCGCGAGTCAATGATAATAATTCAACCTCAGCGTCAGCACTGCGGCTGGGTCCCAGCATCAGCCGATCAAAACCACGTAACTCAAACACACACCTTATGGCAGAACCGTCGTTTTGCCGAGCGCATGCATATTCACGCTACTTACCTGCGTTTCCGTTTCCATAAGACACGGATAAAGCACTCGCGAGGTCTGACTCTGTTTGGACTGGCCAGGCAGGAGTAAGTGCATATTAGAATCGGCGCTACACAATGATTTAGTTCATCAAACAATAGGCGGCGGCCGGCTGAAAGGGTGACGTAAAAATGACAAACGGCATGTTGAGAGTGGCGCTCGCCCCCTCTTAAGCAGAGCAGAGCACCTGTCCGTCGAATCCTCGTAGGTTTATGTAGCAAGACTAATTCAATACTCCTTTCGCGAGGAGTGAATATGCCGCGAATGATAGAGTTGTAATGGAGACTGAGGTTAAGTCGGGTCAGCCGCACAATGAAGCAACATTTGTCCACTGCGTGCAATATGACCATATAAAAATCATTGCACTGCACTGGGCATTATGCTAAAACCAATGCCAGCCCGGAATATTTATTGCCCACAACCACATTAATATAAAACACAAACGCGATGACCCGCCGCTGGCTCTTCGTGTACTGCCGCGCTGAGGAGATACAACGTATGAGCCTTCGGACGTTGCCAAATTTCCTTTGATAAAACATTAATTTTCGGGATAAACTGTGGGTATTTTTCCGTCGGTTTTTCAGATTATTTTGCTCACAATTTTATCTATAACATCTGAAAATTTCAAGGAAAAACACGCATAATTTACTTTAAAAGTGCATGTTTTATCCGGGGCAATTTGGCAACTCCCGAATGTTCATACGGCGTTTTTCCTCAGCGCAGCAGTGTAGTCGCTTTTTATTTGGTTAGTCCTGGCTGGTGATTTTTTTACCTCCTCGCGACCCTCCCCTCGCCCTTTCTCGTTGTTTAATGAGTTAAAAAGGGGGTTTCGCCGCAGAGGAAGACCAATAATCATACGAGTCCATGGTGCATGATGGGCCGAGTGGAAAGGGTGGTCATTCACAAATCTACCGAATCGAGTATCAGTTCCACTCGATCAACTCCCAATCCGTATCGTTTCGTCCCCGGAATATTGACGGTGCTTTTTGTTTACTGTTCGCTGTTGGGTGTTGAGTGACGAGACGCGCTGGTGCGCTTGCACTTTCAGCGAGGCACCCATGAAACCTAAGCCTCATTACCGGAAGGAATAGGACACTCGTTCAAAAATCGAGTGTGCGTGGTGCCCTCGACTGTCGATATTACTGACACACGTAACAAACCCTGACTGGCGCCAATCGTCAGGGTGATATTCAAAACGTCACCGCCGGGCGGTTTTACACCTGTTGTATGATTTCAGGAAACTCGAGCTTTGAGTAAAGATCAAAGTTGACCCTCACCCCTCGCCCCTTGCCTCAGAGCGGTGTTTCGAATGATAAAGGTTGCTGTTTGGTTTTCATTACACTATGCGGAAAGAAAAGGTTGGTCTATGTCGAAGTCTTCCTGCAGTTTGGCTTGGTTTGAAAAAGTGGTCAGCGGAACCAAAAAGTTATCGGTATAACAAACGCGATGATTATAGTGATGGTAACCGATGAAGTTATTTATCCATGAATTAGATTATTATCTGTTTTTCACCTTTTACAGAATCGATCTGATTCTCTTTTGTGACTTGTGATTCAGTTCATTTTTCCACAGCCCGGGCGAAAAACTGACCATAACGGGTGCTGCGATTTACAAGCGGCACTCAGTAATTCAGACTTAGTCTAAAAAGACTAGGACAGATCGTCTGACGTCAGTTTAGCATGGAAAATAAACGCAAGAATTAAAAAGGCGATCTTCTTTCGCACTCTAAAAGTGCGTAAATTTATTTGGCTTCGACTCCAACTGAAAGTAAGCTTTGACGACAGCACATGAGCTGGAGGGATGAACAAAAATTGAAGTTATTTCAACACAGATAGAACAAAAAATATATCCTGCATTCAAAAATTAAATGCAACGTCGCAAATACAGATACGTGGTTTGGTAACTTCATTTTTATCACCCAATTGTTCGCAGTTTCCCTTAGTTTACGGCAGATGGATGTGTGGGAAGAGGCAAACTTCATCACGACACCTAGATGCAACTATTCGTGTTCCATGGATGCGCGTGTTGCATAAATAAAATTTGAAGGCGTCTTGACTTTCCTTGCCTGGGCCAAAATACGTGCGATGTGCACGTTGCTTTGCGCGCCTTTCCGGCGTTCAATCGCCACAGCAGACGTGAGATTAACGAACCAAGCATCTCGGTCCGTGAAATTGTAGACTTCCAGTCACATTTTACTTTTTTGAGGGATAATTGCGATCAAAATCATTTGTCAATTTTTTTTTTGCTCTTTTAGGGAAATTCCTATATTGTTACTCTTTTAAATCCAATGTACCTTTAAATTTTTCTTGTTTATTTTTCTGTCTTCCTCTTAGTCACTTATACCTGCTCTTGTGCAACTACTGCAACTACGATTTTTTTTTTAACCTCTCTTGTCAATAAATTATTAGACGTAAAGAAGAAAATAACAATCATCTCATTCATTTCCAGGTCCGGATTTACCTACTTGCCGCCCGTGGGCCGCCTGTATTCTGCCACCCCCTTCTCATTCGTTTTGAAGCCTCATATATATAACAACCATCAAAGTAACGTGCCGGAGGGGGAGGGGTGCATAAGACGCGTTTACTCGTGTTGGACACATTTTTTGCGAAAGACATGTCAACACTACTGGCAAGAGTTCACGGAACTTTGCACGAAAGTTAAGTTCCGTAAACCTATCTCTGTATAGACAAGGCCTTCCATTAACAAGAAATGAACGAAATAATTATGAAAGAACCAAAATAAATGTGGTTTAATAATTTTAACTTCCGCCGCCACACCACGCTGCGCCGCGCTGACCGCACCGGCGGTTCGGCGCAATGCGCGAAGTATTCATGCAGTCTTGTAGGCGCTATGCGTTTCACGACGATCGCAGAGCTGAGCGCTGAGCGCATTGTGTTTGGCGCAATGCGTGTAGTATTCATGCAGTCTTGTAGGCGCTAATGTTACACGTCGACCGCCGCGCCGAGGGCTTCTCTTTTTCATATCAAGTCCTCGTTATCATTGCTCTTTGCGCCGCGCCGCTCCAGGCCAAATCGCGTGGTTGGTTTCTCTCTTAACTCTCCTAATTAAAAGTGCTGTCTCTTGTATCGCCGAAAGACGGTAAAATTAGAAATTACTATACTCTCAAGAAATGAGAGGTTTTGTCGCCGTTTCTCTTTGTAATTTGTTTTCTGAACCCGATTTTTTTTTATACCTACATTTGAAAAATTGCAAAATTTGCCGCCATGGGTCGCGGCCCATGTGGCCACCCCCTAAATCCGGCCCTGCCTGCTTCACACCATATTTTTTTCGGTCAAATCTTCAAATCATCCCAGGAAGCTGTCATAAGAGTTTTGATTCAGGATCAGGTTGATTTGATTGTGGATTTCATATTTGACGCACAATTTACTCAGCGCGATAAAGTCACTGAAATAACTTTTCTCCACATTACAATCAAACGCAAAAACGAGATCGTGCATTTGCGTAGAATGAGACCTCAAATTCATGGAGTGATTCCAAGCTTTAACAATGAGGCAATAATTGGCTCGAAAGCTTCAATTTTTTCAACGAAGCTGAGGAAATAGGCCAAGACTAGTCTCGTTACACCCTCTGACGCCAATTTTAAAGGGCAAATGTTTGTGAACATTTGTGACAAAAATGCAGGCTCTTGGCCACTTGGTTTCATGGATCATTCAAAGTTTAATGACTATGTTTACATTTGCACTAAAACATGGCTGCCCAGGCGAAAAAATCAAGTAATGGAACTTACTCGAGTATCATTCTGTCACTGTAGAAATTTAAAATTGAGTTCCTTTTATGCTCATCCTCTTCATACGCCACTATAAAAATGGAAGTAATTTGCTATATCGTGTCATGTTTCCGTGGACACCCTAGTGAAAATATTCTAAAATTATGAAAACTTCAAAATCCAGGCCAAATGAAAAGATACTGAACTCAAAGAAACAACTAAAATTGAGTTTCAAAATAATATTACCTCGGTCGAGAGTCAAAGTAGGTTTTTATTTGTCCGTATAAGCTGCAATTTGGAGTAACATTATAACATACTTTGTTACTCTAAATTCCATACGCGGTTCAGTTTGTTGACATACAACTTCATGCTGTTCCCATACATTTTTCGACAATAATTAATTTTTCTTTTTTTAAAACGACTTCACTTAAGTCCACGACTCCGCACAGGCTGGTCATCTCGTCAATTTTCTGCCAAACGGAAAATAGGCCAAGTGCTCTAAGCTTGTGGGGCAGTGAAGCGTAAATGCGCACAATTGCATCGGCAAAAGTGCAATGTTGCCAAATTCGTCCCTATAACTCGCTTTTCTCTCAAAGCGAGCGTCCAACGCTTGGAGATGTGGAAACCGTGTTCGCACAGTAGCGCATTGGCGCAGTGGCGCATGCGCGCGGTCTGATAGCGTAACCTTAACACTTATTCGGACGCGACGCGACGCGAGACATTTTTCGCGTTGCGTAACGTTGATTAAATATGCATATGCGCTATGGATCAGCGCTGGTGCAGTATCAGCGGGGCTCAAACGGCATAATTCATACTGTAAGCACCACCAGAGGCATGTATATGCACTCCTTACAGAGTTGCACTTACCTGCTGATCCCGCTGCACCACGACGCGACGAATCGCTGCACCGCGCTGATCGCAATGCTGCCAAATTTCACGCTTTATTTATTTAGATTCATGCATACATTAAGTGGTCTTTATCCATAAGTTAACACAATTATATTGCGTAGAAAAGGCTGTTCCAAGGATAAGTAAGGCTAGGTAGTATTCCTGGCTCATAACTTTCCGTTTTTTGGACTAAATTTTGCTAGAATACCCATAGAAGACAACGGACAGGTCGAAATACTGGGCTCCTAGGGACTAAAAGAGCAGCCAACCTTCTAGCATAAAAACCGTCACTGCCAATCTTCAGATTCCAATTTCAAACAAAGGTGACCAAGAATGTTTATAAATGAGCATTCTGCTGCAAAAATGAGTAAATCTATGGAAAAACCTAGTCAAATGCGTGTTTGATAAACGACGAGTCGTAACAATTGTATTGACAAATCAGTCTGTATAATTTGAATTAAGGGGCTTAGAGGACAAGGCGCATTAGTTCATATTTAGCTATTTGAAGAAATAACTGTTTGAAGTTTCGAAATTACATGAATCCTCATGGAGGAAAGAAAGTTCAAACTGACTTTTTGATGCTTTAAAATTGGAATTTGGGAGCGAATTGCTCACAGAATATGCTTTTATATGCTTTAAAACTAATTTAACGTGAACTCATTAACATCGCAATTCGATTTAAAAATTGCACTCATGCTCCTCGTCCTTAAAGCCCCTCAATTCATAGTTTGGCTGCCTTTTTGGGCCCGAAAATCTCCATGACCTATAACCTCAGAAATACTGATAAGTCTGTACTCTCCCTATAGTTACGAGAGGTGTACTGTACCGTCGCGTAATTTTGCATATAAAACCGCAACTTCGGAGCGAGGTAAATTTCGTGTTCAAAATGTGCGAGAATTTGCCTCCAGATTCGATGCTTATGTTAAACGTGGGATCCTATCGCGGAGCGTCTACACATGATTATCTCCGTCACAGAGGGAGAGACCTAGCAGCACAGTGCAAGAATACAACCATTAGCGCATCTAGTATCTCGCGTTGTCTAAATAGCGATCGCAGCGCAAGAAACCGATATTTAAATAATAATCATCATAATTATTGGCTCATGATAATGAGGCTCGCCTACTTGTTTGCACCGCAAGCCAGTGCATAATAGTCCCGTGATTCCTCCCTCTCTATGATAATTAATTTCATCACGAAAAAGGGTTGTTGATTCAGGAAGTTGACTTTTGATTGATACACTCGCAAGCCCGCTGGTTTGTTCTACCCTTCGCTTATGCATGCATCGGCAATGCATCGCACCTAATCACTTTATATTTCTTCTTCGTCGGTCTACTCTCCCCTATGAAACTCTCCTCCTCTTCTTTCTTTTTTTGTTCTCTTGTAATTCTCTGCCTCGCTTGGATCCACATTGGGTGATTCTATCAAAGACTCAAATTAAATAATCGGAAGTCAATAGATATTCTTACAGGAAGTCAATCAAACCCATTGAATAATTTCATCAACCTGGGATAGGTGAATCGTCAATCATTTCATGGTCTCACGCACCTATTCCCATTAATTCGCTACGTAAAAAGTTTAGCTTTCGAATGAGTTTTGAGCTCCCATTTTTTAAGCTAATCTTTTACTTCTGAACGTCACCGAATTTACTCAACCTTATCGGACACGCGCGACTAAACTGACCTATATTGGCACTTAAAAGCGTCTTTGTGATACTCCTCCCTCGGAGGCTATGGTATAGTTTGATGAAAGAAGACCTAGAATCTGGTTTATTCCGTACCACAGTTGAAATATTTATTTTATGATTCAAGATGAGTCCTTATTTTAACGTTTATTGGGATATTTTCTAGGTTATTTTGAATGCCTTTGATTGGTCGAGATGTTACGCAATGTTTTCCCAAATTTTAGCCGGGACTTGTACCACGTAACAACTTCTTTTGCAAGGAGACAAAATGAAACGAAAAAGGAATGTATGGAACATAACGGTTTGGACGATAATAGGGCAGCACGCATATCACGTTTGCAGAGAGGTCACGGATTTTCGCGGTTTCCGTGGGTTTCGTGGATTCATAATTATATAATTCTTTTTTACATTCATTAAAATTAAGTCGTCCCTGGTGCTGTTTTTCCTTAAAAAAATGACCACTTATGTATGAACCATCCACTAAACTCGGAAAAACATGAGATTTGACTGGTCATGCGCCTATGGACTCACATTTTTATACTGACAATGAGCCCTACAATCGACAGTTGACAGTCCCTAGATGAGCCGCTCTACTCAGATTTTGGAAATGTGACCGAGGTATTTGCAAAGTACCTAAAAAAATTGTAAATTTTCCTATTTAAAAAATTGTAAATTTTCCTATTTAAAAAATTTAAATTTTCATTTTTTTGTCACAGTTTGATCTAAAGATCCACACGGTCTACGGAGCTAGGAGATAGTCCGTTGATGAGTCGCTCTATGCAGACTTAGGAAACGTAACCAAAGTGTTTGTATATTCCGTGACAAAGTTGTGAATTCTCCCATTTAAAAAATTAAAATTTTCATTTTTTGTTACAGTTCGATCTGAAAATCTAGCAGGCCACTTTTCAAGATTTTTGCGGCTATGCATAGGGTGCTTTGATAGTCCCTAGATGAGCCCTCTCTATGCAAATTGACTCTCAGGGGCCTGCTTATATTTAGGGGTTGAGCCGCGTAGCGGCCAGGGGGCGTGCCCGTGCCCCCTAGTTTCTAATAGTTTTCTCTGCCAAAGCGCATGTATGAAACGATGCCTACGACAGGAGATATGTAAAAATGAATATTGGAAGAGAATCTTCCGCTCATGACGAATGCGAGGAATCCCGGCGAAATGAGCGAGAGGAGCCGGCACGGAGACGAAGAGGCACAACAAGATAATTGTGAGTGCTCAGGATCAATAAAATAGTATTAAGGTAAAGGACGCAAGTACCGTTACGGGCCTAGCGCGGGTCGGATTCACCTTTTATTCAGAGGAATCTTAAAACCGCCATCAGTCGCATCCGTCCTTTATCGCACCGAGCCCCGATGCAGCCGCTAATGGTCGTAATGGCAATGATTATGACAAGAAATTAAGTATAATTTTCAAGAATGCTTGCGTCCATCAATCGGACGTCATTAAAAACTAAACCGCGTTTTTTGCCTCTCAGCGTGAGCCGCGAATTCCCTTTCAGTTGATGCTTTCCAAGGCTCGTTGAGGAAATGGAGATAGGTAAATTTTGCTCCGATTCACGATGCTAGGCCTGCCGTGCTAAGGAAGAACGCCGTATCAACATTCGAGAGTTGCCAAATTTCCTTCGATGAAATGTTTATTTTTGAGGGAGGTTATGAATATTTTTCCTTGAAATTTTCAGGAACTTTAGGTTAAGTTACGAACAAAATTATCCGGAAAATTTCAAGGGAAAATATTAATAAGTTTACCAGGGGATTCTTTGTTTTATCGAAGGAAATTTGGCAACACCTGAAGGTCCATACGGCGTTTTTCCTTAGCGCGGCAGAGGCGCAGAGAGGCATGCTCTCATTCTTTCCGCTTTTCCGTGCATGGCGCTGCGCCGTGTCGTCACTCCAGAGATGTCCCGAGTGCGTCGGCCAAGAACACGGATGTGCTCTTGAAAAATTTGGATGGCGGCCAGGGCTCCGCGCGCGGCTCGTGCCGGAGGATATCGGCGCGACGCTGAAATTTGTGCAATTCTAGCGGAAACGGTTGTTTCGAACTAGGCCGCAGCCGCAAATGGACGTGGACGTGTTTAAGGTGACACGTCCGACGTCGACGTCGACGTCCGACGTCGTAGCGACGAGTTCCTCTGACGGACGGCGGCGCGAGCTTCGACTTGCGCGAGCCTGCAACATGAATTCAAATGCGTTAGCTTCAAAAATTAACCATTTGATTGAGATTCATTTGGAGACCTGCACCAGATAACTGATCAAATAAAATTGTAATACTCACTTGCACGTAATTACGCGAGCCGGCGAAACGCGTCCGCAATTTAACTAATGTTACGTGCAAGTTAGAGTACCTGTATAGGGAGAGTAGCGACAGATCTGAAACTCCGAAAGTCCATCAGGCCTTCACCGATGCCTCCGCGAATAAAGTTAGGGCCCAAAAGGGCAGCCAACCTATGAATTTCGAATGTCCAGAGCGATTTACAAATACAATTATTACGAACCGTCGTTTAGAAAGCATGTATTTGGTTTACTTTTTGCATAAATTTACTTATTTTTGCGAAAGAACGCTCATTTATGTACATTCTTAGCCATCTTGGTTAGAATTGAAATCTGTAGGCTGGCAGTGAAATTTTGTGTGTTAGAAGTTGCTCAGAAGGGTGGCTGCACTTTTGGGCCCTAAGCCCTCCATGAACCGATCTGTCGCTACTCTCCCTATACAGGTACTCTAGTGCAAGTAAGTTTTACAATTTTATTTGAACCATTTGATTGTTCATCAAAAGTAGATAAAGGCACAGCGGGCTGAATTTTGAAATTGATAGACAAAACTATAGGCAAAGAAGACATAGAGAGTATAGGACGGTCCTATTGGTTAAATGGGTGGTTCCTATAGACTAAATGGAGAAAATATAATGGAGTAACAATACGGTCCCTTGTGGGTTGCCGTTAATCAGGCTATTACCTACCTCCTTTGTCCATTACAACCACCCGCTTTCACCAATAGGATCCCTCCGCTTCCCTCTTGTCCACTTTGTCTATAGCTTTGTCTATCAATTTCAATAATCAGCCTGCAGGTGGATCCAGACACGTTAAACGGGGCGGGGAGTGTGTGTTAGATGGTGCCGAAGGATTCCCCCGCGAAAATTATTGAACTTTTACAGCATGTCATATGCGCAGTTTAAGTCAATTTCGTCATGAATAATTACAAACCAAATATAAGCGTCCTTCCTGCTCCCTTCCTTTCTTTCCTCTGTTCCTTCCTTATTTCTTTCTTCCCTTTTTCTTCCTACTTTTTTTTCAGGTGACCGTGGGGGGGGGGGATATCCAACCCCCTACGGCCTCCTCCGCCTCTCCTGGATCCACCTATGGATTAAGTGCATTTTAAGAGGCAACAATGCATAAAGGATAAGATTTTTTGTGTGTCAGTGAAGCATCCCTGATGAAGTTGTTTAGCGCATGGTATCATAATGTAAATCCACTGATTCACTGACATTATAACAGTAGGTACGTACACCAATATGATATTTTGCTGATATCATACTGATTCATGCCATTGAGGTTACGTATTTTTTTTTTCTCCTTCGTCGAGCACTGACTGTGGGGATCTTCACTCTGGGAGTGCCAATCATGAAATTTTTTGTAGGTATACTGACAATTGGTCTAAAGCGCGCAACTTAAAAATAAGGTTCAAGTGCGCTTGAAATTTCGTAACAAAATGAAGATAATCTGAATTACTCATGCAAGAATTTGGGTTACCTATTTTTCCTCCGTTTAATTTTTTGCGCGTTTACCTCTTCAACGCGTTTTTTGCGCTGTGTGAGCGCTTTATGCTCGCCTCTGTCGAATCGAGGTCTCCCGACTTCCTCATATTGAAATCCCGTGACCACAATTTGCATATCATCTTTGACACCGATGGGGGAATAAACATAGGGTCTGCAGGTCTATCTTATCAGCGACCTTGACAATGGAGCTGGTTTCGCATTTATGAAAAATTTTGCTTTGTCTCGTGTGGAAATCAAGGTGCATGCAAAGCTCCGATTCAAGGTTGGATCAATACCGTTTTCCACCGAGACGAAACCGTATTAACAGCATTATTTTTTTACGACTATCGAACTGTTGGATTGTACACAATTATAATAACGCCACGAATAAAGAGCTGTCGGATGATTGGCAATTTCATATCCGACAACAAACTGACATTTTTTGGTGAAATTTAAGTGCCCATAATTATTTCAGCATTACCTAATTTGTCGGAAACTCACTCTGTACGTGATTTAGTTTTCTTGCTTTTGCTGATTTCTGTTATCGTTCATGTTTATGTCATTAATCCTTTGAAAACTCTATTTTCTAAGAAATTACGAGTAAGTAAAATTGATTCACCATGGGTGATTCTCTCCACCACTGAGTGCTTCCGCAATATCAATTTCGGGTCTTTCTCCGCTGAAAAAAGTCAAATTTACACACGCCGACGAGTTTTTGATGACTCCATGATTATGCCTTCGAACTAGATGGAAATATCTTTTCTATCCCCCCCCCCCCGCATAATCTTTTTTGTGAAAATTCAACTATTCACAAGTGAAATCACATGCACGTGGACACGTTTCTTTATATTTTGTTTGACACACGCCAACTGTAAATGAACAAAAATTGTGCTCAATGCTTTCACGATTACCGACACACCAGTTCAAACTTTGCAACATAAGCAATCTGATTTTCTTATTTTGCATCGAACTTTCTTCCCGTGGAAGCTCATGACGTCCTATTGTCCCGGCACTTTCCAAATAATGATCGGGTCTGTGGAGTACCTATTTTTAGGAATAGTGCCGTCATTTCAATTCTTTTACGACAGAAAAAAATATAGCCGTTCTGTGGTTGGTAGACGATTTTTGAAATATCGGATTTTAACCCCCTCCCCCTGTCCCCCCTCGTTACACACGTGTAACACAGGCCTGCAAAATGACGAAACGATTATTTTGACTTTCATCTTCTCAAATTGGTGTAATGTATCGTAATTTAGGATCAAAAATTGCGCAATCTCGCGTTGATTTTTCACCTCATATTTTCTAAAAATCGGCGCTACGCACCCAATTCACTGAACGCTCCTTCTCCTATGTATAATGCACCTATAGTGCAGGCACGTACTGCCGTGCTAAGGAAAAATGCCGTATGAGCCCTCAGACGTTGTCATATTTCCTTTAAAAACCAACGAATCTACCGCGAAAATTCTGAATATTTTTCTCCAAATTCATCAGAGAATTTTATTCGTAACTTAATATAAAATACCTAAATATTTCAAGGAAAAGTATACGCATAACTTTCCTCGTAAATACACGTTTTGTTCGAGGAAATTTATGGTAACTCTCGAATGTTCGTGCGGCGTTCTTCCTTAACACGTCAGCATAGCCCCCCCCTTCCACCCCCTCACGGGCATTATGTACTTTATGAACTGCACTGGAACAAAAAAAACAAATTGGATCTAGAGTCCAGACTCTTAAAAACATCGACAAGAAAAAGTACTCTTCATTCAATCAGAATCTAGCTTAAATCAAGAACCAAGCCTCTTAATTTAAGCGGATTTCGTTTTGATTCGAGCAAGCACCCGATTGAATCCAGAGTATTTTTTCAATAGTCTGGACTCTAGATTCAATGTGTTTTTTTTTCCCAGTGCGTCTCATATAATACTTTTTTGGAGCCAAATTTGGCAAGCGCGGAACTTAACTTGACGGCGGCCGCTGCTTTAGCCGAGCAAGGGGCTAGAGGGAGGGAGCGACAGGGGGTAGGGGGCAGGGAAAGCGAGCTCCATTTCGCGACGAGGCGAAAAAACGACGAGGATGAGTCATCAAAAGAACAACGCTTATACATATTGCTAATATTGGGTACAGTTATGCTCTGCTAAGATTAATTAATCATTATGCAATTTTACGATGCGCTCTCCGTGCTCCGTGCCGCGGGTGCGAGTACGAGTTCATTCAAAACCGCAGATGTACGCGAGGCTCCCGCACGGATTTACGCGGTTTTATCTCATGGGGGCGAGGGGGAGCGGGCGAAAGACCGGGGAGCAGCGGTAACCGTATCCGGCTTATGTTTTCCACGTTCGTTTGCCGTTCTCCGTCTAGCGCTAGGACGTTACCGCGCCTGCGTTAATTAAAATGACTCAAAATCGTAGTAAATGCGTCAGCTTCGGCTCGAGGGGTCACGTTACCACGGTTGTCTAACTGGTGGGAGATTGTTGCCGGTAGCATTTTCTATTTAAAAATAAACTAGGGGCTTATGGGGCTGCTTCGCAGCCCCTTATTTTTCCTGTACACTTTTCACTTTCACATGTTTTTTTTTATTTATTTATTTTCATTTAATTTTCTGTTTTGTCTTTGAATCCGGTCTAATTATTTCTTTGAGAGAATAAATATAACAAATGTTTTCAAAAATTATAATTTTATTTAGTAAACTTTAAAGTAAAATTTTGTTTTAATCTTCATGCAAAATTATGTTTTAGGTTTTACATTTGTTTTCAAACTAATTTTAAAGAAGATCTTTTTTTATTTTTTAAATACTTTGCTTTTTTTTCGATTAAATTGTTGATTCTTCTTTTGCCATTTCTGTCCTGCTTTTCTTCCTATATTTCCTACAACTTTGCTCCTCTTCTTTCCTCCTTTTGTCTTTTCTTTTTTTGCTTCTTCTTCTCTTCTCTTTTTTTGCTTCTTTTTTAGCAACAGCACTATTATAATTTCTGATATGCTTTATGAAATTTGGAGAATATAAAAATAATGATTTCAAATCGGTATTTGTCCGAACACTCGGTAAAGAAATTAAGCCATTTTGGCAGCAGTTATTAAAATGACCATTGGACATTTCACCCTGAAAATGGCGAGCATCACAATGATGACAAATTATATTCATTGAACCGACTGAAAATTTGGTAACAAAATTTTCATCAAAGTTCTGATCATCAATTTTATACTTCCGAAATGAAGAAATGAAACTTTGATTTTCTATACTAATAACAGAGTTAAGTTCTTGCTTCACTAAACGAACATGCGAAGAATTCTGGAAAACGCGACCACGTTTTGGAGGACGACCGCCTCGGTCATTGAAAATTTCACTCATAACAACTGTTAAATTTAAAATTAAAATTAGTAAAAATTATTATTATTTTAACAAAATCATAACTGAAAAGTTCAATTTTTAAATTAAAAAAAATAAATCAGAAGAAAAAGGATGAAATGAAAATGGAAATTAATAATAAACATATTTATACACATTGAAAAGAAACAGCGTGAAAAGTTCTGATCGGAAATGAGAAAAAAAACTTGGAGGTTATTGACTTAATGAGGAAAAATTGGCAATAGGAAAAAGATGGAACCAATCATGAAAAACCGTAAAAAAAAAAAACGGGAAAAGAAAAATGTAAGTTGATGGCAGTTGAGTGTTGGAAGTAACCTCACTTAATGATGATTGTTGAATGAAAACAGCTGATAAAAAGACAGCAAACAGTAAAGTAAGATGCGTAGCAACAAAACTTTTCCGAAAAACAAAAAACAAAAAAACCCCACTTCCCCTCATCCAATTTATGAGTTTTTAGGGATTTAAAAATCGGGGACGAACCCCAGAAAATAATTTATAGTTTTCCCGAAGCATCGAGAACAACACCTTTCAAATGAACCAACGCCCCTCGCAATTAGCACAGTGGTTGATTCACAATTTCATTCTATTTTTCAAATTAAATATTAAGATTGTATATAAGTGCACAGTCCCTGCCCATAGACTATCGATGTAGGGACATAGAGTACATAGAGTCGTAATGTAAGTGGGAGAGCTAGCGCCATGTTCTGCTCGACGAGTTCCGAGCCCGGTGTGCGGGGTCACTTTTTCGATACATATTCGATCCAAAATGGCGGTGTGGAATATGGCCGGGTCCCCGTGTATCGCAAACAATCGATTCTGTATCAAACAAGGGACCCCGCGCCGCACAGGAATCTCGGAATTCGGGACCTGGAAAATGCTTAAAAGTGGCGTCAGCTCTCCCACTTGCAATACTACTCTATGTACTCTATGTGTAGAGAGAGTAGGTACTTGTCAAAATATTGAGCTCTTAAGGCCAAAAAGGGCAGCGAAACTTCTAACATAAAAAATTTTACCACCAATCTTCCAGTATCAATCAAGTCAAGTCAATATCAAGAATGTTCATAAATGAGTGTACTTCCGCAAAAATAAGTACAGTTATGCAAATCGACGGTGTAAGTCGGCAATCACATAACTCGGTTTGCGACGTCGCAGACTTCCTGTCATACTTTATTTTTTAAACGGAAAACTACTCGGCAATTCTTCAAAACTGCCATGATTTTTCATCTCTCTGCGAAGAAAATTCTGCATAAATTTCAAGGAATGATGTCAATTTGTTCTCTTTTAAAAAAATAACATAGAGGCGGAGATTTTCAGACAGCGCAAACGAGTTATGTGATTGCCGACTTTCACCGCCGAAATGCTTTGTAAAGTAGGTGTTTTGCAAATTTCTCCACCCTCACTGAAAAAAAAAAGTTACGGGCTATATGGACATACCATCCGTTCCGGGCCCAGAGACCGGAACTTCCGGGTGCTGGAGCCGTAGCTTCGACAGCGCCGGGTGCTACGCCCGGAACTTTCGGCCTCTGAGCCCGGAACGCTGACGGTATGTCTATATAACCCGTAAATACGGCTTCCACGACCGGAGTTTTTCTTTCAGTGCTGTTATCTGAGAAATTGGTAGACAAACATTCAACGATTTCCTGAAAATTAGTACTTTGCTAGGGGAAATTTGGCAACGTCTGAAGGTCCATAAGGCGTTTTTCCTTAACACGGCAGCATAGGAGGCTGACATTTCTAGTCGCGGATCCCTTGGCGACCCCAAACTCGAGGGACCAGGGTCCACTCTATCGGAAAGGACGGTCTTTCGGCCGATGCACATGCTCGAAGGATAAATCACAAAAGCATGGATTAGTGACTTTTTAAGCGGCGACCTTAACTTGATTTAAACACATGTTCCCGAGGAAACAAGTGCAGGGTTCGGTCAGAGTCTGAGCAAACAGAACGAGAGGAGCACAACTCGGGGATGGAGATGTTTGACTCCATTCAGTGGTCACTTTTTATTGAATGAGCGCGTCATCCGAGCAAACAGATGAATTATCATTATTGGCGAGGGGAAGGGATGAAATGTGAACGTGAGTGTGAAAATGGGGGCGCCGCGGCAGGGTGAAGGAAGGGTGCACCGGCTCGGGTGCAAGTGGAATGGAATGGTCCGAGTATTTGCATAATATGAATAATGAAGTCACATTATTCCGCATTTAAATTCGTGTCAGGCAAATGAACTTAAATCTGGCCTGCCAAATGGACCGTCGCGCTGTGACGTCACTCTTCCGGTTATTCATGCGCTAACCGTATATCAAGAAAACAACCATGGTAAAATTGGATTTTCATAGTAACATATTCCAAGGCCGCAGTATCCCTCGTACGTAAAGCCTAAAATAACATACCAAAAAAAAAAAAATAAAACATAAAAAAAAATAGTAACATAAAGGTTCACGAAGTGGTGCGATTATTTTCAAAGTTCATATTTTTAAAACTTCATTACCTCCTCTTCATGAATTCGAAGTATTTGCAAGGTAGAAAGTGCAGAATTGTGGCATCCTAGAAATTTTCCAATCTCAATACTTTAATCTGCTTATCTTAAGAAGACGACAATGCGTGCTATTTATGCAAAATATTTGACCTAAATTCTATCAAGTGACTCAGGTGCAAGTGTACATAATATCCAATTGCGTCATGTAGGGCGTACAATAAGGCATCGATTATCCGATGTAGCAAATGTGACGGAGGTCTGTGCCAGATGACGGAAATAACGGATAATCGAAACCAATCAAAAAGGACTGAGAAAATTTCATCTCATGCAGGCTGATTGTAATTAGAAAGCAAAAGGTTAGGCAATTTCCTACTGCATTTGTAAAAAGTAGTAATTTAATTGGGGAAAAAAATCAAGAAACCAAAGGACAGCGCCGGGTAACCAAATTAACGGATGATCCAGGCGCGGATGGATAATCGATGCCATACTGTATAATAATCATAATATACACAGAGATCACGATGTCGTCAAAGTGATATCCTGTTTTTTACGTATATCGAAGCAATATTAATCGAGGAAACTGAAATGACGGAAGTAGTGAAAGCTCCCTGGTAAAAACTGGCAGTAGAATCTGTGTTCCAAAATACCATAGACCTACAGCCGGCTGTAAGATTTCCAATAGCTTCTATAGTCGGCAACACCATTTCTTATAGCCTTTTATAGCCGATGGCGATTAAGCAACAGCCTGGAGATAAAGTGTCGGTGGCGTGGCGTGCTTTGCGATGTATCGATTGATCTGTCATTTAAACCCATGGAAAAGGATCGATTAACAGGGTGTTCGCAGCGAACACCTTAATAATCGATTTTTTATCACGGATTCAAATGGGGAAATATCGATAATCGATCATTCACGCCACGCCACTGTAAAGTGTATATGCTAAACGTTATACTAATTATGGACGCTAGGACTTAGTGAGTTTTTGGACTACCGTTCTCTTTTTGGACCGTAGTATCTTGATTTATTTTGCTAGGAAAGCTCCATACTTTTGATGGATGCCTGCCATTCCTAATAGGTTGGAGCACCTTCAATTCCGTTTGATACTGTGCAATACCTCTGGTGTGAAATAGTTGCTTCAAGCGCCGTGGTACGCTGGCTGCCGCGCGGGTGGGGCAGCTAGCGCGAAACGCGGATTGGCGCCTACAAACCTAACAGGGATACTTCACGCATTGCGCAATGCGTGAGGTATCCCTGTTAGGTTTGTAGGCGCCAGTGCGCTGCCGCTCCGCTTTGTGGTAGGCGCTAATATTTAATCTCGTGGAGTCAGCGTTTTTCAACTCATGACTTTGGAATGTTTGCACACTTTTAATGGATTATTCTCATTTTAATTGATGATAAGAAATATAAAGTGAAGGAAAATATAATGTGCGTTTTGTAATAAATATTAAGGTGATTCCGTACAAACTTAAGGATTTACAAAGCACACGAATTTCTACACAATTTCTTATATAGCATTTTATAGCCGATGGCGAAAAAGCAACAGCCAGGCGAAGTGTAAAACCCGGTGATAGGAACTATAGCCCGACTGTATAATTTTTTATCGCTTCGTGTAGCCTAGCCGTATGATTTTTTCCACTTTCTACAGCCAGCTATATGATTTTTTATCGCCTTCTTCAGTCGGCTATAAGAACTCCCATGGTATTTTGAAACGCAGCTCCTATCGCCAATTTTTACCAGGGCTATTCTCATAATGTTTTAGGACTATTTTTTTCTTCAACGTATGTGACCGTCCATGCCAAAAGGGACCTCAGTCTATCAAAACTTGAGAAGAGATTTTAAAAACATAAAAAAAAAAAGATCTACGAGCATTTTTGGACAAATAAAAGCTCAAGAATTGTAAATCAAACCGGAGTTACGTCGGTTTGAATTTCGGGTTAAGCAAACTTCTTCACTGATCAAAATATTTGTAGGTGTTCTTGTGGTACTCTTTGTTAATACAGGAAAGATCTCTCGAGAGGTGATAAGAGTATTTTTAGTTTTGAAGCAGAAATCGGGTCAATGCAGTATCGGGTAAAAGTTCTGATGAAAAAAAAGCTTCAAAATAGAAGCTTCCAGCGGGTGTTGGTGTTGATGCTGTGCGACGGCGCGTTCCCTCCCTTCCTCTCCTTCTGTCCATTCCCCTCCGAACTCACTGCCGCACAGTAATACGAGTCAGATTGAGAGGTCGGACATGACATGTTTGATTTAAACTGCAGATTTTTATGTTTATTTCGTCACGTTTTAAATTAAGAGGGGTGCTTTCTGCAGAGAATTTTACGAGAAAACCAATGGTACGACTTTAAAATTTCTACGTTTTGCATTAACGAAGATATTGGCTTTTCAAGTTTTAATATCATGTCCGAACTTCCCAATTGATTCATATCACTGTGCGCCGCTCCGTTTCCCGCCACGCGACGACTGCGCCGTAGACGGGGAACATCGCAACTGCTTATGAAACGCAATTTCGGTCCCCGCTGCCAGCAGCTGCGGTGTCCGAGTGGTTAAGGAGTTGGACTTGAAATCCAATGGGTTTTACCCGCACAGGTTCGAATCCTGTCCGCAGCGCGACTTTTTTTATTCGGTAAATAATATTCCCGTATTCATCGTGTTCTCGCTTACAATACTCACCAACCTAACAATGAAGAATACTGGGCATCGCGCAGGAAAATTAGATATTTTTACAAATCTTTGTTCGTGTTTTGAAAATATTAAAGTAATGATATTTTTTGGAAGTCTACGTATCTGAGTCATTCCGTATTTTATTTTTTTCACGTTTATTAAGTTTTCCGATATTTACTTTGCACAGTTTGCTCGTTTACCTATTAGAGGGGGGAAGAACAATGTTGAATTTATTTTTTAGCATTCAACAAAGTGAGCTGTCTGGTTTAGCACAATTTGCACTTGATTTCTCAATTGGACAATTATTGGAAGAAAGATGACAAAATAACCTAACCTGCAAAAATGCATGTGTTCAAATGGAAAATGCCGCCAGATGACGTAATGAGGCGGCACATTTTCCAATGTCAGAAAAAAATTATGAAAAATACTGCGAACTCAGCTCATTGAGCACCCTCAGAAGAAGCAATACAATTTTTGCGTGAAAATTCTCCATTGCCTCCAAGTTTGAGTTTCAGTCTCGTGGAAGAATATCACAGCGTATATGGCTGGTCTTCCCTGAGTAAATGGTGTCTCTTAAACCATGGCTTCGGTTGATTTACGAGGTCATAACCTCAACTTCTCCCAACTGATGGCTATCCCGATCGTCTGAGGGCACTCGTCAAACAGATTAGTGGGAGCTTTTGATCTTTTATTAAACGTTAAACGCGGTGGCTGCCGGTGAAGCGAGAAACGAATAAAAATAAATTGCAAAATTCTTCTCACTCTCGTTGACCAACCCCCTTTTCCACGAAGGGTCAGACGAATTTCGCACAACGGGGTTCATTAAAATTCAAAGTTTTCCCTCCACAATAAAAGCTCTTGTGCAAATGAGCCTGATATTAAAAAGTGAAAGAATCAATGAAGGCTGTGAGTCGCGAGAGAGCCATTTTACTTCCGATAAAAACTGACCTTCCGAGCTTGGCGCCGGGTTTGCGCGATAATCGGAGAGCTGAAGATTTTGAGACACCAATCGCCCCTTTGATTTGCGAAATTTGACAGCGAGGATAGGCATTTTTTCGAGCGAGATTCAATTAAAGTCCACCCCTGCTCGCCATCTGGATTTGCATGGTTTCGCATATAATTTGGTTATTGAATCGAAGTCTGGTGTGCAGCCAGAGATGCGAATGCGCGAACCCGAGTCATTGAGATGAAACTGCTAGCCTGGACAGTCTGAATTCTCAGTTGCAAGGGTTGGTCGGCTTTAAGCATATCATATTAATATACTTAATATGCAGATTATATGATTTTAGATCTATAATATCGGACGTTTGTCTAATTGTCTACCGATAAAAGATGGTTCAATTTTAATGAAAACATGAGATAAAAATAGAATATGGAAACAAGTAAAATATGTATTATACACTCATTGTCAGTGTTATTTTGTGTGTATCTTTCCAAGATTGCGTAGGTAAGTTCTTGTAGTCATGAAAGTTTTGTACGTATGTAAAACTTATATTATTTATGCATATTTATTAAAATAATAACCTAAGAAAATCACAATATAGTGCATTAAATAGGGTTAATAACTACAGAGATTACTGTAGAACTTTAAATTTATTGTAATTAACATAATTCAAACCGATAGGAACGATTTTAGAAAATCATCAGTAATTTTCTTGTAGGTGTTTTGTATACAATTGTCAATATAATGGATGTTTAGGTTTACAGACGTGCAGATCTTACATAGGTAACTATTCTCAGTATTTTATCCATTTCCTTGAATTAACATCCCCGTGTTAATTTTTATCAGAAGTGTAAATGGCCTTTGATGGCCTCTTTGTAATGGCCTCTTAAAAATAGTAAATTTATTATAAAACTACTGCTTGAATTTTTTGGGTAAGGAATGAACTCTTATAGGTCTGATGAATGTTGATTCGGTGAAGATGGATAGAAACTCCGGAAAAAATACGTTACATAATAACTGAACTTTTTTATTGTCTTTACACATCAATTTAAAGTGATTTTTCAGTTTTAAAATTATCTTAGCTATGATAAGGGTTAAACAAAATTACCTGCAGATTTTGGATTTGTTCATCAATTCGTCTACTATATCGTATTTTAATTTGGGAACCACGTCGGTGTGCGGTGCGGAGGTATTGATATTGAACCGATGTCGCGGAGCTGAGCGTGAGCTGAGCGGTCGATGACATCCCTCTTTAACGTATACTTACGCAGTCTTACGCAATATTATATCATCGACTCCACCCTTATACACCGAAAAACGAGTGTGTTCTAAAAACGTGCCATTTTGATCTTCAAGAGATAATTTTTTTTAAGGGAAATTTTAAGAAAACAACTTCAGCATTTTTAGTTCAAGAAAACTTTTTCGAAGTGTTGAAAAAATGTGCGTATTATGCTCGATTTAAAAATGATGAAATAAACATATTTTTAAAAATGAATTTTTTTAAAAACACTTTTAAGTTGTAAAAAAAATTGAATTATTTCTAGGTACATATTTCAAACAGATTTCTATAACAAATTTTAGGAATATTTTGAAAATAACTAAGAGAGAACAGCAATTGGTGTTATATGGTGCAAAAAAACTCATTACCAAAAACATTAGTGTGTATGTATATCCGGCATTGAAGGGAAAAACATAGTTCCTCTGTTAAGAACAGAAATAGAGGAGATCACAGGGAGAAAATATATGGGTTTTTGGCGTAAAGGCTTCCAAATAATTGCTCACATAATTTTCTCATGATGTATCACGGACTATGCAGAAAAATCCTTGCCCTCGACTGGAAAATAATGAGTTTCTTTAGAATAGAAAGAACATTAGGAAATAAGGGAAAAGGTACAGTCACAAGTCCTTTTCCCTCAGAGTTCCTGAAAAATCGCATCGACAGGTTGGGTACCTGAGAGTCCCCTCTAGCGCAGTATGGTTCCGTTGATTCGCAAAGTGGGAGTTCCTCCTCAGAAATGGGACGGCTCACAATAAAAAAGGGGAACGCCTTGAAGCTCACTGCAATTTAGGCCCGCCTCCATCAAAATATTTCGACTCCCGTACAGCGGCGCCCTCTGGCGGGTAGATTCTTCCGCTGGAATGAGTCCGGAGCCGACGATCCAGTTTTTTGGCAGGATAGCGGCGGCCAGTGGTTGCCCGAGTTCGCTCACTCGGACCTAAATAAACTCTTGACTATGATCATAATTCTGTAGTGTGCATCTCATGCAATTTTAGCAACCCAATGTTATTTTTTTCGAATTTTTTGATAAACTTTATGCCCAAAAAGAATGAGAGAGGAACAACCGAAACTCAAGTCATAGGTAACTGTTATTAGCACACTTAGCACAGTCATGAAAATTTGGACAATATTCAGCGAGAGCTATTGATGCATAAATGGAAAAAATTAGATTCCTAATTTAATCCCTGCTCCGTTAGCTCATTTGAAAAAAATAATAATAATAATAATAATAATAATTTTTTTTTGATTTCGCTTAAAATTTAATTTTTTTTAATTTTTTTTTTTTTTTTTTTTTTTTTTTTTTTTTTTTTTTTTTTTTTTTTTTTT
>NW_017547201.1:423603-442625 GCF_001854935.1 Bemisia tabaci
CCTCCCGCCTCTCAATACCTCCTCTCCAGTCTCGATTAAGGGATTTATAAAACAAAATTTAAAATTCCAGCAGGCATCTGGGCCGCTTAAAGCCGTGCCCCCCTCCCCTCCATTGCAGACTCAATATATATGCCACTGTTCATGATGTTTACAAAGTAGATTCCTGAGTGATCCTGCATAAATCCGAAATTTGTGAATTAAGTAGGTAACTTAAAACTCACCTGGTGGATACTTGGCGATAGGAATGCTACGCCTGTTGATTTCAACAAATTATCGAGTACCTATTGTGGCAGAAGGGTTGGACTCTAAAGCTATAGGGCTCATCACTATTACCCATAATTGGCGCTTTTTTACCTACAGTGTAAGGGCTCAGCGCCAAGTTGTTTTTGCCGTACACATAAACTAAGAATTTACGTAAATTTAGACGTAACTTTAGGCAACTCAATATTCTGTGGATTTTTTTATCATGAAAAAAGAACTATTTTCTGAGACAATAATTATTGAGGACAGCTGAAAAAACCGTTTCCCACTTAAATTCCAAAATATGGCCTGGACTTGGTTTATCCATTATGCTGCTGGCGTTCGTAAAATATCACTGTTAGGGTGGGTGCCAGTTGTCCGAAAGAGGGTAGTTTTTACCTGACGTTATGGATCGACAAGTGTCACGCATATACTTAAGACACAGCGATTAACATTTAAATTATTGTTATTGCTTCATTTTCAACGCTTTTACTTGGTGATAATCGTAAGTTAATGTTGGGAGTCAAATAAACTTGTCGAATAAATTGGCGTTTTCTTTTCCTGCTCATTTTTCTCGTACTAATGAAACGAAATTAGAGTGATTTGTATACATCAGATCACAGAGCGAGAGATGCTTGTTTTTCAAGTCAACTCAAGCAGGTAGTTACGTTCAGATGGACGCATTTTAATCAAAAGGAGCTATATCCATTGTGACTTGAGCCCTGAAATACATGTATTCGTATGCATATCAAGGGTCATGTCATAATGGATGAAGTTCCTTTTTATTTAACGAAGTGGCTATTCGTCGGTACGGTACCGACGGATAAATGGCTATTCGTCGGTACCGTACCGATGAATAAATAGCTATTCGTCGGTACCGTACCGATGAATAAATAGCTATTCGTCGGTACCGTACTTTGATTTTAGTACGTAAATTATATTAAAGATATGATTTCTTAATAATATTTTGGTAGAAGTTAAGTGCTAAAAATTGGGTGAAAGATGGAAAAAAACCCAACACGAGTTGTAAAGAAATTATCTCCAAATTTAATTTATGTATTTAATACTCTCACATAATACTGAAATGTACTACTCTGTCAAATAAATAATCATAATACTGAAAAGTACTTCACTGTCAAATGAATCATCATAATACTGAAATGTACTACTCTGTCAAAAGAATCATCAAGAACGCTTCTTTTTTCGGGTGGTGGGGCCTTTAGTTTCATTTGCAGGTGTTTTCTTTCGTTTTCGTTTTTCGGGGGGATTTTCACAGATTGTCGGTCGGCAACGGTGCGATTAAAGGAACAAAGTTGTCTTGCTGGCAGTTTAGGTCGCCCTCGTGAAATGACTTTACTCTTAAATTTTAGCTTCGTGAAGCTCTCTGCACTGACATTTTCGTCAGTTGGGGCAGCAACAGAAACCGAAGATTCGCTGGTGGTGGAATAGCTCTCTGCACTATGATCGTTGTTAGTTGGGGCAGCGACAGATACTGAAGATTCGCAAGCCGTGGAGCAGCTACCATGAACTGACAATAGTTGTACATTTGTAGCACTTAGTATCTCCGTGTAATTACAATAGAGCACCATAGATGGCGTTTGCTTGTCCATTCGGACCAAGGCTTGACAACACATTTTTATTAATTAATGTCGCCGATGCGGTACCGACGAATAGCTAGATGGCGTTTGCTTGTCCATTCGGACCAAGGCTTGACAACACATTTTTATTAATTAATGTCGCCGATGCGGTACCGACGAATAGCCTCATCCTTTATTTAAATACGTTCAGAAGACAGTTATTGCTCAACGCAAACTGAGGGTCCACCAGAAACGGTTGAGAAACGTGTGTTTGAGTGGGGTTTATCATGAAACTTCAAAATGAAAAAATACTAAATATCCATTACTTATGTTATAACTATCACTGAGTCTAGAAGTTACATTTCATGGCATTATTTTTTGGATTGGCTAAATTTAATTTTGGGTCAAATCGTACTTACAAGGAGGGATCCTAAGCCACGGGAACCAACCATTTAGAGTATCTATTTTTGTCTACCCGAGTTCAAAAGTTATATTTTTAGTTTTCGACGGGGAAGTCTTCCTATTGGTCCGAGAAATGAGTTTTGAGTAGTTTAGTATGCGTTTTTGTGCTAAAACAATATGTAAAGCTACATTATAATCCGGTGATTTTGCGTCCTGGACGTATGTACCAAAATTACTCTGGCATTTAGATCCATCCAGAAACTGCGTTTTTGAAACTTCAAACCGCAAACTTTTAACTCCGATTTGATTTGACAAGCTCGGGTGTATTTTGTCGCAAAGTGTTTGTACAATATTGCTATGTGCCCTGATAATAACAAATCAATATTCATTCTTTTATGGATTAAAAGTAGCATGAAAATGACGTTGACTCTCTACAACTCCGACATACGAGGTTTTTTTAATATGAAAAAAGAGCCCTTTACTCTAATGGATGATAAATACAAAAGTCGTGGATGAGAAAAATTTCCCTTTGTCTGTAGACGTCCCATCTTCTTGTTAAAAAAAAAAAGAAAAAAATCTATCATGGTGACCATCTGCTATTTGCAAACAAGGGAGCAAAATGACACGGGCTCACGATCCTCAGAAGATGAATTTGGTTATAATCCTTGAAAGTGGCGGCAATATTCCTCCTTTAAGTTCGTGCGCGGTTCCGTCGGGTCGGCAAGCTCTGTTAGTTCCTGGAACTTCCTGGTAAACACGAAACGGTAGACGTCGTCGGGAATGAGTCACAAACGAGGCTTCCGATTCTCGTGGAGTACACGAGGAGGTTGCCTGATTGACCAGAAAATCTGGTCGTTCCGGTCGAAAATTCAGCTTCAGTTCACCGATCTGGCAACATCGTCAGAGCTTTCTGGGGAGGGGGCGATGGGGGGCACAGCTCTAAGAGCCGGTGTCGGCGTCTACCGCGACCGAGGTTGATATTGGTTCATCTGAGTCATCGATATTACGTGCTCGTGTAATCGTTGATCGCATCTCGGTGTTACCCGATCTCGTGTAAAAATTCGCCTCCTGGGTGGTTTTTCGTAGGAAAGTGTGTTTAAATAAATAATACATCAAAAGGTAATATCGGCTGATAGTTTGATCGTGCCATGACTTTCCCACAGGGCGCTCCTCGTTCTTGCTTTTTTCGAGCTCGGATGAAAATTTTGGGTTCATTGTTTTCCCTTTTTAGGGGGAAAACTATTCTTTTCATCGAAAATATAGATTCCGGTGCACCAGCAAATGATTAACAAAATAAACATTTAAAAAAAAATATAATAATAACTAGACAAAAATTAAGAATATGATTCAAATCTTGAAATTATCCTCGTAAAATTAAGTTCTGCTTAAAAAGTAGCCGATTACGGTTTTTTTGAGGAGGGTCTTGGTTTCCTTTTAACTTATGCAACTTGAAAAACATTTTTTTGGAAACTCAACTTTTCTTGGTAAAGTGATAACTATACTACGTGGATTTTTAATTCTTCCATTTTTTTATTCACAATAGTCGGAGAACAATCTAAGGCACGATAAATGAAAAATGTAATGAATGCAATGATAGAAAAAAAAAGAAAAAAAAAAAAACTTTTACGATTACTCAATTAAGTAATAATTTTTCTTTTCATTTTAAAGAAAATCCCCCTATGAATGTAAGCCTTCACCTAATTTTTCCCTGAGAACGCATGTTCTGATAATCTAGGCTTTTATATTCGTATTAATTTAGACTTTATTACGTCTTTATTTGTACGTATTTTTACTACTTTATTTACGTTATAGTATTTTCGTAGTAACTTTCAAGAGACCCTGTTTGAGAGAGGAGACTGTCGCACAGCTTTGAACATGCCCGCTCTCTAACTTGCCACTTATTTTAATTTTTGCAAGTTGTACGAATGACATGAAAATGGTCGTATATTGTGGAAGATCCAACAAGAATAACATAAGCAGATTGGATTTTTCTAGTTCCTAAAACATTTCCTTGAGGCCCTAGGCCTCCCAAATTGCAAGATCTATAAAGGATGCCGGTTATTCTTGATACGTTGGAGCGGCTTGGATTTCTTATAACATCTCTGTAGTGAAATATTTGCTTGAAGCGACGTGGCATTCCGCGTCCGCGGTCTGCGGGCAGCCAGCGTTACATGCGCATAAGCGCCTACAAACCTAACAGGGATACTTCACGCATTGCGCAATGCGTGAAGTATCCCTGTTAGGTTTGTAGGCGTCAGCGCGCGTTTCGCGCTGGTAGCACGCCACGCGCTGAATGACCCACTAAGTGGGATTTTCTGGTCAGAAAAGCTCCCAAGCCCGGTGAATCGCACGGGGAGCTTCGGCACCAAGCACAATTGATCCAGCGCTTAGGATCTACTACTATAACTTCGACTATTACTTAGGATTCAACACTGATCTCGAGATTTTTCTTTCAAAGATCGAGAAAAATCGGAAGTGGTACCATGGCGTGAGTGGATCTGTTGTATGCTAAAGATACAGCCAACCGATCACACTTTTAATGGGTAAATTCGCTTGAAAAATTCGCATTTTGGGCACATCATGATTAAACACATTTTCAAAGAAATTCGTCTGTGCAGGCTTCACGTTTTAAATTTATTTTTATTCAAAGTTGCAGCCATCAAATAAAATAATGACCAGGTTTTGACGAACGGGTCGAGAGGTAAAGAAAATTAGCTGTAAGTTTAGTAGACAGCGACCGCAAAACGAAGAAGGGAAGGGAGGGCGAGAAAATCACGATGCAAAGAGATAGAGCAGCGATGGAGTCGGCGAGATATAACTGAATCGCTCGATGAAATAACGTAGCAAGTCCATTTCCTAATGAGCTTCGAGCTCTATACGAATAGCTGTATTCTATAGAGCTCATCAGATAATGAGCATGTTCGCTTGTACCGTCGACTGATTCAACTGTCGTGCACTCGGTCTCGGACGTGTGGTAATGAAGGTTATTACTTCCAATTTTATGTCTCTGAAAGAAGGAGTACTTGACGAGACCTAATCAAACATTGTAAAGGGCGATGAATTAGAGGTTATTCTCGTAAATCATATCATTCACTTCTAATACTACACTTAGCCATTGACGAGTCTTATTCCGTTCTGTTGCGCTAATTGCGTTTCGGTGCATAACCGGAACGGACTATCCATGTTCACAGGGTCAATCTCCAAGTCACATGCAAAAAGTAATTTTCGTTGCAAATTACCACTGCAGGGGCCGCGACTATAAAACGATGCATTCAAGTGCGATCGGGCAGCAATTAATAAGTCTGTATTTGGCCATGGAACATTGAATAGGGCCGTTCAAAAAGAGCATCTCTATCCTCGAATATTTAGGAACAATTCACACATTGCGAGGAGACACCCTCTCAACAAGATAGCGATACTGGTCTGATTTTCACTGAAAAAAAAAAAAAAAAAAAAAAAAAAAAAAAAAAAAAAAAACTCCGGCCGTGGAAGCCGTACTTACAGACTATATAGACATACCGTCCGGTTCGGAGGCAGAAAGTTCCGGGCGTAGCACCCGGAACTTTCGGCCTCTGAGCTCGGAAAGGACGGTACGTCTATATGGCCGCAACTTTTTTGTCAGTGTATTGTTGTTGTAATCCTGGAATAAAGTCTCTCACAAAATTAAAAATTATAAGTTCCTTAAAAGATACATACCTTTGTACAGTTCAATGACGAAAATCACAAGTTATTTACCCCTACTAATAGTGTTCACATAAACAACAGCGTAGTCTATAAATCAAAGAGTTTGCTCAATGAGGGATTCGGTGTTTAACTGTTCTATATTTCATTCATAAATTGTTTAGTCCTGACAAGAACAATAGCCCGCTGGGTCCAATTCCTCCTGATTTGAATGACGAAAATGAGAATCGTATACTTTCCGCAATACTATTTTGAAAATATCGACGAAGAAACTGCAAAAATGCTTTTCTCGGTTGCAGTGTTTCGAAATCTCCGCTCCTATTTTGTTTTAAAGAGAAAACCGAACCAACATCTTGGCTTGAAGTTTCCACAGAATTTTCTTAAAAAAGAGAGGAAAAAATAATTTAATTCGTAAACTTTAAATAAATGACGTTCAGTAGTAGTCTTCTATCTAGAAAGTAAATTATGACAGGAAGTCTGCAACCGAGATACGCATTTCTCCGCAGTTTCACCATCGATAAGCACCTTTATGGATGCATTTGAGCATGTGACGCTAATATACCTAATTACACGAAACACGCATTAGGTATATTATTTAAAGGTCCAGACACTCATTTTCAGCGAAGTTAAAGGATTGCAAAATGAGTGGGAGGGGAGGGGAGGGCAGTGAGTTAGTACAAAGGGTGTCCTTAGAGCACCGCACACTGCCCTATTCTGAGAAAATGGTAAAAGCTATCGACATGCGGCTTAAGCAGGCCTTTAAATTGAATCCTTAGCTTGAAAACAAGACCAAGTGCGGGTCTTTAACTTAAAAATTGCCAAAGCTTTATAATTTTAAACTTAATGTGTAAAAGTTGACCTTGGCGTTGTTCCGGCACTTTTTTATTAAAATTCTTTAACTTTCAGAGCATGATTTATCAACATTTTGTCACGAAAAATGAGATTGTAAGCGAAGAATATTACTATGCAGTATTGCAGCAACTCTAGGGACACATCAGAGGAAAGCGTCCGGAAATTCGCAAAACCTGGCTTCAGCATCAGGATAATAAACGACCGCACACGGAGTAGTTTACGCAAGAATTCTTTGAACAGAAAGAGTATTGTTTGCCTCTTGCACCCACCGCACAGCCCAGATCTGGCTCCATGCGATTTTTGGCTATTTCCAGAACTTAAGAAAAATTTAAGAGGCAGAAGATGTAAAGCAATCGAAGAAATTCAGTTTGCTGTTCAAACTTTCTTTAAATCCATCCCTCAAGAGGAATTAGAGAAGAGGAAGATTACAAAAAACGTTCAATTTCTGTAATCTTTATTCCCATTTGCGACTCCATGAGGGGGTGTTGTCTTGACTCTCAGTGTAAAGGGACTCTAGGAATTAGTATTCCACATCGCCATTTTGGATCGAACATGTATCGAAAAAGTGACCGAAGCTCGGCGCACACCAGGCTCGGAACTCGTCGAGCAGAACATGGCGCCAGCGGGCACTTTCGGGACACTCCTTGTAGATCATATGGTTTGGATCTAAGTCCGGGGGCGGGAATAATCAGAAATGCACTTTGTAGAAAGCCGGGAGAGGAGCGGATATATTTCGGATCTATTTGCGGCCGACTCTGAAGACTCTTGAAATTATAACCCGCGGTGCTTCAAAGTCCTCAAATGCTCAACACAGAACTCTCTATCGCGACGATAAAATCGTGTTTTGAAAGGTATGCGCGCCGATCGACAGCGACAATATCTCCCACAAGAGCACCTCTTGTTGTACATATTTTAATAACGCCTCCTCTCCTCAACCCCCCCCCCCCATCCCCGCGACCCGCATCCCCCACTCTTGATTCGCGGTTCACTTGGAACCGGCTTTTGAATCTTTATTCCTCTCAAAATTCACTCGAACTCGCTTTCAATCACGACAAATGAATCGGATGAGCTTAACAGTGTTGCCATTCGCGGAAAGTTTTATCGAATCTTACCGCGGGGATCGCCATTTTCACCCCCCAAATTGGCGACCCCTCCGAGAATGTACACGCTCACTCGAGCGCGTGCAAGGCCCGGGACCTGCGAAGAGGGAAAGATCAATCGAAAAGCTTCCGTCTCTTTTATTTCCTGTTATTATGTCTCCGACTCCGGTCTTTTAGTCATGTTCACAGCGATTACACTCGATGAACGGATCTTTCTCTCGCGTAACAGTCTGCTCTTTTTCATCCGTAAAATCTGAGATTTTATAATTGCTATTTGCGTTCCAGCTCCATCATTATTGCGTAAATAAAAATTGGACTTTTTTCACGGCTGTCGAATGTCGGGAGGTAGATCCTTCCTGGAAAGATTCCACCAAAGAACCCGCGTTTGAACTACTTTAGAAATGAATGCCTGCCCGGTGGTAGAGGGATCTCTCCTTCTTAAGCACGAAAAATAATTAAAAAGAGGAGAAAGAGGTAAGAAACGGGAGTGAATTCAATTTCTATTCTTTAAATTTTAATAATAAAATGAACGTATTTGTGCTGAAAAGAACTATATGTTCATAGGGTTTACCCGCAACATAGTACCTTTTAGCATAAACACGTCCAAATGGAGAGGGCTCTAAGGGACTTTTGCAAGAATGGATACAAAAATGCACGTTACGCACTCTAAATTGGATCGCGTCTAGCAGAAA
This sequence comes from Bemisia tabaci, assembly GCF_001854935.1. NCBI lineage: Eukaryota > Metazoa > Arthropoda > Insecta > Hemiptera > Aleyrodidae > Bemisia > Bemisia tabaci. The sequence continues at coordinate 432,148 of NW_017547201.1, forward strand.
GGAACCAAGCCGCATCAGCTACTGCCAAATTGAACTAGGCAACAGGGCCGGATTAAGGGGATGGCCACATGGGCCGCGGCCCATGGAGGCAAATCTAAGGGGCGGCAAAAATTTGCAATTTTTTAAAGTGTGGGTATAAAAATAATCGGATTTATAAAAGCAAAATTACAAACGAGAAAAGGCGACAAAATCTCTCATTTCCTGAGAGGATAGTAATTTCTAATTTTGTCTTCTCTTAGTGATACAAGAGACAGCACCTTCAATAAGTCGAGTTAAGAAAGAGACCAAACACGCAATTTGGCCTGGTCTTAGAGAGAAATGATAACGAGGACTTGAGATGAAAAGGAGAAGCCCTCGGCGCGGCGATCGGCATGTAACACATATTAGCGCCTACAAGACTGCACGAATACTTCACGCATTGCATCAAACACAGTGCGGTCATTGCGGTCAGCGTGAAACGGATAGCGCCTACAAGAATGCATGAATACTTCACGCATTGCAGCAAACACATACAGTGCGATCAGCGTGAAACGCATAGCGCCTACAAGACTGTCGGAATACTTCACGCATTGCGCCAAACACGATGCGGTCTGCGCGGCGCGGCGGCGGAAGTTAAAATCATTAATCCACATTTATGTTTGTTCTTTCATAATTGTTTCGTTCATTTCTCATGAAAGGAAGGCCGTGTCCACACAGAAATAGGTTTCGCGCAAAGTTCCGTGAACTTTTGCCAGTGGTATTAACAGGGCTTTCCTAAAAAAATGTGTTCAACACGAGTAAATGCGTCTTATGCACTCCTCCTCTGCTGACACGTTCATTTGATAGTTTTTATCGAGTTTCAAAACGAATGAGAAGGGGGCGGCAAAATAAAGGCGGCCCATGGGCGGCAAGTATAGGTGAATCCGGCCATGCTAGGCAATACTTTTTTTTTTTACTTTTTTTTTTTTTTTTTTTACAAAAAAACGTTTGTGTGCATTCCTTTGAAAATTTTAAGGAATTTGCTTCGCAATACGCCGAAAATTCATTGAAATCGGAAAATTGCAAAAAAATCGCACACGCGTTTTCAATGAAAAATTACATCACCCGATTAAATTTGACAATAGCTAATGTAAGCGATGTGGCTTAGTTCCTTCCTTCTTAGCGCGGTCCAATTATTGGTCATTAGAAATCCGAACCGATTCATTTCAAGTATTCAAGTTGTGTGATTTCAGAACTTTGTATGTGATGTAGGGGATTGTAATAATTACTGGGCAGTTCTATCGTGGCATGTCGCGAACCCTCACCGCTGATTGGTAGTCTGCGCAAACTTGACTCATCACTGGTTGACACTCACAATCAGATCTGACTCACGTGAGATTTATTCTGGTACATTATGTATTCATTCCTGTGCTAGCACCAATGAGTGTAATTACCTGTGATGGGTTGGTATATTTATGTCACGACAGGTCGACAGGTGATTTACCGCAAGCGGACGTTGGGTTGTGTAGCTCAAATGAAAGTGAAGATAAAATTTATTTGCTTCACCCTTAAACTTTAAAATGCATCACAGATTGAATATATTACACCAAAAAGAAAATAAAAATGACATAATATGCAAATACACAGTTCATCTATTTCTGCACAGAATTCTAGGTAAATATTATAATATTAACGTACTCCTCACAGGTCTCATTAAGGGAATTTATAATGCCTTCAGTGTTGAGATTCTGTATCGATGTTTACTTAGAGGAAACAGGATTCCCAAACCCAAGAGACTTCACCTTGGAACCTCTATGCCTCCTTCTCCACTGGCTACGTCTCTACAGTGAGAAATCAAAGGCGAAAGTAGATTATTGCGTTACTGATCAATGGAAAAAAGTCTCTTAGATCCTGAGTCAAGACCATTCAAACGTTCGACAAGAAATGGACGGAGTTAAACAGAAAGTAACCAAACCACATCAGGATCGAACCGAGAAAAAGAGGTTTAAAGTTTGGCTCCTGCATAAGACTTAATGTAAAAGATAAACTTCAAGTTCAATTTCTGCAAAATTCGCTCCAACAAAATCTTTGAACTTTTCGCGATAGATAGTAGAGCAGTGGTTGAGTTCAAAACCACTCATAACTCAATTTTTTCCAAAATGTGGGTTGGTTCCTTTCTGCTGAACTCAGTCCAAATAACTCTTTCGATTCAATTGGATTTTTGCTTGAATCAAAAGGAGATTCGCTTAAACTAAGATCCATGCAAGTAAAAATCCAATTGAATCAAGCGTATTTTTTCTTGTCAAATTTTTCAAGAGTCTGGAATCTGGATCCGAGAGACATTTCCCCCAAGTAATTGCCTGAATATTCTAAAAAATATCATTTTGAGTTCAGCAGTCAGTCGAGCGTTCAAACAGTGGAAGTTAATTTTTACGGATTTGTCTTCATTTAAAGTCATTTTGGGAGGAAATGTAGGCAAATAATGATTTAAATTGATAAATTCAGAGTCCGACTTCCCGCAATACGAGCCGTTGATGCGAATTTTCCAGGGTTTCCATGCATTTCCAAGGTTCCAATCGATCAATAGGGGATCGATGTCGTGACCGCTACACACACATGACACGACGGTATCGAAACAAAAGACACCTGGTGACGTCATGGAGTGGCCACGAGACCTTGGGGGAACCAGCATCTATTTGAAGTGCNAGTTCGTCCCCCTCGGCGTCGTTCGTCTCCTGAGCGGGTGTCAGTGTAAGCGCTATCCATACCACAGTGACGGTGCACCACCGTTGATGACATTGTTCGACTCGAAATTGATCAAGTCGAATTATTAATGAGTCGATTTTTTTCCTGTAATTAATTCAGAGAATCGAAATTCGATTCTTTTTACGAGATTCGATTTTTTCAAATGGTTTCTTATGACGGCTCATGTCCGCGCCGAGAATTGGCAATACTCACTGTTGCACGTTGCAGAAAAGCCCGTTGCAACTGTGCGGCGCGCCGACGGACACGGTTGAAAGATCGTTCAGAAATGTTATTGACGTGTATTTGAATGTTTTTTATGGCTTACATGATTAATGGCGCAGGACAAGAGGCTGGCATAGTTAATAAGATATGATGATATTATGGAAGCTGTTGCAATTGTTGCATTTTTGCAATATTGCTTCTAGTAGTGCACGTTCTGAAAGTGGGTATGTACATTTACCTATCATGTGCAGTATCTTGTTAATCTTCAACACTGCTTTAAAAAGGGGGAATCGACAAGATAAACAAAATTTCTCACACTTAAGTATTTCAACTTTTGAATTAAACATTTAATGCTTCTTTTTTATCCCAGTTTGAGCCTTGACCCTCATCTACGAGGAATAATATGTTAATGCGACGAAATCTAGAGCACTTTCTTGTCTGAAATATTTTGACAGTTTTCCGCATTATGAATTGTTTAAATGCGTAGCATTAGCAATAAAGGTTACCATAATTTAAGGATTTTCAAGGGTCAAATATAGCAATAGATCAATGAATAATTCACTTCCCTGCAACAATGCAAATTCAAGAACAGCGAAATCACAATTAGTGAAATCATATCAATGGTGAAAGTCAATAAAATCTAATTTCAACGAAAAGCTTCACAATCTCTGTTCCTCACAGAAAAACAAATAAATTTCATTGCTTCACACTCTTCCAGAATCGTTTACATGAAATTAGGCAAAATGAATAAACAATGAAGGAACTACTATAATTAATTTTCCGTTGAAAAAGTGAGATCTGACGAGAAATCTTCAACGTCACACTTTGCTTTCTTACTTTCACATTCACCATAAATTCTCCCGAGTCGGTTATCATATCCTCTTTGTTGTAGAGAATTTTCTCGGGTATGAATTTTATTTAATCTTTTTCAGTGGAAATAAATGGCAAACGCGGAACCTCCATCCTAGGAGAGTGCAGTCTGTTTAGCCTTGACCGTCGAGTTAGTGCGATAGTAAGACTTGTTGCGAAATCTTTCGGGTCAGCTCTGTTCCACATTATTTATTTTTCCTCTTCATAAAATCGTGCGTCGATTTACTCATTCTGCTTTCGCTCCCTCTTCGCAAGCTCTGTCTGATGCATCTGATGAAAGTAAAATTAGCGACGCAAAAATTTTAAATGATAATCTGATTGTGAGTAGAGGTATCGGAAGACAGACGAAGGATCGCATTACTGCGCAGATAACGTTTAAAGTGGAAAAAAATTTTATTCTTTTTCTTCTTCTTCTCCTTTTTTTAAAGTTGATTGCGAGAGTACTTTTAGACCTTTATAAACAATGCAGAAAATCTGTTGGAGAGATAAAATATTAATGTTCCTTCCTTACACAATTCAAGTAAATAACCGGAGTGACTTGTTTTATTTTTCGATTTAGTTTTTGACTTGAATTTTAAGGGTTGACGGCAAAATCTTATGTATCATCTGTTTTCTTGCAGAAAAATTAGGAGCAATTTTATTCAAAACAGCTCTGTAGACTGGAATTTTTAGAAATGTGTTTGATATCGGCCCATTTTTCTTTTCTTGTGAGAGGTCCCTTTTGACCATAACTGAATGCCAGAATTTCAGGGCACTGCTTGAAATGTCCTTAATTCGATAGCTCATTGAAATTAACATCAGTTTGCATGTTACTTATTTGAATAATCAACTCTTCAGCAGGTATTAAGTTCTAATGATTTTCGGTTGCCTCTTAAAATTTCAGCCTAGTTCGTGGATGCAAAGGATTAGAGCTTGAGTGCTGATTAAAGGAATAATAACACCATGAATACAATCCCCAATGTGCTTTGCTACCTAGAATAATTGTTGAATTGCCATTAAAAAGTAGCAACAGTTTCTCTGATAAAATGCAAAGTCCCTGAGTCTCTCGTGAACATGTTTCTTTGATTTTTTCAGAGCTATTTATTCACAATTTTACATCTGAAAATTTTGATAAGAAATTTGCATAGCTCCTCGTATAATATTAAACATTTCACCTGAAAAAATTGCCGCTAGAAAAAAGCACCATTTGAACATTCGAGAGCTGCCAAATTTCTTCCGATAAAATACTTATTTTTGAGGAGGGGTATGAATATTTTTTTTTTAATATTCAGGTAATTTATAGAGCTTGTAAAAATAAAAGTCTCTGAGAGATCGACAGAAAATTATTCACAGATTTCCTCGAAAATTTTTAGTTCATCAACGGAACTTTGGCAACGACTGAAGACTCATATGGCGCTCATCCTTAGCACAGCAGATCCGGCAACATTCGAATACTTATACGGCGTTTCTCCACAACACGTCGGTAGTAGTATGATGTAAACCCATACAATATGTGGCTGGGACCAAAATAATTGGGGGTATCTGTGCTGGCCCGAATACGACAGACTGCATGGCGGAGGACACTAGATCAGAGTCACACGTAGCTGTGTGTATTTACCATTAGCTGTGCCTGTATGACTGTGCTAAGGAAAAACGCAGTATAAAAATTCGAGAGTTGCCAAATTTCCCCGGATTGAACATGTATTTTTGACGAAATTTATGCATATTTTTGCTTGACATTTTCAGATTTTTTAGATTAAATTGCGTACAAAATTGTCTGAAAATTTTGGAAGATTATATTCGTAATTTTCCTAGTAAATTTGGTTTTTATTAGAGGAAACTTGGCAACGTCTGAAGGCTCATACGACGTTTTTCCTCGGCACGGCAGTGTATGACTGTGCTGTGCAGTGGTGCAGTGTGCAGATGGGAGGCCGACGTGACTGAAATTGCATCATGACCCGGATCAAGGTTGCGTCTTACCTCGGGGTCTATTACCTTGACTGCATCTCCACAATTGCGATTTAATAGGTATAGAAACACACGCGTCCAGGCAGGCGTCGTGCTTTGTCCATCATTCACTCCCTATCCCGGGCCCTATCCCGGTCTTCGGTCTTGGCCCTGGTTCTGGTCTCTGGTGTCCCCAACCCCCACTCCTCCCCCTGACCCCGGAGTAATTCTAATTCCACATCGTAATTTTCATCTTCCACTACTGTAAATTCTTCGACCGCTATTCAGATCCTCAGAGTTCCAACAATGCGAGTCCCCTTTGAAGTTTGCATTCATTTTCTTTGTTTGTATCCAACAGGGTGTTCAATGCTAAGTCCAATTCCAATTTTTCATGCAAACGTGTCCGTCCGAGGCTAGATCAGCACTGTAAGCTCCGTGACCTGCAAAATTCTCATTTTAGTATCAAATCCGAAGGTAGGGAAATTTTACCGAATGTTGAGGTTGCGTGGATCGGCACGGCAACGGTGAAAAACAATGACGTTACCAGTGGCTCGGCGTGCTTTTCGATCCATCGATATTTACCCATTTGAAGCTGGGGTAAATAGTCGATTATTAAGGTGTTCGCTCCGGACACCCTGTTTATCGATAGTTTGCCATAGGTTTAAATGGCAGATCAGTCGATATATCGCAAAGCACGCCACGCCACTGGACGTCACAAGTATTTATTTCTAAGTGGTTGTGACGCTGGCCATCCGATGAAAAAATCCCGGCTTCAGTTTTTGGTCGGGATACGCGCGATTTCAAAAGTCAAGTATAAGCTGCAAATAAGTGAGACGGGGGTGAATATAAAAACTCATGAGCCCTGGCTCTTGTTGATTACGCAGGACGCTAGAGCCCTTTTTTTACTTAAGCCCTTCTAACATTCAATTGCAAAAGGCAGTCCAGCTAAAAGTTGAAGTTCACGCGCCTTCCAGTACAGCAGGGACAACGAGGTCCCTACTAAGGAAAAGAACTGATTGCTACCTTACCCTTGTGCATGGAGGATCCGCTTGTTGGTCGCCCCGCACAGCTCACAGAACTTACGTTTCCCATTAAGCGAATTTTATCTAGAGGTTCGGTGTTACTTTAGTACCCGAACCTCCGAGCTGCCATTCTATCTGAGTTCGGAACTTCCGATTCGGTGACTCACGAATTGCAACGTCGGTGCGTGATTTTGGTACCACCTTGCGAGGGGGTTCTACAGGAGGTTCGACCTATCGAAAACCAACGGATCTGATTGGTCGAATCTGGTAACAACGTTGAAACGTTGGTCTGAACGTTGTCCCCTGGTGTTGGTGATTGAAGAGACAAACCGGGAAAGAACTTCGCAAAGAGGTTCAAAACTTTAGATAAAATTCGCTTATTGTCGTGGAAGGCTCGCTGTTTGTATCGACGCAAAATCTATGTGAAGCATCTTGCGAAATATTGAGGCTACAGGAAAACTGGACCCTTCAAGTATCGGACAAGGCTCCAATCAATTCGTTACCACGTCGGAGGTTCGATAGAGGTTGAGAAATCCGAATTTTCTCGTGACGTGGTTCCCAAGTCCGAGCATCCCGGCAGGGCTTTTTATCACAGATTGGCGAGCGGACGAATGTGCGCGCTCGAGCCATTTCCCGTGCGGAACATTAAGGAGGCTAACTCACAATCAGTCGCTGCCGGCTTGCGGCTCTATAAATCCCATGCAAGCATTATCGGTCTCTGACAAAATGATAAATGCTATGACTTTGCATGTTTCATTAGCCTCCGTTAATCGCCGCTCCAACCTTGAATTTCCCGCCAACTCCGGCGCGCGAGGCTGTTGAGAAACGGCGGCGCCGCTCGAAAGTGCAGCGGAACGAAGGGGCCGCTACCCCCCTCCCCCCGTCCCCCATCGAGGGGGGCACTGTTGACAACGCGAAGCTGCACACACGGTGCACAGTGTCCATCGTTGCACTTAATATTAATGTAGGTTAGTTCTCCCCCCGTCCCCCCCCATCCGCCTCTCACTCGGTCGGGCCCTCCGCTCCAACGCGTCACTGAACATTCAGACGTTTACTTACAATCCGGCGATAAGAATACGGGCGCACGAAGTTCTGTACGGACTCCCGAGCGTAATTACTCCGGGTGGGAGCACTGCACTGCCACGCTGGGGAAAACGCCACATGAACATTCGAGGGTCGCAATATAGACTGAATTAGTGGCTACGTCATTCGATCCTGTGCTGTATGACAATAGTTGTGGGGCCACCGGATTTGTATGTTGTCATAAAACTAAACTAACCTAACCTAACCTAACCTAACCCAACCCAACCCAACCCAACCTGTAGTAAACCTTTTTCTGTAGTAAAAGGATTGAGATGGCAATACTCTACAGTATACAGGTACTCTAAATATGGCCATTGGAGGATACATTTCTGATTGGCTCACTCATCTCAGACTTCGTGGAGGCGTTGGATCACGAAAAATGGCCGACATCCCAAACAGATGATTCCAGAATGCAGATTTTGCTCTCGTTAGGTGCCGCAAATCTCACTCGAATCACATCGATAGGGGTATATGCAATCAGTTTTGAAATCAAGTTTGAGCTTCAGATTTGAAAATATCTAATTAACTTGAGCAACGTTTTGTTGCAACTTGTTCTGGGTACGTCAGCTTCTTTACCGGACTACTTGGCAAGGTTGCGAAAAGGTGGAGCAGGTAGTAAACGGCAAAGGTTGGTGAAATCTCCCTCTCACCCGCTACTACCAACCCACTCCTGCAACCATTTTTTTTAAACCTGAGAGTCTTCCTGAGATTTAGTGGCCATTTTCTTCCTAAATCGGCCCTCTAATCTCAGGTATGGTGGTTGAGATGCTGTGACCACCACCATGAGGCTCCTGCTTGCTTTGTCGCTCGGTCAAGGTAGCCCGAATTTTATGCACTGAGAAAAAAAAGTTCGGTAAATCCGAACTAGTTTGGTTCATATGGAACCAAGATTTTGTTCGGTACACACGACCGAATTATTTGGTCTGCTCAGCCGAACTTTTCGGTCCACTGAACCGAACTGTAAGAATTTATTATGGTTCGGTTGCACAAACCGAACAATTCGGTTGTGAGTACCGAACAAAATGGTTCCATATGATCCAAACTAGTTCGGATTTACCGAACTTTTTTTCTCAGTGTGACGCAATTTAGATGAAGTAGCATACGTAAACATAGAAAAGGTGTACGGAGGTTACGCCAATTGCTATTTTTTCCCAACTTTGGAAATTTTTTGTCCAACTTTGGAGCTCCATGACAGCCTAAGACTGATGAACCAATCATAGAGCGGCACAGAGATGGCAATACTCTCCCGTATACAGGTACTCTGCCCATACTCGATCTGCGATGACTAAGAGACGAGGAGTTGAGGACTCAGCTGACAACTTGAGGAAGATCAATCGGGGTTGTGACGGGGACGGCCCAAGTCGGAGTCGAAGCTCGAAGGAAATGGATGACCGAAAACCGCGTCGAAACTAATCGTCCGGAGATTGCATTTAAGTGCAGTGCACATAACGGTTTCGCCGTCTCGTCGTCTGACCCTCCTCCCCTCCCACCTGGCCACTCGGCACTCGACTCCAGAGCTTCTGACTTCAACTCGCATTGTGGAGTCGAGACTCGGAAACTAAGACTGAGCAGTGAGCAGTTGAGCACCCAGCGTGAGTGCAACAGAAGACACCTCGTGGCTCCTCAAGACCTCACCTGCCAAGTCGCTCGGAAATGATGATTCTCCACCAAGGAGCTCATCCAATAAAATAATTTGAGATTGAGTTACGCCAAATGTGTCTCGAGGGGCATTCGCATGTACCCAGGAACGTGGCNGGGGGGGGGGGGGGGCTCAAGTCCCCGCACTCTCCTTCACCCCCCGAAACCAAAGATAAAAGGTCTTTAGCGAAAATTTCTTGGCAAAGGACCTCCTGACCTTCTAAATCTGAGGGGGGGGGGTAAACTCCCCCTCACCCGGCCAAGCTCCCTATCGTTCCTAAGCGTGGCAACATCACCTGCAAACTGTAACTTTATATCAAATTTTGGTTTATCTCCAAAATTCCCATCAAGTGTCCCTTAATGGAATTTTCGGACGTTTTTGGTGATAAATATTTTTAGGGTGAATGTATTTTCTTGTGTTTATTGTTAATTCTCATCTTTGTATATTTACGGTCATCGCAAAGATACATGTTTTCCTACCCAAACCGTAAAATTGACGCTTTCCCTTCCCCATCCCCCATCAAGGAATGAAGTGATCGTTCACTCGGCTGTCCTTTGGCTCACCAGTTCTTGAAGACTTCCCCGACGCGGGGGCCGTCCTAAATAACGTAACGCTCCAAGGGGGAGATGGGAGGTTGAGGAGAGCGTTATGCCATTTCGTTTTTACGTGTTAAAGTTTAGGTACCCACGCCACAAAACCGTTACAAGAGGGAGAGAGAGAGTCAAAAATGCTAAAAAAGCGTGTTACATAATTTAGGGACGGTCCCTCATCCTCCGGTCACCGTTCACATTTTTTGGTAACTTTTCTTTTAAGACTTTTGCGGAAAATCCTCTACGCTCCAATATCAACGACTCAGTTTTGAGGTATTGTGGTTTTGAGCTCTGTGAATACACTACATTTCCGTTCGACGAAGCAACCATGGACGGCATCAAACACGAAAACGGGTGTCTACTTATCTGCCGGAGCAGCGCACGTTAGTGCCCTGGCGCCAAACAGCATCGAAGAGCGATTCG